>CM050168.1:9843365-9848365 GCA_027410445.1 Discoglossus pictus
GGCAGACAGAGAGACAGACAGAGAGACAGACAGAGAGACAGACAGAGAGACTGATATATATATATATATGAAGGAAAGGAGAAATTGAAGAACAGAAACAGAGTGTGCAATGACATATGGAGAGAAATACAGGGAAGCAAGTAAAGAGAGAGAGAGATAACCGAAAGAAAAGAGAGAGAGAGAGCGATAAAGATCAATGAGGAAGTAGAGAGATGGGGCACAGAATGAAAGAGATATAGCCGACTGGAGAAAGAAAGCAGGAGATGGACATGGGAGATAGAGACAGTGGGTGAGCTGAGACACAAGAGAAAAGGAGCAAGAAAAGGAGACGGGTCATTCAGTACAAGTCCTGACCGAGCCATGGCTTTTGCCATAATATTCTTAGTCTACAATAGTAGGGGGGAGGCAGGGAGCACAAACAGCAAGCCCACCTATGGACAATACCAAGACTTCTCTAAAGCATAGACTTCTTATGGCAACTCTGACAATAACAGACCAATAACCTTACATTGTAAATCACCACTTCCACCCTGACTGGTGAATGTATATTTTGTGTTTGTATAGCTGATATACAGCATAAATAATTCAAAAACATTAACAGAATTATTAATATTTAAAAATGTGTCTGAGGCAATTTAGCTGGCACGGGCCCCACCCATACGGGATCCATAAGCGCCTTCCCATCTTTTCTTCTGTACACTATAAGCATTTTAAAATATTAATTTGCTTATATTTGTATTTTTCTATCAGAGCTTTTTTCCTCCCCCCCCCCCCCCCCCCCCCATAGCCTCTATAAATATCAGATGTTATAGTTAGGGGCGCCCAGCCTAAGCTAAGTGGCATTGGAATTGTCCTAGCTCTATTTTAAAATGCTGTATCAAGATGCTATTAATAGTGATAAATCATATTGGCTATGGATAACTGAATCACAATCGATTTTTTTGCATCAGGTCACAAGAAATGAGAAGCGACTCTGATAAGAGGCAACAAAACGCGAAACAAAAAATACTTTTTAAACAAAGTGTATTGTAAAAGTTGTTTATTACTATTGTCCATTGCATTATGTGGACACTGACCATTACAGTTTCCCTTATACTGTGAGAATGCTTTCAGGGGCTACTAGGATTCGACTACTATTAGGTAAAACCATAGGGGGTTAATTTGTGGGGGGAGGGGGCAATTAGATAGTAACAAGTAGGTAGGGTGGTCATGTGGATGGGTTTGGACTCCGCCAGCCAGCAAACACAGCAAGGGTTAAGTTGAGAGGGGGGGCCAATCAGCTAAGATCAAGCAGGGTTAAAAGGGGGAGGGGGGTTAGCTGTTAAATCAATTTATGGAATTTATGACCTAGAAGCTTCCTGACACCAGTTACCCCAGTGGGACCATATGAGAGAGGACAGACATAAATCTGCCAAAGACAGACAGACAGACATCTGTTATAGACGGACATAGCAGAGCCCACCTCCACAAGGAGAGCGTCTACTGAGGAACGTCAACAGAAACACTCGATACATCTCCAGTGTAGTACTGAGGAGACATGTCCCTACATACACGTCACTACGTAATCATCTTAACCTGCATAACTATGGGCTACAGACAGTCATGGAAAGACGTGCAAAGGGCGACAGCTGTCCAAACGCTAGACACACGACGAGGGGACCTATGTCACAGCAAGTAGGATACCCAGCTGGGAAGGATAGGCTAATATTAGAAACCCATCTAAGGAAATATTTATCTTCTCCCGGCGACACCTGGTATTGATAAGTGCCCACTGAGGAAGGTCAAGGGCATGTGCCCATCATGGGAGAGTGAAGCAAGGAAAGTCATTGATGAATGCACTAAAGAGATGAGAGGAGCCCATTGGCAGAGCAGGACCATCCAGGACAATGAGTAACGAGGAGAGTTGGACACACCCCGATCACAGGACATGTTGGGGCTTTGTTACCAGAGGGCAAGAATACATTTAATGCACCCAAACACACACACACACAACACAAACACACAAATGTATAATAGAGAGAGACAGGGCCTCTTACTTGTTGTGAAGCACACACCACCCACAGTGAGGATCCCCGGAGCCCAGGCAGGATGCACAGGAGTCATACTGATGGCAACTCTCCACAGGAACCCGAGTAACCTAAGAGAGGCACCAGATACAGAGTTAACAAAAGAAGTTCCATACTGTATAGACACCCCACCCTGACTATACATTGCCCAGGCAACCTGCCAGCCACACACTGCCCAGATATGGTACCCTATTGGCCACACACTGCCCAGGCACCCAACACCAACAGTTACATGTCCATACGTCCCGCCTCAACCGCTACATGTCCACACATCCCGCATGCCAAATGCCCAGACATGTCTTCACAGACGCAAAAAGTTCAGGCACTCCAGGTACACACTATCCATAAACAGACATCTCCCCACACTCCAGCTCGTTCCAAACATTATCTATTTGCCATTTTAAACACACATTGTCCAGATCCAACCCTGACACTATCCAGACACCTATATAGCTCCACCAAACTGCCTAGACATGCCACCCATAGCCAAACACCACACCCCATAATGCCCAAATGTAGTCCATTCTCCATCACCTACTGCCACACACACACGCTGCCCATACAGGCCCTCACCCGTTGTTTAGACATCTCACCACAGATACAAGAAAGACATGGCACCCTCTAACACACACAAACCAGACCAGATCTCTCTTACCTTCTTTTCACTTAGCAGATAAATGGACTGCCAGTCTGGGCTAAACACCATATCACGCAGGATGGGTCTCCCCCCAACTACTTGGACTGTCTCATAGAGGATGGCATCAGTGGGCCCATCCACCCGAATCTGTCAGAAGCAAAAAAAATAATGTTAGAGCAAGTCTAGGAGGGAGTGTATCTACGGACTGAGAAAGAAAGGGTGAAGAGAGAGAAAGGAGAAGGTATGTGAGAGGAGTGAGGTACTACTAAGGGGGGGGGGGGCAAAAACAATTATGTTAGGCCGCTATGTGATCGCACTTTATAGCACGCCCTGGAACTACGCCCGGTCACTGAGTTCTATGAACGACCCAACACTCGTTTTCTCCAATGTCTGTGAGTCATGTGCCGTATGAGGTGACTTGGTAGCGCTCTGCAAGCTTCCTGCTAATTATTCCAGAGCCGTGACCAGAAGACGATTTATGGAGATGTCCTCTCCCCCAGCCAAGGTGAGGAGTCATCTATAAAACTGTCTGATTCCATGCCAAGATCTCTCCCATCTCACATTCAGCTCTCGAGCTCCATCTCTCCCCTGCACTATATTCGCCCATTATTCTCCATTCTCTCCCTTTTCTTCGGTAACATCTCGCTCTCCTTTTCTAGTGATGAGGTGAGTACTAGGTGGGTGCACCAATCACAGATGTTTCCTGCAGATGGGACCATACCTTGTGATGGTCCTACAATATGGGGGATGCTGGAATGTGGAGGGCCAGTTTGCCCATATATACTTGGGGAGAGACCAAATGAGTATCTACTTGAAGGTGGTCCATTCTCTGTCTCATGGTAGGAAGAAGGTTAGTATAGGAACATAGGTCCATCTACTCTGCCAGTTATATCTAAATAGCATGGCTTAAATAATCCTCAGGACAGGTTCATGTTAACCCCAGGCATGGTTGAATTTCTTCACCATGTTTTCCCTATCACTACAGATGAAAGGATGTTGCACTAAATCTTCATGGGAAGTATCTCTTTCACACATTATCCCTAAATCTTACACTCTCCAAATTCAATTCATGACTTCTTGTTCTTGCATTATTCTTTCTGCAGAGTTTGTGGTGATATGTGCTTGAGGGGTGGGCCGAGGGTATGTCATATTTCCACACACTTACCTTTTTAAGGTTCCCAGCACGTGTTCCCACAAAGACAACGGAGTGATCATTGTAGTTGTATGCAGCCACACTGGCCATGCCATCAATCTTCTCCTCAAAGAGGGGAGTCCCCTCAATTACCTGGAGACCCCCAATAGGCTGATTAAGAGCTGCACCACAGAATGCATCATGGATACGCATAGGCTGGGGTGGAAATACAGATAACATCAGATTAGAACGGATATTTGTCAGCCCACTACCCTTTTGAACTAAAAACAAAGAATTCAAGTCGTAATAAATTCAGAGAACAGTCTTTATATCCTAGGCTTAAAAATTCCATCTTAAGATCAACTCAAGGTGAACATGGAACTCAACCCAAGGAAGTAATGATGAAAATGTCCAGGGAGCGCCTCCATCTAGGATTTCAAACAGCAAACCTACAGATCTGATTGGCAGATTCCTTTCTCCAAGGCCCACTCATTCCCACAGACTCCTCTACCCACTCACAGTATGCTCACCAGTCTTCAGCATCCACTCCTAGTCTTTTCTGCGGCTCACTACCTGCTTGCTCATGTTCTACCTTCCAGGATTTACCCCCACTCATCTCATTGCTCCCTTCCAGAATACACTCACAACATTGGGCTCACTAGTCCCACCTCCATCACCCACCCAAATTCACAGCTTGCTCATGGGTCCCCCTCCCAGGATCCACTCAGTCATGCTCATCAGCCCTCTACATGATCCATTCCTAGTCTTTTACCCAGAAGCCAGTCATTCATTTCAGCCTGACCACCGTTCCACTCAACACGATCCACTCGCACTCCACATGCTCACCTTTACTCTTGCCAAGATCCACACACTCGGCCTGCTAACCAGTCCGTTCTCTCCAGGGACCCATATATACACGCTCACAAGACGCTCACTAGTACCCACTCAGTATGTTCTCCATGCCCACTCAAATGTACAGCCTGATCTCTTTGTCCCACTCGCCACCTGCACTCCAAGACCCACTCACAGCCTGCCACTCATTTCCTTCAGGACCACAGGTTTCTATTTTATGGATAGGTCACATTCTTAGTAATAATATAGGTTCAATTTGAATGGGGCTGGGGGTTGTCCCATGAAATACAACAAATTCCACAGCCCCCTCACA
>CM050168.1:9853365-10098365 GCA_027410445.1 Discoglossus pictus
AGATACAAGTGCAGCAAGACAAATCTTTAGCCAGAAACTATCATTTAAAAACACAGTTTACATCATTGATGGCGACTGCTGTGCCCCTCCCCATCCCTCTCATTGTCCTAAGCACTACTGGCACATTTCAACTGCAATAATACAGATTTGTGTATGTTTTGATTGAAATATTGCACTTGCTTTCAGTAGTGCTCAGCACAATGAGAGATGTGGGGGCACAGCAATGATAATGAAGGTAATTTTTTTGTAATTATATTTTCTGGCTAGAGCTTTGGTAAAATAATCAACTGGCCATGCTCTTTATTGTGAATCGTACGTACGTAGGGGTAAACATGGATTGGCAAATCCCATGAGTGAGTGTTTTCCACTCTGGTATTAGTATACCATATCTCAATATTGTTATATGACAAAATATGGGAGAAAATACATATATATGTGAAATTTATTTGGTACTTATACCTTACAACGATGATTAAAAAGTTAAATCCAGGGGTAACAAGGGTAAACTAAAAGCAATGCCATTGATATGGGCCAAATAATCCAAATCAGTAGGATAATCAATATCTCTTATATTTCAATCTTAAATAAGGAGGATTCTAAAGTTCAAATGCCCTACACTGCGTCCACAACACTATTGTTAAAGAATTATAGTGGTTGTATATTTCCTCCCTCCCTTAGTAATCCCAGTTTTGCCAAAGTGCTTCAAAGTCTTATCTATTGCTTTTGATAAGAAAAAGCCATATTGTAGAGTAGCGTTTAGCCAAGTATATTCTATATTATAAGGTAATAGTTGCAATACAATATGGACTGTATAAGGGGTCTGTTTGGGATCAAGTTTGGAGGGTGCTGAGAAGCAGAGTACTGTGCGTCTACATGCGTGTCACTGTGAGACGCATGTGACGCTCTGCCTACGCCTGACGCGTTTCGACGTCACAGGAGACGTCTTTCTCAAAGGGTAAAAAAAAATGTTATCCTACCGATTTGGATTCTTTGGCCCATATCAATGGCATTGTTTTTAGTTTACCCTTGTTACCCCTGGTTTTAACTTTTTAATCGTCGTTGTAAGGTATAAGTACCAAATAAATTGCACATATATATGTATTTTCTCCCATATTTTGTCATAACAATATTCAAATCTTAATTACTATTGATAAAGTCTTAACCTCATAGGATGGATCTTTCAGTTTTTTATACATAAAATTAACTTCTATATCAATTTAAAGTAATTTCCACATAGAAGTTTTAATTAAACCAGTTGCAATTTTATTTACTTTACTTTTAATTTCTTCATTAAATGGGACATACTGTGTAATGCAGTGAAAATCAAAATACGTATAAGAATAACAGAGCAAGGATGAAGGAGGTGCACCCAGTCCTGCAGGGGTTAAACACTGCATCCCCCCCCCCCCTATTAATCTTCCCTAATTGGATCTCACTACTCTCTCCGGGTTCCCGGCAATGTCACTGACGATGGAATTTAATTATCTCACTGAGCACCTAACGGAGCGCGGACCGTTCCCAAAAATCCATTTCTAATAATGTTATACATCAGACAACAAATCCTTGCGCCGCATCGCACGCTCTGCTGTGTGTGCGCCGCCTTAAAGGGCCACAGTGGTCATGTATTAATGGACTATTTTGAAGCATTAGACTTGAAAATATGTTGAAATAAATGAGGCTGTATTTTATTTCTTATTTATGCTGCTATGGAATCTACCATTTTTTGTCTGTTGCTCAGCTTGCGGGATGGGCCTTTGAATGTATAGGAAACTGCCCAATGGGAATGTGGTATTTACAACTGCAAGTGCTTTCAACAGGAATAATGAAAAGTTCATTAGTTTACAAGGACACAACCACCTGAACTATATATAAATAAATAAAATATATAAGGCCACACAGGCCAGAGTATTGGGATTTCTAGTCAATTATTGACTAAATTTTCGGGAAATGATCAGGGAAATCCTCAAATCCTGCTGTGTGTGTGATTCTCCATAGCCTTGCCTACCCCTTAATCTATAAACTAACAGAACCACAATGAGAATGTAGCCCATAAAAATAATGCAGCAAATATAAATGTGCCCCTATGCCCCAATACCCCATGGTCCCATTGTGCCCCTATGCCCCATGGTCTCACCGTGCTGTGGCATTTCATCTCTTTGTTAAGCAGCCATGGCAGCGATAGCATGTCCTCCCCACGATAGCAGGACTGGATCCTCTCTTTGATGATCTGGTTGATTTGGTTGAGAGTAAATAAACAAAGCACCGACTCCCGGGGAGGGTTGGTCCTGTTCTTTTGGCCCTGGGAGAACACTGTATAAAGCACCTCTTCGTCTGTAGGGATGCCCAGCTCACGTGCCAGCTTTGGCCCAGGTCGGCTCAGGTAGGCGCTCTGGATTAGCCTGTACTCCACTCCATCCTTGGTGCAACCGATTGGGAACTCCACATAAGAGTAGAACTCAGGGTCCTGAGAGCACATCCGAACTATCTTAGAGGTGAAGAACTTTTCCCCTGTGGCATCCAGCAATGTCTGCTGGGTATCCAACTGGAGGGTTAGGAAGTACACAAATCCACTGCTGACAAAGCCATACACGTAATAGATGTCAAAAGAGGGGTGCAGAGAGAGCGTGTCAGAGGGGACCTTGATTTGTGATGATAAAAACTCATCATGGTAGACCAGACGGAACATCTCCATGCTCTCCTCATTACGCACCAGCTTTCGACTGGAAAGAGTGGGGAAGTACTCTGACTTGCCATCAATGGAGGTGCCAATAAAGAGCTTGCTCTGCTCCAAATCCTGTTCTACAATTACCCCCACCATGGAATCTGGCTCACGTGCCCCAGACAGGTAGTGCTCCTTACGATGGTGAGGCTCCCCCAATCTGAATAGATCATCTAGCCTTAGAAACTGGCAGATCCCCTGCCATACGCTCCCACAAGCCACCACTCTCCGGCCTGTGTAGTCAATGAGCAAGAGTCGATTCACATTGTCAGAAGGAGATAACTTATGGGAGCAGACACGGACAATGGGAGGGGGATAACAGCTTGAGTTATCATCTATTGGGCCAGTCACATGAGACCGTAACTCAGTCAGATTCTCGGAGAGCTTGTAAACTCTATTGACCGCACCCAAGTAGACTTCACCAGTGTGTTTATGGACAGCTAGGTGGGTAAGAGACGTATCCGACACAGTGAAGCTTGGAAAACTAGAAGAAATTAGTTCGCCAATGGAACCTCCAAGAAGAAGGAAATGAACAACCAGCAGACTACAGAAAGTGAAGACGCCTTGAGAGAGGCCCGTGGTGAGTCCCATGTTGGCGGTAGGCTCCTACTACCAGGAGGTTAGGTACAGAGATCAGTCTGGCTCTTCCTCTTCCCACATTCAGCTTGATGTATCTGGAATTGGAATAAGAGATAGATTGAGACTGGGATGGCTTTATAAAGTGCAAATACAGAAGAGGAGGAATGTACAGATTTTGTGTATATGCAAAGTGAGAAAATGTACACATAAAATAATTGCCCTAACAGTGTTACTCTGCTATGCAATTCGGAGAAAGTATCTTGTAACCTCTTGGCGCTTGCTTTTTTTTGGCAAGGGTTGGTGTTTACACAAAATATTGTAGGGTTCGGACCTTATTATACAGTCAGACAATATCTAGATTATTCACAGGAACACAGGAAGGGTTTCATTTACAACATTCAAATACAGGAAATTCTAATGGTTACACAAAACGTTACTTCCTTCACTAAATCTTTCTAGTGGTATTTTGATTTAAGTCCTATGTTACTGATGAAATCATCTCAGTAGTGGCTATATATATATATATATATATATATATATATATATATATATATATATATATATATATAAATATATAATATGGTGGGCAAAAAAAGAGTGATAGAAGCCCTCCATCGTACAGTAAATAAATAGTACATCTGTGTTCACATTTGAATGTCTAAGACAAGTTAAAAAACCTGCTTCCAGCTTGCATTTGTGGGCACATTTGCATGTCCCAGCTCAGTCTCCCAGAATGCAGTGTGATAACTGTTTCTCAGAATTCTGAGCTGGAAGCAGGTTTTTTTAACTTGTTTTAGACATTCAAATGTGAACACATATGTAATTATATATATATATATATATATATATATATATATATATATCAATGTTACACTATAACCCTATGAAATCATGGTTCCTGTTAATGTGATGCGAGTGCTCATACACTAGGTTTTCAATGAAGTTCAAATGTACAGTGGATATAAAAAGTCTACACACCGCTGTTAAAATGTCAGGTTTCTGTGCTGTAAAAAAAAGAGACAAAGATAAATCATTTCAGAACTTTTTCCACCTATAATGTGACCTATAAACTGTACAACTCAATTGAAAAACAAACTGAAATATTTTCGGTGGAGGGGAGAAAAGAAAAATAATGTGGTTGCATAAGTCTGCACACCCTCTTATAACTGGGGATGTAGCTGTGTTCAGAATTAAGCAATCACATTCCAAATCGTGTTAAATAGGAGTCAGCATACACCTGCCATCATTTAAAGTGCCTCTGATTAACCCCAAATAAAGTTCAGCTGCTCTAGTTGGTCTTTCCTGAAATTTTCTTAGTTGCATCCCACAAAAAAGCCATGGTCCACAGAGAGCTTCCAAAGCATCAGAGGGATCTCATTGTTAAAAGGTATCAGTCAGGAGAAGGGTACAAAAGAATTTCCAAGGCATTAGATATACCATGGAACACAGTGAAGACAGTCATCATCAAGTGGAGAAAATATGGCACAGCAGTGACATTACCAAGAACTGGAGCGCTCTCCAAAATTGATGAAAAGACGAGAAGAAAACTGGTCTGGGAGGCTACCAAGCGGCCTACAGCAACATTAAAGGAGCTGCAGGAATATCTGGCAAGTACTGGCTGTGTGGTACATCTCCTGTATTCTTCATATGTCTGGGCTATGGGGTAGAGTGGCAAGACAAAAGCATTTTCTTAAGAAAAACATCCAAGCCAGGTTACATTTTGCAAAAACACATCTGAAGTCTCCCAAAAGCATGTGGGAAAGGGTGTTATGGTCTGGTGAAACCAAGGTTCAACTTTTTGGCCATAATTGGCATAAACAACACTGCACATCACCAAAAGAACACCATACCCACAGTGAAGCATGGTGGTGGCAGCATCATGCTTTGGGGCTGTTTTTCTTCAGCTGGAACTGGGGCCTTAGTTAAGATAGAGGGAATTATGAACAGTTCCAAATACCAGTCAATATTGGCACAAAACCTTCAGGCTTCTGCTAGAAAGCTGAACATGAAGAGGAACTTCATCTTTCAGCATGACAACGACCCAAAGCATACATCCAAATCAACAAAGGAATGGCTTCACCAGAAGAAGATTAAAGTTTTGGAATGGCCCAGCCAGAGCCCAGACCTGAATCCGATTGAAAATCTGTGGGGTGATCTGAAGAGGGCTGTGCACAGGAGATGCCCTCGCAATCTGACACATTTGGAGTGTTTTTGCAAAGAAGAGTGGGCAAATCTTGCCAAGTCAAAATGTGCCATGCTGATAGACTCATACCCAAAAAGACTGAGTGCTGTAATAAAATCACAAGGTGCTTCAACAAAGTATAGTTTAAGGGTGTGCAGACTTATGCAACCATATTATTACATTTTTACATTTTTTCTTCCCTCTACCTAAAATATTTCAGTTTGTTTTTCAATTGAGTTGTACAGTTTATAGGTCACATTAAAGGTGGAAAAAGTTCTGAAATGATTTATCTTTGTCTCATTTTTTTACAGCACAGAAACCTGACATTTTGACAGGGGTGTGTAGACTTTTTATATCCACTGTATGTTTTAACAGCTAAACAATTTTTTTTATTCAAAAGCTGATTTTATTCCTAATAAGTTATTAAAATAAAAGAAACCAATTATATGATCAATTAATTATATGAGGTAAAATATTAGGAAGTATTTTCTAAATAACTGCAAATTCTGAAAGTAGATAGGAAGCAACAAGTTTATTACTGTTTATTTTGAAAAAAAAATTAATGCAATAAATGTTTCCATACACTACTGATTCTCCTCTATCAGATGCATACATATGGTAATCCATGAAACTTCCATATACCTTTAACAATATTAGCAGCTGTGCAGATCATGGACAGATTTTTTGGGGGGGAGGGAAATGTGAATTTTTGAAGACTGTTTATGAGTACAGGAATACATTTTGTGTTAGCTACAGCCCAGTGATCCAGATATCAGGGTGTGATGTAACAATCAGTGGAGGATAATGAACAAGTAGTCCAGAGGCATTACAGTGTCTTGCAAAAGTATTCACCCCCTTGGCATTTTTCAGGTTTTGTTGCCTCACAACCTGGAATTAACATGGATTGTTTGAGGATTTGCATCATTTAATTTACAGAACATGCCCACAACTTTGAAGATGTTTTTTTTTTTTATTGTGAAGCAAACAACAAATAGGACAAAATAACAGAAAAAGTAAATGTGCATAACTATTCACCTCCCTAAAGTCAATACTTGGTGGAGCCACCTTTTGCGGCAATCACAGTTCTAAGTCGCATTGGATAAGTCTCTGTGAGCTTGCCACATCTTACCACTGGGATTTTTGC
Source organism: Discoglossus pictus (assembly GCA_027410445.1). Lineage (NCBI taxonomy): Eukaryota > Metazoa > Chordata > Amphibia > Anura > Alytidae > Discoglossus > Discoglossus pictus. Next base: position 9,859,990 of record CM050168.1, read on the forward strand.
CCATTCCTCCTTGCAAAACTACTCCAGCTCCTTCAAGTTGGATGGATTGCGCTTGTGAACAGCAATCTTTAAGTCAGTGTTGCTTTAGCAGTGCGTTTGGGGTCATTGTCCTGCTGGAAGGTGAACCTCCGTCCTAGCCTCAAATCACACACAGAGTGGTACAGGTTTTGCTCAAGAATATCCCTGTATTTAGCTCCATCCATCTTCCCTTCAACTCTGACCAGTTTCTCAGTTCCGTCTGCTGAAAAACATCCCCACAGCATAATGAAGCACCACCATGTTTCACTGTGGGGATGGTGTTCTTTGGGTGATGTGATGGGTTGGGTTTGCGCCAGACATAGCGTTTTCTTTGATGGCCGAAAAGTTAAATTTTAGTCTCATCAGACCAGAACACCTTCCTCCATACATTTTAGGAGTCTCCCACATGCCTTTTCGCAAACGCAAAAGGTGCCATTTTGTTTTTTGCTGAAAGTAATGGCTTTCTACTGGCCACTCTGCAATAAAGCCCAACTCTATGGAGCATACAGCTTTTTGTCGTCCTATGTACAGATACTCCAGTCTCTGCTGTGGAACTCTGCAGCTCCTCCAGGGTTACCGTGAGTTTTGGTGGGCGGTAATCTCTTGGCAGGTTTGCTGTTGTGCCATGTTTTTTCCATTTGGCTATGATAGATTTGATGGTGCTCCTAACCCCGACTTGTACTTCTCAATAACATTGTCCCTTACTTGTTTGGAGAGTTCCTTGTTCTTCGTGGCAGTGTTTGGTTAGTGGTGCCTCTTGCTTAGGTGTTGCAGCCTCTGGGGGCTTTCAAAAAAGGTGTGTATATGTAATGACAGATCATGTGACACTTAGATTGCACACAGGTGGACATCATTTCACTAATTATGTGACTTCTGAAGGTAATTGGTTGCACCAGAGCTTTTTATGGGCTTCATAACAAAGGGGGTGAATACATACGCACATGACAATTTTCTGTTTTCTATTTCTAAAAAATAGTTTTATAGTTTTTTCTCATTTCACTTCACCAACTTACACTATTGTGTTCTGATCCATCACATACAAATCAGATTAACAAAACATTGAACTTAAGGCTGTAATGTAACAAAACAGGAAAAAAGTCAAGAGGGTGAATACTTTTGCAAGGCACTGTATATTATTGGATAAGACTAAAATGAATACAACACTCCTTCTCCTTACAGGCCCAGAAGAAGGAAGCTTGCTTCAATAGATGCAACCACAGCTCCCCTGAAATGTAAATACTCCTCTGGCACATACAACTGCCACCAAGTAACATGGATCCCTCCAGGGTCAGGCAGAGCCTTCCCATTGTTGTTCTATATAATAAGCTTCCCATAGAGGAAGGGAAGATAACACACTAACCAATAGGAAAGTGATCTGAGCCGAACAGAGATGTGATAGGAAGAGGGATAGGAAAACATTTTCTTTGTTCAGGCATGTGTAACTCATGTCAATGTGTAACTTTAAGAGCGTGCCTCTTCCCCCTCCCGTGTCTCTTCCCCCTCCCGTGTCTCTTCCCCCTCCCGTGTCTCTTCCCCCTCCCGTGTCTCTTCCCCCTCCCGTGTCTCTTCCCCCTATCTCATTTGCCGTTTACGGGTTTGCAAACATTTGCGGGCTTGGTGGCAGGTAAACCTGTCACCTTTTTTCAAGCCCACATGACTTGAATCTTAAATTGCTATTGCTCAAAGCGTTCCGACCTTGTAAAAAAAGTTACGGGTTTAACCGCCGCCATTGTTTTTCAAGCTGTAACTAAGGAGCCGTTGGGAGGCCGCCAAAAAGACGCCAATTGAATAGCAAATTAGCTTTCAACTTCACTTACGGGCTCCCTGCCTTAAGTGAGCACATAAGTGAGATTGCAAGCTAATTTACTATTCAACTGACGTCTTTTTGTGGCCTTAAAAAGGCTTACAAGTTACAGGCTTGAAAAAAAAATGGCGCCCATTTTTTGTTCAAGCCCGCAACTCGGAAGCTGTTCGGAGCCCCCCCCTTTACGAGCCTCACGATGAGCACCTTCAGAAGCCCGTAACTTTTAACATAACGTTACCAACAAACTCGCAATTACGACAACTATATACATGATATCTGGGATCATTATACTTATTTCAATAGTATTTAGATTCCAGAAATCTGGACATTTGTGTCTGATAAACTGAAAATACAGTTTTTGTCATATGATCAATTTATATAAAAAAGTACCTAAATGTGGCAATAACCTTTATCTTAATATTATGTATAAAGTGCACTTGTACACACAGAGTGGGCTGGAATAGCAGAGCAGACTGCGTGTAGTAAGTTCAGAATTGCAGAGTATATTGTGTGTGATTCTGGGGCTCTTGGTTCTTTGACAATTACAGGATATGGAACAATGCAAGAGATTTGGGCCTCTGTTGCCATGGAGACCACAGTGTGAAGCAGGCCGGAGTGGGAGAGAGTCAGCAGTGGAGGGCGAGAGAGCTCAGAGAACACAACATGAACTAGGGTGGGCTTTGGTATAGAGCACAGCACAGAGCCAGATTGTGCAAAGGAACCTAGGGCCGGAGAGGGGGCGCCCAGCGCAAGGCCTGGGGCCGGAGAGGGGGCGCCCAGCGCAAGGCCTGGGGCCGGAGAGGGGGCGCCCAGCGCAAGGCCTGGGGCCGGAGAGGGGGCGCCCAGCGCAAGGCCTGGGGCCGGAGAGGGGGCGCCCAGCGCAAGGCCTGGGGCCGGAGAGGGGGCGCCCAGCGCAAGGCCTGGGGCCGGAGAGGGGGCGCCCAGCGCAAGGCCTGGGGCCGGAGAGGGGGCGCCCAGCGCAAGGCCTGGGGCCGGAGAGGGGGCGCCCAGCGCAAGGCCTGGGGCCGGAGAGGGGGCGCCCAGCGCAAGGCCTGGGGCCGGAGAGGGGGCGCCCAGCGCAAGGCCTGGGGCCGGAGAGGGGGCGCCCAGCGCAAGGCCTGGGGCCGGAGAGGGGGCGCCCAGCGCAAGGCCTGGGGCCGGAGAGGGGGCGCCCAGCGCAAGGCCTGGGGCCGGAGAGGGGGCGCCCAGCGCAAGGCCTGGGGCCGGTGAGGGGGCGCCCAGCGCAGAGCCTGGGGCCGGAGAGAGGGCGCCCAGCGCAGAGCCTGGGGCCGGAGAGAGGGCGCCCAGCGCAGAGCCTGGGGCCGGAGAGAGGGCGCCCAGCGCAGAGCCTGGGGGCCGGAGAGAGGGCGCCCAGCGCAGAGCCTGGGGGCCGGAGAGAGGGCGCCCAGCGCAGAGCCTGGGGGCCGGAGAGAGGGCGCCCAGCGCAGAGCCTGGGGGCCGGAGAGAGGGCGCCCAGCGCAGAGCCTGGGGGCCGGAGAGAGGGTGCCCAGCGCAGAGCCTGGGGGCCGGAGAGAGGGTGCCCAGCGCAGAGCCTGGGGGCCGGAGAGAGGGTGCCCAGCGCAGAGCCTGGGGGCCGGAGAGAGGGTGCCCAGCGCAGAGCCTGGGGGCCGGAGAGAGGGTGCCCAGCGCAGAGCCTGGGGGCCGGAGAGAGGGTGCCCAGCGCAGAGCCTGGGGGCCGGAGAGAGGGTGCCCAGCGCAGAGCCTGGGGGCCGGAGAGAGGGTGCCCAGCGCAGAGCCTGGGGGCGGAGAGAGGGTGCCCAGCGCAGAGCCTGGGGGCCGGAGAGAGGGTGCCCAGCGCAGAGCCTGGGGGCCGGAGAGAGGGTGCCCAGCGCAGAGCCTGGGGGCCGGAGAGAGGGTGCCCAGCGCAGAGCCTGGGGGCCGGAGAGAGGGTGCCCGGCGCAGAGCCTGGGGCCGGAGAGAGAGAGTGCCTGGCGCAGAGCCGGAGAGAGGGTGCCCAGAGCAGAGCCTAGGGCCGGAAAGAGAGGGTGCCCAGAGCATAGGGCTGGAAAGAGAGGGTGCCCAGAGCAGAGCCTAGGGCCGGAAAGAGAGGGTGCCCAGAGCAGAGCCTAGGGCCGGAAAGAGAGGGTGCCCAGCGCAGAGCCTAGGGCCGTAGAGAGAGAGTGCCCAGCGCAGAGACTAGAGCCGTAGAGAGAGAGTGCCCAGCGCAGAGACTAGAGCCGTAGAGAGAGAGTGCCCAGCGCAGAGCCAAGCGCCGTAGAGAGAGCGTGCTCATCACACCGGGCCAGAGTTGAGTGCCCAGAGTATGCCACGAGACTAGAGTACATGGTCTAGCAGTGCTGCTTTTCTCCATTTCCTATTAGATGTCCAGGAGTGGGAGTAATTCTGCCCTGGAGGCTGTCCGAATTGTACTACTAAACTGTTCACAGAGGCAAGGGAGTACACAGCTCAGGGCGAGAATGTGCCCCGACTTCACACTCTATATTTAGGGAGTCACACTCCTGTCCCCCCCATACTCTGTACATTTAGGTGGGCTCATTCTCTCTAATGACATTCCCAGATCTGTTGTACAGCTGATAAGAGCAGATGCCTTCTTTTAATTAGCAGATTAACAATTTCGTTGCTTTACGGCGTCTCCATTCCCAGCAGACACCTCCAGCGCCAGAACAAACACTACTCGTGTCTCCAACATAACACACACACACACACAGAAAAGAGCGTACAGACACAGCAAAGCACACAGCCAGAAATACTCTGTGATGCAGATACAAACACAGACATATACAAACACACAGGCATACGGATGTGATAAAGCTCATTCACTGTTTTTTTTACGAGCAGGGTATCTCAAACTGATAACAATTTCCGCTGACTTGATTAGAAAGTGAATAGGAAAAAAAAAAAAAATGTTGACCAATCAGGAACATGATGAAGGTTTAGGTGTAGTTTACATGACAGTCAGAAATGTGCACACCTCCATGCACAGACAGACACATAAAACAGAGTCTGTCTGCCCCCCACTGTCTGTACACTTGTTCTGAATGCATCTGTTCTTAGTTTGGGGGGGGATTTCATCGTCTGGCCTGACTTCAGAAGTATAATAGATAGAAGTGTAGTAGGTAATGGATGTGCCCAGGATGCAGTACCAACATTTTTACTAGCCAGGTCTGTTTGCTGCTGTGACCACTGCAGGGAAGGAGGCAAATAAAGACTCCTATCAGGATATCACCATGGGCACGTCAACTTCACCGAATAGGAGGTGCAGAGAAGCAGATTTGCATAAATCTTAAACACTTACATTTATTTTTAGCACAAATATTTTTTTGTAATGTTTACAATTTGATATTGATATTTTGGACTATAGTGGCCATATAAGGACGGACATTGTGGGTTCCCTTTAGTCCTGGGATTTTGTGTGTGTGTAGTAGTGTATTGTGGGACGTGTACCGTTTCCAGCACTGTGACCTATAGGGAGTACAATATTTAATTCAGAGTTAAGGTTTGTGGGGGTAATTTTACAGAAGGGGAATTTTAATTAGGACTGCGAAGTATGAGAGCGCATTTAAGAGAAAAATACTGACTGGTGGGTGGGGTATTTTATTCATAGCTGTTTCCGAGACGAAGAATGTATATGAAACTTGGCAGACAGACAAGGGGAGTAGATAAATAGAGAATACATATATATATATATATAATTCGGCACTGAGGCTCATGGGGGTCCAGGAAGAACATGAAGGGTGTAAGTTATTCCACAAAGAGTCTCATCAGGGGTATATTTCACGGAGACAAGGTTTTTTTTTTTTATGATGAGACCAAATGTGGGAGGGGGTATTTTATTTAGTACTGTACAGAGATGGGGGATAATGCAGTATGCCTGTGTCTCTTATCACAGTGAGTCTAACACGTCCCAGACACGACGACAAGGGAGATTTATCTCAGGACATTTCCTGGTAAAACATTTAACATAAATACAGGAGCAGATTCTGGCAGATGATGAGGGAGTGATTAACTGATTGTGCAGGAGAGACAGTCACGAGAAAGGTGGGATTTGGAGATGAGAGACCGCCAGCCCCAACCCGTGCAACCGAGGCCGCCGGCCCAACCCGTGCAACCGAGGCCGCCGGCCCAACCCGTGCAACCGAGGCCGCCGGCCCGGCCCAACCCGTGCAACCGAGGCCGCCGGCCCGGCCCAACCCGTGCAACCGAGGCCGCCGGCCCGGCCCAACCCGTGCAACCGAGGCCGCCGGCCCGGCCCAACCCGTGCAACCGAGGCCGCCGGCCCGGCCCAACCCGTGCAACCGAGGCCGCCGGCCCGGCCCAACCCGTGCAACCGAGGCCGCCGGCCCGGCCCAACCCGTGCAACCGAGGCCGCCGGCCCGGCCCAACCCGTGCAACCGAGGCCGCCGGCCCGGCCCAACCCGTGCAACCGAGGCCGCCGGCCCGGCCCAACCCGTGCAACCGAGGCCGCCGGCCCGGCCCAACCCGTGCAACCGAGGCCGCCGGCCCGGCCCAACCCGTGCAACCGAGGCCGCCGGCCCGGCCCAACCCGTGCAACCGAGGCCGCCGGCCCGGCCCAACCCGTGCAACACAATGCTAGTCCAACACCCAGTGTATCAAAGTGATCATTAGCCCAACACCCAGTGCAGAGATCACTAAACCACATCCAGTGCAACAGAGACTACCAGCATGACACCCAACGCACCAATGAGACACTGCAATAAACAGACCTCAAGCTCAACCTGCACTGCTATGTCTCAACTCATTGGCATTTGTCCTCTTTGAGGTAAATTAAAAGAATATATAGGTCCCCAGAGATAGTCCCTAAAAATGTCTCTTATGTGTCACCAATGACATGACCTGGAGTCAGAGACATTAAAAATATAATTTCCAATCTCGGCTGAAATGCACCACAAATAACATGATGAACTACAGCAATGGTTCTGCCAGCCAGTCCATTTGAAGACCTAACCTTGAAAAGCTCTACTTTATTACCTTTTATCTGCAAGTATGTCGCTGTGGAATCTACCATTGTGGTTTCTGTTGATCAACTACCTGAGAGGAGATTTTGATTGCACAGGTTTGAATGCAAGTTTATATTTACACAGTAAAATTGTGGCAGCTAAAACTGCCAGTACTTTAAGCAGGACTGATATAAAGCGCATTTGTTTACAATGAGACCACCTCTAGAGAAAGAGAGGGAGGAACCAACACAGAAGACAAAATGGAATTCTGCAGTGAAGAAAAAATGCATATAAAATAAAAAACTTAAAAGTTGTACTTTTTTAAGGGGGTTTCTAATAACATTATCCCCGTCCGGCGCTCTGTTGTGGGTTGTACATATTAAGAAAGGTTGTGTGTCCTTTTTTTGTAAGCACACAATAGTGATGTCAGCTAATGAAAATTTACAAGTTGGCACCCAAGCAAACCACAGCCTCGCCCACCTCTAGTCTAATAAGCAAACTGATTGTGGGATTTATCATACCACAGTATCCAGGTGTTTTAAACATTACATTTTGCCAAGAATACTTATGAGCAGTGCCAACAAGACATGCAATGAGGGCACGAGCCAGGCAGGTATGCTTTTTTTTATTCAGGGGTTTAACGATGGCACGTGCCAGGCAGGTATGAATCTTTCTATAGAAGTTTAATAAGGACATGTGCCAGGCTGGTATGTTTATTGCCATAATGTATTTAGGGCATGTGTCAGTCGGTATGAACCTTGCCATGGAGAGGTATAATGAGAAGATGGGCCTTGCCATACATGGGTATAACGATGGCATGTTTCAGCCCAATCTGAGCCTGGTCATAGAGGTAGAATGAGGAGATGGGTCAGGCTGCAATTAGCCTGGTCATATAATGGTAGCATGAAAGCATGTGCAAGCCCGTAAGGAGCCTAGCCATAGTGGAAGTGTAATGATGGCATGTGCCAGGCTAGTATGTATATTGCCATAATGTAATTAGGGCATGTGCCAGGCTGTATGAGCCTTGCCAGAGAAAGGTATAATAAATGTGTCAGGCTGCTATAAGCCTGGTCATAGAACAATATAATGAGGGCATGTGCCAGTCCAGTAGGAGACTAGTCATAGAGAGGTATAAGGAGGGCATGTGCCAGTGTGGCATGGGCTTTGTCGTTGAGTTCTAATGAGGACACATGCCAATTTGCTATAAAAATAGGCATAATGAGATGTTGGTATGAGTATTGCCATAGATACAGTGTAATGAGATCTAGCACCAGACTGGTATCCGGTATGAGCCGTGCCATGGAGAGTAATGAGGGTACATGCCAGGCTTGTAAGGAAAATTATCTGTAATGAGCTGTAATAAGTTCAAGTGTCATGCTGGTATATGTATATGAAGTTATAGGGGGCCAACAAAAACTCTTAGTTTTAAAAGGGCAAATGTTAATGGTCTAAAGGGCCGTAATATTGTGTATAGACTGGGCCAAAGAACTGACAGGTAAAACTATAGCAAATATGGACAGCATTTATAGCTTTACAAAATTATATAAATATATATATTTGTGTTCACATTTGAATGTCTAAAACAAGTTAAAAAACTTGCTTCCTGCTCAGAATTCCGAGAGATACGGTTATTACACTGCACTCTGGGAAGCTGAGCAGGGACATGCAAATGTGCCCACAGATGCGGAAGCCGTTAGGAGACTGCCAAAATTGATTACAAAATTAACTTACAACCTCACAAAACCACTGTTTAATTGGCGTTTTTTGGGAACGGCTATGCGAGGAAAAATATGGTGGCCGTAATTTTTTTTTTCAAGCCCGTAAATCAGAAACCCATTTCACGCTTGGGGGAAATTATCAATTTCCCAAGCCTGCAAATGGTTTCACACCCGCAAATGTAAACAGAAGCACAGGGGAGGGAGAGAGGGCGTAAAGAGACACAGCGGAGGGAGAGAGGGCGGAAAGAGACACAGCAGAGAGGGAGAGAGGGCGGAAAGAGACACAGCGGAGAGGGGGAGAGGGCGGAAAGAGACACAGCGGAGAGGGAGAGAGGGCGGAAAGAGACACAGCGGAGAGGGAGAGAGGGCGGAAAGAGACACAGCGGAGAGGGAGAGAGGGCGGAAAGAGACACAGCGGAGAGGGAGAGAGGGCGGAAAGAGACACAGCGGAGAGGGAGAGAGGGCGGAAAGAGACACAGCGGAGAGGGAGAGAGGGTGGAAAGAGACACAGCGGAGAGGGAGAGAGGGTGGAAAGAGACACAGCGGAGAGGGAGAGAGGGCGGAAAGAGACACAGCAGAGGGAGAGAGGGCGGAAAGAGACACAGCAGAGGGAGAGAGGGTGGAAAGAGACACAGCAGAGCGAGAGAGGGTGGAAAGAGACACAGCGGAGCGAGAGAGGGTGGAAAGAGACACAGCGGAGCGAGAGAGGGTGGAAAGAGACACAGCGGAGCGAGAGAGGGTGGAAAGAGACACAGCGGAGAGGGAGAGAGGGTGGAAAGAGACACAGCGGAGAGGGAGAGAGGGTGGAAAGAGACACAGCGGAGAGGGAGAGAGGGTGGAAAGAGACACAGCGGAGAGGGAGAGAGGGTGGAAAGAGACACAGCGGAGAGGGAGAGAGGGTGGAAAGAGACACAGCAGAGGGAGAGAGGGTGGAAAGAGACACAGCAGAGGGAGAGAGGGTGGAAAGAGACACAGCGGAGCGAGAGAGGGTGGAAAGAGACACAGCGGAGGGAGAGAGGGTGGAAAGAGACACAGGAGAGGGAGAGAGGGGGAAAGAGACACAGGAGAGGGAGAGAGGGGGAAAGAGACACAGGAGAGGGAGAGAGGGAGAAAGAGACACAGGAGAGGGAGAGAGGGAGAAAGAGACACAGGAGAGGGAGAGAGGGAGAAAGAGACACAGGAGAGGGAGAGAGGGAGAAAGAGACACAGGAGAGGGAGAGAGGGGGAAAGAGACACAGCGGAGGGAGAGAGGGCGGAAAGAGACACAGCGGAGAGGGAGAGAGGGCGGAAAGAGACACAGTGGCAGCTTTACGTGTGTATAAGGAATATAACAAATCTAGTAGACTGTCTAAAACAGAAAATGAAAAGTTAATTGTAATAGAGTAATAATATGCCTAAAAACATTTTTAAAATACAGGTATTTTAATGGGAATAATCTGTGGGAACATTACAATGTGAAACCGGCCGACTGATAGAGACCAGAAAAAGGCAGATGAGCTAAATAAAGTATTTTATTCTGTATATACAAGGGCGTAACCAGTGGTTAAGATCCTGCAACAAAATGGGGCTACTCTACCTTCAGCAAATAATTGCAACCACTGGATGAAAGCTATAAGAGTCCAACCCCTTCTTCATGGCCATTGATACCCACATGATATATGATATACCGGCTGTATATAGGAAGATGAGTTTAGATTTTATAGTGCAACGAAATGCGGCTACACTACCTTCAGCAAATAATTGGTTAATGCAGGAAGAAATACAAAAAGAGCTGGAAAAAAATAAATGTTAATAAACCCCCAGGTTTTGATGGAATACATCCAAGGGTACTGGGGGAACTAGGTTCAGTAATAGCCAAACCATTATATATAATTTTTCACGACTCACTCTTCACAGGCTCTGTACCAGATGACTGAAGAAGGGATCAAGAACAAATCCAGGGCACTATAGACCTGTAAGCCTCACTTCTAGAGTAATAAAGATTTTAGCAGAGTTGCTGAGACATATTATACAGGAATATATTCATGTGAACAAGATAATAAGTATGAGTCTTCATCAGTTTATGAAGCATAGGTCACGTCGAACAGTTTGAATTATTTTCTGAGGAGGTTAGTAGGAACTTGGACCAAAGCACCTCAGTGGATGTAGTCTTTTTGGATTTTGATACAGTGCGACATGGAAGACTATTGCCCAAACTAAGGGATACAGGGGTTGCAGTAAATATCTGCTCATAGATTGAGAGCTGGCTAAAAGACAGGAATCAAATGGAGCATACTCAGATTGGACGAATGTGGTAAGTGGGGTTCCTCAGGGCTCAGTATTTTTTAACATATTTAATAAAGTAGGACTGGGAAGTATTGTCTCCATATTTGCTGATGACATAAAGTTGTGCAAAATCAGAAAATTATGTACTCTCACTTCAAGGGAATGGATACTAAATGAGATATAATACAAGAGATGAGATATAAGGCAAATACATTTAAAGTCATGCATTTTGGAAAGGAGAAATAAGCATGTGATTTATAGTATAACTGGGTCAAATCTTGGGGTATAAGATAGAAAGGGATTAAGGAGGTTTGTGTCAAGAGGTTTTCAACTGACAGAGGACATCCCTGGAGGTTAGGAAAAGGAAGGTAAAGAGTTCTTCACAGTAATGGTAGTTATGCTGTGGAACTCTCTAGCAAATGAGGTTGTGAAAGCAAATGTAATAGATTTTTTTATGCAAAAGGCATACAGGGTTATGTAGGATAACAGGAGAAGGAGAGTTATTGATCAGATAGCAAACATTTTGGGCTCAAAAGGGATTTTCCCCTCTATGAGACAATAGGAGGTTTCCAATGGGGGGTTGTTTGCCCTCTTCTGGATCAATAAAGAACAATTCACTATTTAGATCTAAAAAGGTTGGGCTGCATAGACTAAAAACCCTTTTCAATCCCATACTATCATAGAGCCAGTGTAATGATAGCAAGTGCCATGGAAAAGAGTCTCCCACTAGCCTCAGTGCCTCTACCCACTAAATGTGTGCCAATCCCATATACAGACACATCCAAAAATGTGGAATACATAACCCCTCAATCTTACAAACGCCTTGTGTTTACCTCACTCACCCAACTCCTTAGCCAGTCATTTTGAATGGACAATTTGTGATACCAGATTTTCCTGGTCTTGATATATAGCCTTCAATGGAACCCAAAGTCTCATGCAATGTACCACCAACAAAAACCAGGTGGACTCCAACCCTTGGATGAAAGCTATAGGACTCCAACCCCTTCTCCAAGGCCATTGATACCAACATGATTTATCAACTGGCTATATAGGAAGATGAGTTTAGGTTTTACCTGTCCTTTAACACTTACTATTATATATTAGTGACTTGCCCGTCAAAAATGACGGGGCAACAAAATTGTAAGGCAGGTAATGCTATTTGCCACAGACATTCATTTTTTTGGTGGTCTGAGATCCTTCAGAACTCATTGCAAGGCTCTTGGTTGTTGTATTTTTTTTTTTATGAGAGGCTCTTTTGTTGTCATTGTAAGGTCGGCGCTGATCTGCGTTTTGCGCTTATTGCAAGGCTGAGCCCTGGTGTATTTTGTGTGCTATGAGCATCGTTGGCGCTTGTTGTGAGGCGCGCAGTGAATGGCTTTTGTGTTTATTGAGATAGGGTTTTTTTTTTTATGTATATGTATTTTTGTATGCTAATTAAATAATTAATATACTTTACCTATTTGTAAGTAATATATGCAGGAAGCATTGTGCTGAAGAGCTGACCATCTGTTTTGATGTTCCTGCAGCATACAATGTAGGTTTGCTCTGTTGTGGAGCGGAGGTGTAAGTGTCAGCAACGTGTAAGTTCACTTGCAGAGGTCCTGGGTGTCCCCCCTTGCTGTGCGTAAGCTTTTTATGTGTATTTATTGTTTTTTTTATGTTTTCAGCTGCGTGCGGTTCGGCCGCTAAGGTCGTATTTTTGCGAGTTTGTAATGGTTTTTTTTCTAAGTCCCGCGGTTTGTATTTTTTTGTGTAAGTCCGTATTTAGTGATGCGAGTTAGATATATTTTTCCCCAAGTCCCGCTTCTGTGGGTGTTTCTAACCGCTTGTGAGTCGCCTTTGGCCCATTGCAGCAGACGTTGGAGCCTCCACCTTCCGCAAATGCGGCCACTCGCTTCACGAGAGTCCGCATTTGCAGCCCGAACTGCGTCCCTTCGCGACGAGGACTGTATCCATATTGCCTCATGTTGGTGCACAGACCCTTTTTCTTATTAAATTCAATAGTTTAATTGATTTCTGACATTGGCTGTTTGCCAAGCTCATATGAGTGACACGACCGTAAATCTTTATGGAAATGTTTTTTTCAGAGATCAGAGACTCCAGAAAACGCAGGTTTAACCCTTGTTGATATTGAGGATATTCCAGTAGTGGGAGGTAGATCTAGTGCAGTAGAACACATCTACTAAACTGGTTTGGTCGTTAGTAAAACACTGACACTGGTCCAGTGTAATTAATGTGAAATAATAAAAGTGTCATGTAGTGGACAAAGGCACCACCAACAGCAACAACTTGCAATGCCGCCCATCTTACATGGAAAACGATCCAACTCTATAACAACATCTTGCAATGACACTTCCTAGCAAGAAGAGCTTGCATGCCTCAAAGAATAAGCCACCTCTACATCAACACTGTGCAATGTGGCCACTAAACAAGGAAACAGCCACCGCTATACCAACACCATACAATGCCACCCATATACAAAGAACAAGCCACCTCTAGAAAACCACCTTACAATGGTGTCCATCTAACAAGAATCAAGACACCTCTATACCACCAGCAGAAATGATGGCCACGCGAGAAGGGAACCACCCATCCATAAATATATCAAACACCAAGCAATACTGCCTCTCTGACAAGGATAACCAATAATGGCAGACACACAATTACGGAGTAACTAATCACATCTAGCTTTTGAGACAAGGAATTAATGATGGTATAATTGTGAGATATGAATAGCGATTGGATTGGAATGGTAGCATCTTTCTGTGAACTCCTTTGTGAGATAAACACACAGGGAAAAGACGTCCCACGGAGTGTATTATTTTTCCAAACCTCCCCAAAGGTCATACACCATACTAGTTCTTCAGCTCTCCTTGCACACCCCAAAAATACTAGAATATATGTCAAAGAACTCTTTGATATATAAACTGTAATTTTTTCCCCAATTGCAGAAGAAAAGTGGGTCTCCATTATACAAACCCTTTAAAAGTTGATGGCAGAGCTTCAATTTGAATTAAGATTTTGGTTTTAGGCAATATTAAGCATTTTTTGGTTAGTTTCTAAACATGAGCGTTTCACGTTCTGTGATTTAAGGGTACCTTCTTCCTTATAGTACTTGGGCCAATATCAAGAACCTATAAATGTAATGGAGCACCAGTCCTACATAAACACAACACAGGCAAGCGCACGTCCATGGAGCAGTGCATAAAAAAAGAAAGATGGCATCTACAAAAACCAACAAGCAAAAGGCACACTGTACATTTATATATCATCACAAAGAATACCGGACTCTAAACCTAGGACTGAGGGTCCCAATGGATCTATAACTAGGAGATATTATGGAACAAGGTTGCTGAGAGGTCTTATGGCCCACACAAAAAATAATTACTTGAGGGCTTTGGGACTCTAAGGAGAGGGGTGTTGGCAGCTCTTAAATCGGGGGTGCTCGGGGCACCAACAGGTGCACTTGTTGAGAGCACTTTAGACACAGAGGAAAGAGTTTTTCGGGTGGGGGGTTTGAGGTACAATTTGGGATCCAGTACCACTAAGGGAAGAATGGAACATAAGAAAAGGTCTAAAGAGAAGGATGGAGCATAAACAGAGTCATACGTAAGTGGAGAAAAGGGCCCCGGAGAACAAGCCTACAGCGTCACGGGCAAGGGCAGAGGACAGATACATTCAAAGGGACACAAGCAAGGGAAGAGAGGCATCAACAGAGGGGAGGAAAGGGGCATCGACAGATGTCAGAGAGATTGTAGAACAGGATCATCTACAGGGGCAGTGGCCAGGAGAGAGGGAAAGGACATGGGTAGGATAGGGGTATGGACAGGTATTGCCATCAGGAGCAGAGGGATAGCCGGGCCTCCGCGGGGATGGGCGCAAGGGGGCGGCAGGGGCCTCCGCGGGGACGGGCGCAAAGGGGCGGCAGGGGCCTCCGCGGGGACGGGCGCAAGGGGGCGCAAGGGGCCTCCTCGGGGACGGGCGCAAGGGGGCGCAAGGGGCCTCCTCGGGGACGGGCGCAAGGGGGCGCAAGGGGCCTCCTCGGGGACGGGCGCAAGGGGATCACTGGGGCTTCTACAGGAGCAGGCTCAAGGGGATCACTGGGGCTTCTACAGGAGCGGGCGCCACGGGATCACTGGGGCTTCTACAGGAGCGGGCGCCACGGGATCACTGGGGCTTCTACAGGAGCGGGCGCCACGGGATCACTGGGGCTTCTACAGGAGCGGGCGCCACGGGATCACTGGGGCTTCTACAGGAGCGGGCGCCACGGGATCACTGGGGCTTCTACAGGAGCGGGAGCAAGGGGGTCACTGGGGCTTCTACAGGAGCGGGCGCAAGGGGGTCACTGGGGCTTCTACGGGAGCGGGCGCGACGGGATCACTGGGGCTTCTCCGGGAGCGGGCGCAAGGGGATCACTGGGGCTTCTACGGGAGCGGGCGCAAGGGGATCACTGGGGCTTCTACGGGAGCGGGCGCAAGGGGGTCACTGGGGCTTCTACGGGAGCGGGCGCAAGGGGATCACTGGGGCTTCTACAGGAGCGGGCGCAAGGGGATCACTGGGGCTTCTACAGGAGCGGGCGCAAGGGGATCACTGGGGCTTCTACAGGAGCGGGCACAAGGGGGTCACTGGGGCTTCTACAGGAGCGGGCGCAAGGAAGGAATTGAGCTTCTACCTGATTAGGTGCAAGGGGGGATGGGAAATCAGCAGGGGCACTCAAAAGGGAGGAAAGCAAAAAGGTATCTACAGAGACACCCACAAGTGCTTTGCTATATGTTAATTTGTATTTATCTTTGTCTGAACTTAATTTATGTACAGCGCTACGGAATATGTCGGCGCGTTATAAATGTACTATAATAATAATAAATGGGTGCATCTACAGAGAGGTCCATGAGGAGAAGATAGGGAATAAGAGCGGTCTGCTATGAAAGGATGGGGCATCAACAGGGAGGCACAGGAGGGCAAGGCATCTACAGGAGTGTCCGCAAGGGCAAGACGAGGTCTTTACAGAAGTTCAACTGGACACATATTAGGCTAGCACAATGAGAGATTGGGGTTACTGGGCTACATGGAGAGAAAATGGGCCTCAAACAACATGGACCACAGAAGAGAGGAGTACACAGACGGGGGCACTATTGGAGATAGCAGATGGTGGAGCCTGGGGTAAATGGTGCTTCTTAGGGGAGACAGGACTGAATGCATAAATGAAAATAGACTCAAGGGGCTGACCTTACCTGCAGGGAATAAAGTCTCCAGATTCAGGGGATGGATCCTCCCTTCAGTGGAATAGTCTAAGTGATGCTGGTCCTCTCTAGGTGCAGGGTGCAGGTCCTCTGGTCCTCTCTAGGTGCTGGTCCTCTCTAGGTGCAGGGTGCAGTGTGTGTGCAATGGGCTATTACTCCCTGGCTAGGTGCAGGGTGCTGTTTCTTGCTCCTCCCTCACTCTCCCCTTACAGGGGTCTGTGATTGTTCCTCCCTGGGGCTCTTGCAGGGATATAAGTCTGGGGGTGCACAATCCTGGGGCTCTGTATATCCAGAGGCAGCAGATCCTTTTATTATCCCCCTTCTCTCTCTGTCTCTTGCTGGTTGGTGCCCCCTCCCCCTCTCACTCATCTATGTCTTTCTCCAGCCAGCTCTGAGCAGCTGAAACCCTGGAGAGAGCCTTTTAAACCCGGACCGTACCATCACAGAGCGGGGGAGATCGGCGCTCAGAGTAGTGATATAACACAAACGCAGCAGTCTCAGCCCGAGCATGTACATAACTGACATATACCGAGGGAGACAAAGTACAGGAGATTGACTAAGTATGTGGGCTGGGGAGTACAGAGCCATACAGAGAGAAACTGGGGAGCGGGGACACCCCCGCACAAGGAGTGGTACAGTCCTCCTATTATCAGAGAGGAAGGTGTGTGGTGTGATATATACATATATCATATGAGTATATCACACATGTATTTTTATATATCCCTGCACTGTATGTTCCAGTGCTCATGTCAAGTGTATGAGCTCTCACTCTAAGAAAAAATGTCCAATTAAGAAGTATGGCTATATTGTGCAATACTCTGATTATTCATATCACATATATAGTTGTGAGCAGGCGGGTTGTTGCTAATGCTGCGGGCTCGCACAGCGAGCCTGCGGGCCCTCTCAAAGTGAGGGCCTCAGTTTCTGGCATGGTGCGCCAAAGGTGCTCCTTGCAAGCAACTGCGGACCTCGCAAAATTTACGGACTTACGAGAAACAAATACGAGACGCGAAACCCACGCACATGAAAACATTAAAAACACAATAAATACACACAACAAGTATATAAAATGCTTACCCACAGCAAGTGGGGCACCCAGGACCTTGAAAACTGAAGTTACACCTCAATTTCACTTGAAATACAAGAGTTTAGACACCTGAAAATCCCCTAAGCGAGAGAAAAAATGGCCGCCAAAACAAAAGAAAACGAGGCTACAGCACTCTAAAGACGCAAAACACCACCAAACACATACGGATTTTCCGAAAAAGACGGACGCCATCCAAGAACAAGGACGCCAAATCAGCCACAGACGCGTACCACACATTAGGCGCCATTTTACAACACTAACTTACACAATGCGGAAGTACACAGCTACTTTACCTCGCGCACACACACTATTTACACTACACACTGCACACATTGGTGACACTTACACAGCAGCTCCACAGCAGTGAAAACACACATTAGATGCTGCAGCAACTTCAAAACAGATTGTCAGCTCTTCTGCACAATGCTTCCTGCATATATTACTTCAAAATAGGTAAAGTATATTGATGTACTATTTTAATAATTATTTCATTAGCATTAGGAAAAAAAAACAATGCTCATAGCACACAAACCACCAGCGCGAGGCTCTCAATGAGCGCCGAAGCATCTTGGAACACCAACAAAATTTACCGCCCTTACAATCCTATTGCCGTCATTTTTTGACGGGCAAGTCGCTAGTATATTATATATTATCATGAATGATTTCATAGCTGATGTCATTATTTATATCATGTGTGATGTCATGAATGATGTCATCAAAAAAACCTTTGCACGGGGAGGGAGCCTTAACTATATATATATATATATATATATACATAATACATATGTGTGTTCTCTCTGTCTCTCTAGTTATATATATTTATATATATATGTACTAGTGACTTACCCGTCAAAAAATGACAGCAATAGAATTGTAAGTCAGGGAGTGCTGTTTGGCACACAAAGTAAGTGTTTTGGTTGTGTGAGTACCTTCGGCGCTCATTGCGAGCCTCTGGGTTGGTGTATTTTTGGTTGTCAGAGCCCATTTGGCGCTGATTGCAAGGTCAATGCTTAGCGCCTTTTGGCGCTCATTGCGAGGCTCTCCCCTGGTGTAGTTTTGCACCCCTGAGCACCCTTGGCGCTCCTTGTGAGGTGTGCGGTAAACGGCTTTGGCGTTTATTGGGATACTGTCGTGTGGTGTTTTGTAATTTTTTCTGAATATGTATTTTTGTAATTATAATTAATTAATTACTGAGCTGATAAATGAATATACTTTACCTATTTGTAAGTAATATATGCAGGAAGCATTGTGCTGAAGAGCTGACAATCTGTTTTGATGTTCCTGCAGCATACAATGTAGGTTTGCAGTGTTGTGTATCTGAGGTGTAAGTGTCAGCAATGTGCGCAGTGTGTAGTGTAAATAGGCTGCGTGCGCGAGGGGAAGCCATTAGGGTAGCTGTGTACTTCCGGATTGTGTAAGTTACTGTTATAAAATGGCGGCGATTGTGTATGTGGTACGCGGGTGTGGATGATTTTGCCTCCTTCCTAATAGTGTATACCCTCATACGGGGTTGTGTAAAAGTTGTATGTGCCTGGCAGTGTTTTGCGTGTTAAGGGGTCGTCTAGCCTCGTTTTCGTTTTTTTCAGCGGCCATTTTTTCTCTCGCTTATAGCCCTGCTCACTGGTCAGGTCTATTGGCCGATCTCACTAGCCCTGCTCACTGGTCAGGTCTATAGGCCGATCTCACTAGCCCTGCTCACTGGTCAGGTCTATAGGCTGATCTCACTAGCCCTGCTCACTGGCCAGGTCTATAGGCCGATCACACTAGCCCTGCTCACTGGTCAGGTCTATAGGCCGATCACACTAGCCCTGCTCACTGGTCAGGTCTATAGGCCGATCACACCAGCCATGCTCACCAGCCAGGTCTATAGGCCGATCACACTAGCCCTGCTCACTGGTCAGGTCTATAGGCCGATCGCACTAGCCCTGCTCACTGGTCAGGTCTATAGGCTGATCTCACTAGCCCTGCTCACTGGCCAGGTCTATAGGCCGATCACACTAGCCCTGCTCACTGGCCAGGTCTATAGGTCGATCTCACTAGCCCTGCTCACCGACAAGGTCTATAGGCCGATCACACCAGCCTTGCTCACTGGCCAGGTCTATATGCCGATCTCACTAGCCCTGCTCACTGGTCAGGTCTATAGGCCGATCACACTAGCCCTGCTCACTGGCCAGGTCTATAGGCCGATCACACTAGCCCTGCTCACTGGCCAGGTCTATAGGCCGATCACACCAGCCCTGCTCACTGGTCAGGTCTATAGACCGATCTCACTAGCCCTGCTCACTGGCCAGGTCTATTCACTGGCCAGGTCTATAGGCCGATCACACCAGCCCTGCTCACTGGTCAGGTCTATATGCCGATCTCTCTAGCCCTGCTCACTGGCCAGGTCTATAGGCCGATCACACTAGCCCTGCTCAGTGGTCAGGTCTATAGGCCGATCACACCAGCCCTGCTCACTGGTCAAGTCTATAGGCCGATCACACTAGCCCTGCTCACTGGTCAGGTCCACTGGAGTGATCGGCCTATAGACATGCTCACCGGCCAGGTCTAAAGGCCAATCACACTAGCCCTGCTCACCGGCCAGGTCTATAGGCCAATAACACTAGCCCTGCTCACTGGCCAGGTCTATAGGCCGATTACACTAGCCCTGCTCACTGGTCAGGTCTATAGGCCGATCTCACTAGCCCTGCTCACTGGTCAGGTCTATAGGCCGATCTCACTAGCCCTGCTCACTGATCAGGTCTATAGGTCGATCACACTAGCCCTGCTCACCGGCCAGGTGTAAAGGCTGATCACACTAGCCCTGCTCACTGGCCAGGTCTATAGGCCGATCACACTAGCCCTGCTCACCGGCCAGGTCTATAGGCCGATCACACTAGCCCTGCTCACTGGCCAGGTCTATAGGCCGATCTCACTAGCCCTGCTCACCGGCCAGGTCTATAGGCTGATCACACCAGCCTTGCTCACTGGCCAGGTCTATATGCTGATCTCACTAGCCCTGCTCACTGGTCAGGTCTATAGGCCGATCACACTAGCCCTGCTCACTGGCCAGGTCTATAGGCCGATCACACCAGCCCTGCTCACTGGTCAGGTCTATAGACCGATCTCACTAGCCCTGCTCACTGGCCAGGTCTATTCACTGGCCAGGTCTATAGGCCGATCACACCAGCCCTGCTCACTGGTCAGGTCTATAGACCGATCTCACTAGCCCTGCTCACTGGCCAGGTCTATATGCCGATCTCTCTAGCCCTGCTCACTGGCCAGGTCTATAGGCCGATCACACTAGCCCTGCTCAGTGGTCAGGTCTATAGGCCGATCACACTAGCCCTGCTCACTGGCTAGGTCTATAGGCCGATCTCACTAGCCCTGCTCACTGGTCAGGTCTATAGGTCAATCACACTAGCCCTGCTCACCGGCCAGGTGTAAAGGCCGATCACACTAGCCCTGCTCACTGGTCAGGTCTATAGGCCGATCACACTAGCCCTGCTCACTGGCCAGATCTATAGGCCGATCACACCAGCCCTGCTCACTGGTCAGGTCTATAGGCCGATCACACTAGCCCTGCTCACTGGTCAGATCTATAGGCCGATCACACCAGCCCTGCTCACTGGTCAGGTCTATAGGCCGATCACACTAGCCCTGCTCACTGGCCAGGTCTATAGGCCGATCACACCAGCCCTGCTCACTGGTCAGGTCTATAGGCCGATCACACTAGCCCTGCTCACTGGTCAGATCTATAGGCCGATCACACCAGCCCTGCTCACTGGCCAGGTCTATAGGCCGATCACACTAGCCCTACTCACTGGTCAGGTCTATAGGCCGATCTCACTAGCCCTTCTCACTGGCCAGGTCTATAGGCCGATCACACTAGCCCTGCTCACTGGCCAGGTCTATAGGCTGATCACACCAGCCCTGCTCACTGGTCAGGTCTATAGGCCGATCTCACTAGCCCTGCTCACTGGTCAGGTCTATAGGCCGATCACACTAGCCCTGCTCACTGGTCAGGTTTAAAGGCCGATCACACCAGCCCTGCTCACTGGCCAGGTCTATAGGCCGATCACACTAGCCCTGCTCACTGGCCAGGTCTATAGGCCGATCACACTAGCCCTGCTCACTGGTCAGGTCTATAGGCCCATCACACTAGCCCTGCTTACCGGCCAGGTCTATAGGCTGATCATACTAGCCCTGCTTACTGGCCAGGTCTATAGGCCGATCACACTAGCCCTGCTCACTGGTCAGGTCTATAGGCCGATCTCACTAGCCCTGCTCACTGGTCAGGTAAAAATATATGCACATGCACATAAATACACACATATATAAATTGCTTTTTGAATTTAAGAGTGAAAATGCATTGTGAACTTATTTGCATGTCCCCACCCAGTCTCCCAGAGTGCATTGCTTGCAGTAACGCTACTTTGGGGATTTCTGAGCAGGTAATTTTTTGGCTTATTTATAGACATGCAAATGGGAATATAAATGTACTATTTATTTACTGTACTACTATATATATATATTATGTGTGTATTACTTGATACTGCAATACTCTTCATTTTTCAGCATCACTGGACTGACATTACTGCTCCAAACTCCAACAGCATATTAATAAATTAGACACAATTCATAGGAGACCGTCTGAAAGTCAAAATGTATAAGGAACATTTTTATGATTTTAATATGCGTGGACAGAGAGAAATGATATGTCATAAACCTTCATATACATCCAAAGACTTAATAAGGTGCAGAAGGGAAAACAAATTCCAGAAAGAGGAATGCAAGAACAAGAAGTCATGATTTAAAGCTGTAGGGGGAATGATTTAGTGTAAGATGGTAGATACGTGGGAACAAATGAGCAGACTAGAGGAACCTTTTGGTTTTTATCTGCCATCAAATAATATAAAAATAAATAGATGAAAAATAAGGGTATTGCAGTATACAGTGATACCTGCCTTATCTGACAAGCTTTTCCAAGATGTTTTTTCCCCCAATCTGTTATTGGGTGTGTTACAGTGTGATACTGTTGTGTGTCCGTGTGTATTTCTATGTATCAGTGCGTGTTGTGCTTTCTTTCTGAGATGCCCCCGTGAGTGCTTATTGATTTGGGTGGTGTTCAGGGCACTCAGGGCTGTTAATCATTAAGTATTTTTCTATGTTACAGTGTGTTTCTGTGTAATAGTGTTTGTGACTGTGTGTTTCGTTGTATCTCTGTGTGTCTGTGTATTATTGTGTTGCACTGAGTGTCTCTGTGTGGCTCTGCATTTCTCTGTGTAGGTCTGCATGTCTTTTGTGTCTCTGCGTGTTTATCTTACCGTGTAATGTGAGTATTACTGTGTGTCTCTGCGTATCTCTGTATGTTTCTGCATGGCTCTATGTATTCATGTCTTTGCATGTTTTTGCGTGTCTCTGGTTGTCTCTGTGTGTCTCTCTACGTATCTCTGCATGTGTCTGCATGTTCCCATGTGTCTGGAGATGCCCCTGTGAGTGGTTATTGATCCGTGTGCTGCTCAGGACACTCGGCCTCACTCTTCAGGCCGTGTGTCACTGCGTGTCTCTCTGTCTCTATATGTCTCTGCACGTCACTGGGTGTTCCTGCGTGTCTCTGTGTGTCTCTGCATGTTCCTGTGTTTCTCTGCGTGTCTTTGTGTGTTTTTGCATGTTCCTGTGTGTCTCTGCGTGTCTTTGTGTGTCTCTGTGTGTCTTTGTGTGTTTTTGCATGTTCCTGAGTATCTCTACATGTCTCTGTGTGTCTCTGTATGCCTTTATATGTCTCTGCATGTCACTGGGTGTTCCTGCGTGTCTCTGCATGTTCCTGTGTGTCTCTGCGTGTCTTTGTGTGTTTTTTCATGTTCCTGAGTATCTCTACATGTCTCTGTATGCCTATATGTGTCTCTGCATGTTCCTGCATGTCTACGTGTCTCTTCATGTCGCTGCATGTTCCTGCATGTCTCTGTGTGTCTCTGCATGTTTCTTTGTGTCTCTGCATGTTCCTACATGTCTCTCCATGTCTCTCTCTGCGTGTTCCCATGTGCCCAGGGATTCCCGCGTGAGTGGTTATTGATCTGTGTGCTGCTCAGGACACACAGGCCTCACTCTTCAGGTTGTGTGTCACTGTGTGTCTCTCTGTCTCCATATATCTGCATGTTCCTGTATATTTATGCATGTCTCTGTGTGCCTCTGTGGGTCTCAGTGTGTTTATCTTTGTGTGTCTCTGCATGTTCCGGCGTATATCTGCATGCCTCTGTGTGCCTCCATGTCTGTCTGTGTGTCTCTGCACATTGCTGCTTGTGTCTCTGAGTGCCTCTGCATGCTCCTGCGTGTCTCTGTGTGTCTCTGTGTCTCTCTGCATATTCCTGGGTGTCTCTGCCTGTTCCTGTGTGTCTCTTCGTGTCTCTGCATATTCCTGCACGCCTCTTCGTGTCTCTGCATGTTTCTGTGTGTCTCTGTGTATCTCTGCATGTCTCCATGTTCCTGTGTGTCTCTGCATGTCTCTGCGTGTCTCTGAATATTCATGCGTGTCTCTGCATGTTCCCATGTGTCCGGGAATGCATTCATGAGTTGAATGATTGATCCATGTGCTGCTCAGGACACTGAGGCATCACTCTTTAGGTTGTGTGTCACTGTGTGTGTCTCTCTCTCCATATGTCTCTGCATGTCTCTGCATGCTCCGGTGTGTCTCTGCGTGTCTTTGTATGTTCTTGCGTATTTCTGCATGTCTCTGTCTGTCTCTGTGTGTCTCTGCATGCCTCTGTGGGTCTCAGTGTGTTTGTCTTTGTGTGTCTCTGCATGTTCCTGCATATATCTGCATGCCTCTGTGTCTCTGCGTGTCTCTGCATATTACTGTTTGTGTCTCTGAATGCCTCTGCATGCTCCTATGTGTTTCTGCTTGTCTCTGCATATTCCTTGGTGTCTCTGTATGTTCCTGTGTGTCTCTGTGTGTCTCTGCATATTCCGGCGTGTCTCTGCATGTCTCTGCAAGCCTCTGTGTGTCTGTGCATGTTTCTGCATGTCCATGTGTGTCTCTGCATGGCTCTGTGTGTCTCGGCATGTTCCTACGTGTGTCTCTGTGTGTCTCTGCATGCCTCTGCACTTCTCTGCATGTTCATGCATGTCTCTGTGTGTCTCTGCTTGTCTCTGCATATTCCTGAGTGTCTCTGCATGTTCCTACGTGTCTCTGCATGTCTCTGCATGTTCCTGCATGGCTCGGCATATTCCTGCATGTCTCTGTATGTCTCTATGTGTCTCTGCATGTTCCTGTGTGTCTCTGTGAGTCTCTGCATGTCTCTGCATGCCTCTGCATGTCTATGTGAGTCTCTGCGTATCTCTGCATGCATCTGTGTGTCTCAGTGTGTGTCTGTGTGTCTCTGCATATTACTGCTTGTGTCTCTTAATGTATCTGCATGTTCCTGCTTGTCTCTGCATGTCTCTGGGTGTCTCTGCATGTTCCTGTGTGTCTCTGCATGTCTTTGTGTGTCTCTGCGTCTTTACATGTTCCTGCGTGTCTCTACATGTCTCTGTGTGTCTCTGTGTGTGTCTGTGTGCCTCTGCATATTACTGTTTGTGTCTCTGAATGTATCTGCATGTTCCTGCCTGTTTCTGTGTGTCTCTGCTTGTCTCTGCCTGTCTCTAAGTGTCTCTTCATGTTCCTTTGTGTCTCTGCTTGTCTCTGAGTGTCTCTGCATATTCCTGCGTATCTCTGAGTGTCTCTGCATGTTCCTTTGTGTCTCTGTGTGTCTCTGTGTGTCTCTGCCTGGCTCTGCGTGTCTCTGCATATTCATGCATGTCTCTGCATATTCCTGCGTATCTCTGCATGTCTCTGAGTGTCTCTGCCTGGCTCTGCGTATCTCTGCATATTCCTGCGTATCTCTGAGTGTCTCTGCATGTTCCTTTGTGTCTCTGTGTGTCTCTGAGTGTCTCTGCATGTTCCTTTGTGTCTCTGCTTGTCTCTGAGTGTCTCTGCATATTCCTGCGTATCTCTGAGTGTCTCTGCATGTTCCTTTGTGTCTCTGTGTGTCTCTGTGTGTCTCTGCCTGGCTCTGCGTGTCTCTGCATATTCATGCATGTCTCTGCATATTCCTGCGTATCTCTGCATGTCTCTGTGTGTCTCTGCCTGGCTCTGCGTGTCTATGCATATTCATGCATGTCTCTGCATATTCCTGCGTATCTCTGCATGTCTCTGTGTGTCTCTGCCTGGCTCTGCGTATCTCTGCATATTCCTGCGTATCTCTGAGTGTCTCTGCATGTTCCTTTGTGTCTCTGCATGCCTCTGCGTGTCTCTGCATGTTCCTTTGTGTCTCTGTGTGTCTCTGCCTGGCTCTGCGTATCTCTGCATATTCCTGCGTATCTCTGAGTGTCTCTGCATGTTCCTTTGTGTCTCTGCATGCCTCTGCGTGTCTCTGCATGTTCCTTTGTGTCTCTGTGTGTCTCTGCCTGGCTCTGCGTATCTCTGCATATTCCTGCGTATCTCTGAGTGTCTCTGCATGTTCCTTTGTGTCTCTGCATGCCTCTGCGTGTCTCTGCATGTTCCTTTGTGTCTCTGTGTGTCTCTGCCTGGCTCTGCGTATCTCTGCATATTCCTGCGTATCTCTGAGTGTCTCTGCATGTTCCTTTGTGTCTCTGCATGCCTCTGCGTGTCTCTGCATGTTCCTTTGTGTCTCTGTGTGTCTCTGGATGTCTCTGCATGCCTCTGCATGTTCCTACATGTCTCTGTGTGTCTCTGCATGTTCCTGTGTGTCTCTGCATGCCTCTGTGTGTGTGTCTGCATGTTCTTGTGTGTCTCTGCATGCCTCTGCGTGTCTCTGCATGTTCCTTTGTGTCTTTGTGTGTCTCTGCATGCTCCTTTGTGTCTCTGTGTGTCTCTGTGTGTCTCTGCATGCCTCTGCATGTTCCTACATGTCTCTCCATGCCTCTTTCTGCATGTTCCCATGTGTCCGGGGATGCCCCCGTGAGTGGTTATTGATCCGTGTGCTGCTCAGGACACTCGAGCCTCACTCTTCAGGCCGTGTGTTTGTGCGCTGGGCTTAGAAATCTAATTAAAAGGTGATTTGCATTTGTGGTGACATTTTATTGAAGGATAAACGTTGTGACGAAGCGATGCTAATTAGATTTGCAGTGACAGCGAGAATCAGAGGAGCCCGAAATAAATGTGACTTCATGGCGAGCTTAGTAACCCTTTTTATGCCAGCAGCATCAGGCCAGGAGAGACACATTAGTATTAATGGCGGCTGATAATGTAGCCATTAGTTAATTGACCACTGCGGTCAATTTTTTTATTATCCTTATAATAACTAAGCTTCAAAAATATTTCTAGAAAGCAAACAAATAAATTAAACGCAACCTTTGCATATTTAATTGTGCAATTATTCCTTGCTGTGGAGTTTCATTTCATTCTCTCTTCTTGCAAAATAATAAACCTTCCATTGGTTCTGTTGAAAGTAATAGCAGTTGTGACTGCCACATTTCCACTGTACAGATAGAAATGTTCTCTGAATCCAAAGTTAAACAGCAAAAAACAAAATGGCAGGTTTACAGGGGCATAATTGTATATAAATTGTAATAAATTAGAGGCTTTATTATTTCCAATTTTCCTATTTTTTTAGTGAAGCTCTTCTAAACGGAATGTTTTATTGACAATTAACTTTCGATATCTAATTATTTATTATTTGAAATTTTGGGAAAATCCTAAATTTGGATAGCTGGCTCCTAAATATATTTCCACGTCAAATGGCTCTATGAGAGCTTTTCGCCGGTTTGTCTGGCTCCTATAAAATATTTCTGGCTCCTACGTTTTCAATATTTTTGTCCACCCCTGTTCTTATTATACTGGTGGTCCTTCTTATGGGCTTGGTGTGGCATGTCACAAACAGATTGCTGTCACTGGTAACTGTCATGCCCTTTTCTTATAATCCTCCAGCTTGTCGAAGAAAGAAGTGTCTTAACTGTGTGTTAAAAGAAGGAAGAGAAAACAGAAGAAAGAGGTCAAGTGAGCCCAGGTGGGTTGTGGGAAGTAAGGAGAGGTAAAGGACAGCCACAACCTGAGGAACAGATTCACGAGCAGTAGACGCCTACCTATATATCACCAACTTCTTCTAGACGTGGCAGATAGAACCAGCTTGAGTCGTTCTATCTACCACGTCTAGTACTTTCCTTCCCTCAGTATTGAAGTACCTCACTGTTGGGGTTCTTCAAGACTCTGTTTCGGGTGCCTTGCTTTTCTCAGTCTATACTACCACCCTTAGGCTCTCTTTGGTTCCAGTATCATCTCTGTGCTGATGAAAACCAAATCTACATCACCACTCCTGACTTATCTCCATCCCAACTAACTCATGTCCACACCTGTCTATCCAACATCTCCTCCTGGATGGCCTTCCAGAACCTAAAAATAATGTCAAAGACTGGGCTCATAATAACTCCACCATCTACCACCTCGCCAGCTCCAGACATCCTTATAATCAACAACGGCTCCATCACAAGACCACTGCCTTGGAATTACTCTGGACTCTTCACTCTCTTTCTCTCCCCATATCCAGTAAATTACCAAAATCTGCCAATTACACTTGCAAAATATATCTAAAATCTGTCATTTTAACACATGAAACAACCAAAATTATAATATATTAATTTATCATTTCCTGCATAGACTACTGCAATTCACTTCTAAACAGTGTTCACCTTACTAGACTCTTCCCACGCCAACTCAACCAACCATTTATCATCTGCTGCCCCACTTTGCCAATCCATTCACCAGCTTCCCATACCAGCTGGAATTAAGTTCAAAATCTTGACACTCACTCTAAAGCCCTCAACAACCCTGCACCTTCCTACATATCAGATGTAATCTCCAGATACTCCCCTAACTGTTCCCACGATATACTGTATTTCTATCAGATGTAATCTCCAGATACTCCCCTAACTGTTCCCACGATATACTGTATTTCTATCAGATGTAATCTCCAGATACTCCCCTAACTGTTCCCACGATATACTGTATTTCTATCAGATGTAATCTCCAGATACTCCCCTAACTGTTCCCACGATATACTGTATTTCTATCAGATGTAATCTCCAGATACTCCACTAACTGTTCCCACGATATACTGTATTTCTATCAGATGTAATCTCCAGATACTCCCCTAACTTTTACCACAATATACTGTATTTCTATCAGATGTAATCTCCAGATACTCCCCTAACTGTTACCACGATATACTGTATTTCTATCAGATGTACTCTCCAGATACTCCCCTAGCTGTTCCCACGATATACTGTATTTCTATCAGATGTAATCTCCAGATACTCCCCTAACTGTTACCACAATATACTGTATTTCTATCAGATGTAATCTCCAGATACTCCCCTAACTGTTACCACAATATACTGTATTTCTATCAGATGTAATCTCCAGATACTCCCCTAACTGTTCCCACGATATACTGTATTTCTATCAGATGTAATCTCCAGATACTCCCCTAACTGTTCCCACGATATACTGTATTTCTATCAGATGTAATCTCCAGATACTCCCCTAACTGTTCCCACGATATACTGTATTTCTATCAGATGTAATCTCCAGATACTCCCCTGACTGTTCCCACGATATACTGTATTTCTATCAGATGTAATCTCCAGATACTCCCCTAACTGTTCCCACGATATACTGTATTTCTATCAGATGTAATCTCCAGATACTCCCCTGACTGTTCCCACGATATACTGTATTTCTATCAGATGTAATCTCCAGATACTCCCCTAACTGTTCCCACGATATACTGTATTTCTATCAGATGTAATCTCCAGATACTCCCCTAACTGTTCCCACGATATACTGTATTTCTATCAGATGTAATCTCCAGATACTCCCCTAACTGTTCCCACGATATACTGTATTTCTATCAGATGTAATCTCCAGATACTCCCCTGACTGTTCCCACGATATACTGTATTTCTATCAGATGTAATCTCCAGATACTCCCCTAACTGTTCCCACAATATACTGTATTTCTATCAGATGTAATCTCCAGATACTCCCCTAACTGTTCCCACAATATACTGTATTTCTATCAGATGTAATCTCCAGATACTCCCCTGACTGTTCCCACGATATACTGTATTTCTCATCACTCTCCACTCCAAGACTTTTCTCATGTAGCTACCACGTTGTGTAATTCTCTACCCCTCTCCCCACCCTCTCTAAAAACCCATCAATTCAGAGTTGTCTACCATAATATCAGGGTCACAAACAATGACCACCATATGCATGGATCCCGCTGCCTCGCTGGACACAAGTCACCCCCTCCCCTTCTGTGTCTAATACCATTGGCGCTTAGATTGCAATCTCTGATGACAGCGGGGCCCTCTGCTCCTTCTATACCAGTATGTACCAGTACCAGTTCCGCCATGCTTGTCTTATGAAATCACTGGACCCCCTTTACTTAGCATTACAGAATATTATGGCACATTATAAATAAAGGATAATAATAAAAATGATTTAGAAATTTTCTGCACGACTATGAGGCTTCTGTTAAAGAAATCCAGTTTAGACTTAAAAATATACTGATGTGCTGGAGCTGCACTTTAATTAATTTACAAATTAAACAAAACTATTATATGCAATTATACTGTATTTGGAGCACATTTATATTTCGGTTTATCTACATGGTACTACTATTATACAGTATATCCCTATTGCATATAGCTGTACAGCATTGTCATGTAGCCCTATAGTATTATTACATGGCTTAATATCTTTACACAGATCTACATTATTGTCATATATCCTTATAGTACTATTACATACCTCTATAATATTATACCCCCTTCTGGATTGCTACCTTGTCTTGGTGAAGGGGCTTGTGTACCCCAATGAAGCTGTGAGCTATACCATGTAGGGTCACGCAAGATGGGCAGGTCATAGCAGAGAGGTCAGACAAGGCACTATCCACTGAAGAAGGAACTGGCAACTTACTCCAGTATCTTTGCTGAGAAATCATTATGGATAAGCCCAACAATACACAAGATGTGCCTGGTGTGCTGCAGTCTATAGGGTCGCGAAGAGACGGACATGACTGAACGACTAAACAATAACAACAAAACTATTATACCGCTCTAACATTATTACTATTATTATTATTATTATTATTATATTGTTCGGCCCTATATTGTAATTATACTTCTCTGTTATTGTTTCACATCACTACATGATTACAAAAATAATATTATTATTAGGTCTATAGAATATGTTGGCGCATTACAAATAATGGAAATTATTATTATTATACAGTATGGCGGCCCTATATTGCTATAATACAGTATGGTGGCCCTATATTGTTATAATACAGTATGGCGGCCCTATATTATTATTATACAGTATGGCGGCCCTACATTGTTATTATACAGGATGGCGGCCCTATATTGCCATAATACAGTATGGTGGCCCTATATTGTTATAATACAGTATGGCGGCCCTATATTATTATTATACAGTATGGCGGCCCTACATTGTTATTATACAGTATGGCGGCCCTATATTATTATTATACAGTATGGCGGCCCTATATTGCCATAATACAGTATGGTGGCCCTATATTGTTATAATACAGTATGGCAGCCCTATATTATTATTATACAGTATGGCGGCCCTACATTGTTATTATACAGTATGGCGGCCCTATATTATACAGTATGGTGGCCCTATATTGCTATTATACAGTATGGCGTCCCTTTATTATTATTATTCTTATACAATATGGTGGCCCTATATTTTTATTATACAGTATGGCGGCCCTATATTATTATTATTATACAGTATGGTGACCCTATATTGTTATTATACAGTATGGCGGACCTATATTGCTATTATACAGTATGGCGGCCCCATATTGCTATTATACAGTATGGCGGCCCCATATTGTTATTATACAGTATGGCGGCCCTATATTGCTATTATACAGTATGGCGGACCTATAGTGCTATTATACAGTATGGCGGCCCCATAATGCTATTATACGGTATGGCGGACCCATATTGTTATTATACAGTATGGGGGCCCTATATTGCTATTATACAGTATGGCGGCCCCATATTGCTATTATACAGTATGGCGGCCCTATATTATTATTATTATACAATATGTTGGCCCTAGATTTTATTATACAGAATGGGGGTGCTATATTGATATTATACAGTATGGCGGCCCTATATTGTTATTATACAGTATGGCGGTGCTATATTGTTATTATAAAGTATGGCGGACCTATAATATTATTATACAGTATGGCGGCCCTATATTGCTATTATACAGTATTGCGGCCCCATATTGCTACTATACAGTATGGCGGCCCTATATTGCTATTATACAGTATGGCGGCCCTATATTGTTATTATACAGTATGGCGGCCCTATATTGCTATTATACAGTATGGCGGCCCTATATTGTTATTATACAGTATGGCGGCCCTATATTATTATTATACAGTATGGCGGCCCTATATTGCCATAATACAGTATGGTGGCCCTAAATTGTTATAATACAGTATGGCAGCCCTATATTATTATTATACAGTATGGCGGCCCTACATTGTTATTATACAGTATGGCTGCCCTATATTATACAGTATGGTGGCCCTATATTGCTATTATACAGTATGGCGTCCCTTTATTATTATTATTATTATACAATATGGTGGCCCTATATTTTTATTATACAGTATGGCGGCCCTATATTATTATTATTATACAGTATGGTGGCCCTATATTGTTATTATACAGTATGGCGGACCTATATTGCTATTATACAGTATGGCGGCCCCATATTGCTATTATACAGTATGGCGGCCCCATATTGTTATTATACAGTATGGCGGCCCTATATTGCTATTATACAGTATGGCGGCCCCATATTGTTATTATACAGTATGGCGGCCCTATATTGCTATTATACAGTATGGCGGACCTATAGTGCTATTATACAGTATGACGGCCCCATATTGCTATTATACAGTATGGCGGCCCTATATTATTATTATTATACAATATGTTGGCCCTAGATTTTATTATACAGTATGGGGGCGCTATATTGATATTATACAGTATGGCGGCCCTATATTGTTATTATACAGTATGGCGGTGCTATATTGTTATTATACAGTATGGCGGACCTATAATATTATTATACAGTATGGCGGCCCTATATTATTATTATACAGTATGACGGCCCTATATTATTATTATACAGTATGACTGCCCTATATTGTTATTATACAGTATGGCGGTGCTATATTGTTATTATACAGTATGGCGGACCTATATTATTATTATACAGTATGGCGGCCCTATATTGTTATTATACAGTATGGCGGCGCTATATTGTTATTATACAGTATGGCGGACCTATATTATTATTATACAGTATGGCGGCCCTATATTGCTACTATACAGTATGGCGGCCCTATATTGCTATTATACAGTATGGCGGCCCTATATTGCTACTATACAGTATGGCGGCCCTATATTGCTATTATACAGTATGGCGGCCCTATATTGTTATTATACAGTATGGCGGCCCTATATTATTATTTTACAGTATGGCGGCCCCCATATTGTTATTATACAGTATGGTGGCCCTATATTGTTATTATACAGTATGGTAGCCCCTATATTATTATATTATTATATTATTATTATACAGTATGGTGGCCCTATATTGTTATTATACAGTATGGTAGCCCCTATATTATTATTATACAGTATGGCGGCCCTAGATTTTATTATACAGTATGGGGGCGCTATATTGATATTATACAGTATGGCGGCCCTATATTGTTATTATACAGTATGGCGGTGCTATATTGTTATTATACAGTATGGCGGACCTATAATATTATTATACAGTATGGCGGCCCTATATTATTATTATACAGTATGACGGCCCTATATTATTATTATACAGTATGACTGCCCTATATTGTTATTATACAGTATGGCGGTGCTATATTGTTATTATACAGTATGGCGGACCTATATTATTATTATACAGTATGGCGGCCCTATATTGTTATTATACAGTATGGCGGCGCTATATTGTTATTATACAGTATGGCGGACCTATATTATTATTATACAGTATGGCGGCCCTATATTGCTACTATACAGTATGGCGGCCCTATATTGCTATTATACAGTATGGCGGCCCTATATTGCTACTATACAGTATGGCGGCCCTATATTGCTATTATACAGTATGGCGGCCCTATATTGTTATTATACAGTATGGCGGCCCTATATTATTATTTTACAGTATGGCGGCCCCCATATTGTTATTATACAGTATGGTGGCCCTATATTGTTATTATACAGTATGGTAGCCCCTATATTATTATTATACAGTATGGTGGCCCTATATTGTTATTATACAGTATGGTAGCCCCTATATTATTATTATACAGTATGGCGGCCCTATATTGTTATTATACAGTATGGCGGCCCTATATTGTTATTATACAGTATGGCGGCGCTATATTGTTATTATACAGTATGGCGGACCTATATTATTATTATACAGTATGGCGGCCCTATATTGCTACTATACAGTATGGCGGCCCTATATTGCTATTATACAGTATGGCGGCCCTATATTGTTATTATACAGTATGGCGGCCCTATATTATTATTTTACAGTATGGCGGCCCTCTATTGTTATTATACAGTATGGTGGCCCTATATTGTTATTATACAGTATGGTAGCCCCTATATTATTATTATACATTATGGTGGCCCTATATTGTTATTATACAGTATGGTAGCCCCTATATTATTATTATACAGTATGGCGGCCCTATATTATTATTATACAGTATGGTGGCCCTATATTATTATTATACAGTATGGCAGCCCTATATTATTATTATACAGTATGGAGGCCCTATATTGTTATTATACAGAATGGTGGCCCTATATTATTATTATACAGTATGGCGGGCCTATATTGTTATTATACAGTATGGCGGCCCTATATTATTATTATACAGTATGGCGGCCCTATATTGTTATTATACAGAATGGTGGCCCTATATTGTTTTTATACAGTATGGTAGCCCTATATTATTATTATACAGTATGGTGGGCCTATATTGTTATTATACAGTATGGTAGCCCTATATTATTATTATTATTATACAGTATGGCGGCCCTATATTGTTATTATACAGCTCCGTATCAGTAGACATTATCGCTGTGGATTCCTCATGCAGTGATCGCGCTGAAGGTCTCTGCGCGCAGATTTAATTCTCAGTGATATTACATTATTTTTGCTTGAGGTCACTGGTTCTGCTGTGTGCTACAGAATGTTTTGTCACCTCATGAATTAATAGGAGGTGACACCTGGTCTTAACCCTTTCAGTCCACGCCCATCAGGGTTAATGTGTGCAATGCATTCTGGTCCTGTCTTGCAGCCTGGAACTTGTCACATAAATCCAGGAGATTATTCCTTCCCCAGTGATGTCAGAATAATTAGGGGAAGATCAGACATAATTTACAGTCCTGCGCATCCTGCACAGAATCACTGTCATTTATCAGCAAGGACCAGGGAGGAAGGAGAGCTGGGGGCTTGAGGGGACACAGAGATGTAGAATAAGGGTGGGGGCTTGGAGGAAGCAGTGTAATAGGAGGGGGGGCTTAATGGAGGAATAGAACAGGGCTGGGGGCTTGAGAGTATCTGAGTAATAGGGCTATGGTCCTGGGGAGAGTGGTGTGGCAGGGCTGGGGATTTGTGGGAAGCAGTATAACAAGGCTGGGGGCTTTGGGAGAGTGGTCAGGGGGCTTGAGGGGTTTGGAGGAAGCAGTGTAACAGGAGTGGGGGCTTGTTGGAGGAATGGAACAGGGCTGAGGAATTGAGGGTAGTGGTGTAATAGGGCTAAGGAATTGAGGGTAGCGGTGTAATAGGGCTGAGGAATTGAGGGTAGCAGTGTAATAGGGCTGAGGAATTGGGGTAGCGGTGTAGTAGGGCTGAGGAATTGAGGGTAGTGGTGTAACAGGGCTAAGGAATTGAGGGTAGCGGTGTAGTAGGGCTGAGGAATTGAGGGTAGTGGTGTAATAGGGCTAAGGAATTGAGGGTAGCGGTGTAATAGGGCTGAGGAATTGAGGGTAGCAGTGTAATAGGGCTGAGGAATTGGGGTAGCGGTGTAGTAGGGCTGAGGAATTGAGGGTAGTGGTGTAACAGGGCTAAGGAATTGAGGGTAGTGGTGTAACAGGGCTAAGGAATTGAGGGTAGCGGTGTAATAGGGCTGAGGAATTAAGGGTAGCGGTGTAATAGGACTGGGGACTTGAGGGTAGCGGTGTAATAGGGCTAAGGAATTGAGGGTAGCTGGAATTGAGGGTAGCGGTGTAATAGGGCTGAGGAATTGAGGGTAGCTGTGTAATAGGGCTGAGGAATTGAGGGTAGCGGTGTAATAGGGCTGAGGAATTGAGGGTAGCTGTGTAATAGGGCTAAGGAATTGAGGGTATCGGTGTAATAGGGCTGAGGAATTGAGGGTAGCGGTGTAATAGGGCTGAGGAATTGAGGGTAGCGGTGTAATAGGGCTGAGGAATTAAGGGTAGCGGTGTAATAGGGCTGGGGACTTGAGGGTAGCGGTGTAATAGGGCTAAGGAATTGAGGGTAGCAGTGTAATAGGACTGATGAATTGAGGGTAGCGGTGTAATAGGACTGAGGAATTGAGGGTAGCGGTGTAATAGGACTGAGGAATTGAGGGTAGCGGTGTAATAGGGCTGAGGAATTGAGGGTAGCGGTGTAATAGGGCTGAGGAATTGAGGGTAGCGGTGTAATAGGGCTGAGGAATTAAGGGTAGCGGTGTAATAGGACTGGGGACTTGAGGTTAGCGGTGTAATAGGGCTAAGGAATTGAGGGTAGCTGGAATTGAGGGTAGCGGTGTAATAGGGCTGAGGAATTGAGGGTAGCTGTGTAATAGGGCTGAGGAATTGAGGGTAGCGGTGTAATAGGGCTGAGGAATTGAGGGTAGCTGTGTAATAGGGCTAAGGAATTGAGGGTATCGGTGTAATAGGGCTGAGGAATTGAGGGTAGCGGTGTAATAGGGCTGAGGAATTGAGGGTAGCGGTGTAATAGGGCTGAGGAATTAAGGGTAGCGGTGTAATAGGGCTGGGGACTTGAGGGTAGCGGTGTATTAGGACTGAAGAATTGAGGGTAGCTGTGTAATTGGGCTGAGGAATTGAGGGTAGCAGTGTAATAGGACTGAGGAATTGAGGGTTGCGGTGTAATTGGGATGAGGAATTGAGGGTAGCGGTGTAATAGGACTGAGGAATTGAGGGTTGCGGTGTAATAGGACTGAGGAATTGAGGGTAGCGGTGTAATAGGACTGAGGAATTGAGGGTAGCGGTGTATTAGGACTGAAGAATTGAGGGTAGCTGTGTAATTGGGCTGAGGAATTGAGGGTAGCAGTGTAATAGGACTGAGGAATTGAGGGTTGCGGTGTAATTGGGATGAGGAATTGAGGGTAGCGGTGTAATAGGACTGAGGAATTGAGGGTTGCGGTGTAATAGGACTGAGGAATTGAGGGTAGCGGTGTTATAGGGCTGAGGAATTGAGGGTTGCGGTGTAATAGGACTGAGGAATTGAGGGTAGCGGTGTAATAGGGCTGGGGAATTGAGGGTAGCTGTGTAATAGGGCTAAATTATTGAGGGTAGCTGTGTAGTAGGATTGAGGAATTGAGGGTAGCGGTGTAATAGGACTGAGGAATTGAGGGTAGTGGTGTAATAGGACTGAGGAATTGAGGGTAGCGGTGTAATAGGGCTGAGGAATTGAGGGTAGCGGTGTAATAGGGCTGAGGAATTGAGGGTTGCAGTGTAATTGGGCTGAGGAATTGAGGGTAGCAGTGTAATAGGACTGAGGAATTGAGGGTTGCGGTGTAATAGGACTGAGGAATTGAGGGTAGCAGTGTAATAGGGCTGAGGAATTGAGGGTAGCGGTGTAATAGGGCTGAGGAATTGAGGGTAGCAGTGTAATAGGACTGAGGAATTGAGGGTAGCGGTGTATTAGGACTGAAGAATTGAGGGTAGCTGTGTAATTGGGCTGAGGAATTGAGGGTAGCAGTGTAATAGGACTGAGGAATTGAGGGTTGCGGTGTAATTGGGATGAGGAATTGAGGGTAGCGGTGTAATAGGACTGAGGAATTGAGGGTTGCGGTGTAATAGGACTGAGGAATTGAGGGTAGCTGTGTAATTGGGCTGAGGAATTGAGGGTAGCAGTGTAATAGGACTGAGGAATTGAGGGTTGCGGTGTAATTGGGATGAGGAATTGAGGGTAGCGGTGTAATAGGACTGAGGAATTGAGGGTTGCGGTGTAATAGGACTGAGGAATTGAGGGTAGCGGTGTTATAGGGCTGAGGAATTGAGGGTTGCGGTGTAATAGGACTGAGGAATTGAGGGTAGCGGTGTATTAGGACTGAAGAATTGAGGGTAGCTGTGTAATTGGGCTGAGGAATTGAGGGTAGCAGTGTAATAGGACTGAGGAATTGAGGGTTGCGGTGTAATTGGGATGAGGAATTGAGGGTAGCGGTGTAATAGGACTGAGGAATTGAGGGTTGCGGTGTAATAGGACTGAGGAATTGAGGGTAGCGGTGTTATAGGGCTGAGGAATTGAGGGTTGCGGTGTAATAGGACTGAGGAATTGAGGGTAGCGGTGTAATAGGGCTGGGGAATTGAGGGTAGCTGTGTAATAGGGCTAAATTATTGAGGGTAGCTGTGTAGTAGGATTGAGGAATTGAGGGTAGCGGTGTAATAGGACTGAGGAATTGAGGGTAGTGGTGTAATAGGACTGAGGAATTGAGGGTAGCGGTGTAATAGGGCTGAGGAATTGAGGGTAGCGGTGTAATAGGGCTGAGGAATTGAGGGTAGCAGTGTAATAGGACTGAGGAATTGAGGGTAGCAGTGTAATAGGGCTGAGGAATTGAGGGTAGCAGTGTAATAGGGCTGAGGAATTGAGGGTAGCGGTGTAATAGGGCTGAGGAATTGAGGGTAGAGGTGTAATAGGGCTGAGGAATTGAGGGTAGCTGTGTAATAGGACTGAGGAATTGAGGGTAGTGGTGTAATAGGGCTGAGGAATTGAGGGTAGTGGTGTAATAGGACTGAGGAATTGAGGGTAGCGGTGTAATAGGGCTAAGGAATTGAGGGTAGCGGTGTAATAGGACTGAGGAATTGAGGGTAGCGGTGTAATAGGGCTAAGGAATTGAGGGTAGCGGTGTAATAGGACTGAGGAATTGAGGGTAGCTGTGTAATAGGACTGAGGAATTGAGGGTAGCGGTGTAATAGGACTGAGGAATTGAGGGTAGTGGTGTAATAGGACTGAGGAATTGAGGGTAGCGGTGTAATAGGGCTGAGGAATTGAGCACTGATTAGTGTAGGGGGCTGTGAGTATGAGTGGGCACTGATTAGTAGAGGGGGCTGTGAGTATGAGTGGGCACTGATTAGTGTAGGGGCCGTGAATATGAGTGGGCACTGATTAGTGTAGGGGGCTTTGAGTATGAGTGGGCACTGATTAGTGTAGGGGGCTGTGAGTATGAGTGGGCACTGATTAGTAGAGGGGGCTGTGAGTATGGGTGGGCACTGATTAATATAGGGGCTGTGAGTATGAGTGGGCACTGATTAGTGTAGGGGGCTGTGAGTATGAGTGGGAACTGATAAGTGTAGGGGGCTTTGAGTATGAGTGGGCACTGATTAGTGTAGGGGGCTGTGAGTATGAGTGGGAACTGATTAGTGTAGGGGGCTGTGAGTATGAGTGGGCACTGATTAGTGTTGAGGCTGTGAGAATGAGTGGGCGCTGATTAGTGTAGGGGGCTGTGAGTATGAGTGGGCACTGATTAGTGTAGAGGCTGTGAGTATGAGTGGGCACTGTTTAGTGTAGGGACTGTGAGTTTGAGTGGGCACTGATTAGTGTAGGGGCCATGAATATGAGTGGGCACTGATTAGTGTACAGGGCTGTGAGTATGAGTGGGCACTAATTAGTGTAGGGGGCTGTGAGTATGAGTGGGAACTGATTAGTGTAGGGGGCTTTGAGTATGAGTGGGCACTGATTAGTGTAGGGGGCTGTGAGTATGAGTGGGCACTGTTTAGTGTAGGGG
Organism: Discoglossus pictus; assembly: GCA_027410445.1. NCBI lineage: Eukaryota > Metazoa > Chordata > Amphibia > Anura > Alytidae > Discoglossus > Discoglossus pictus. The sequence goes on from CM050168.1 coordinate 9,899,180, forward strand.
CTGTGAGTATGAGTGGGCACTGTTTAGTGTAGGGATTGTGAGTATGAGTGGGCACAGATTAGTGTAGGGAGCTGTGAGTATGAGTGGGCACTGATTAGTGTAGGGGGCTGTGAGTATGAGTGGGCACTGATTAGTGTAGGGGGCTGTGAGTATGAGTGGGCACGGATTAGTGTAGGAGCCGTGAATATGAGTTGGCACTGATTAGTGTTGGGACTGTGAGTATAAGTGGGCACTGATTAGTGTCGGGGCTGTGAGTATGAGTGGGCACTGATTAGTGTAGGGGGCTGTGAGTATGAGTGGGCGCTGATCAGTGCAGGGGGCTGTGAGTATGAGTGGGCACTGATTAGTGTAGGGGACTGTGAGTATGAGTGGGCAATGATTAGTGTAGAGGCTGTGAGTATGAGTGGGCACTGATTAGTGTCGGGGCTGTGAGTATGAGTGGGCACTGATTAGTGTTGGGGCTGTGAGTATGAGTGGGCAATGATTAGTGTACAGGCTGTGAGTATGAGTGGGCCCTGATTAGTGTAGGGGCTGTGAGTATGAGTGGGCACTGATTAGTGTCGGGGCTGTGAGTATGAGTGGGCAGTGAATAGTGTACAGGGCTGTGAGTATGAGTGGGCACTGATTAGTGTTGGGACTGTGAGTATGAGTGGGCTCTGATTAGTGTCGGGGCTGTGAGTATGAGTGGGCACAGATTAGTGTTGGGGCTGTGAGTATGAGTGGGCACTGATTAGTGTAGGGACTGTGAGTATGAGTGAGCACTGATTAGTGTAGGGGCTGTGAGTATGAGTGGGCACGGATAAGTGTTGAAGCTGTGAGTATGAGTGGGCACTGATTAGTGTAGGGGGCTGTGAGTATGAGTGGGCACGGATTAGTGTTGGAGCTGTGAGTATGAGTGGGCACTGATTAGTGTAGGGGCTGTGAGTATGAGTGGGCACTGATTAGTGTAGGGCGCTGTGAGTATGAGTGGGCACTGATTAGTGTAGGGGCTGTGAGTATGGGTGGGCACTGATTAGTGTAGGGGCTGTGAGTATGGGTGGGCACTGATTAATATAGGGGCTGTGAGTATGAGTGGGCACTGATTAGTGTAGGGGCTGTGAGTATGAGTGGGCACTGATCAATGTATGGGGGCTTTAAGTATGAGTGGGCACTGATCAGTGTATGGGGGCTTTGAGTATGAGTGGGCACTGATTAGTGTTGGGGCTGTGAGTATGAGTGGGCACTGATTAGTGTAGGGGGCTGTGAGTATGAGTGGGCACTGATTAGTGTAGGGGCTGTGAGTATGAGTGGGCACTGATTAGTGTAGGGGGCTGTGAGTATGAGTGGGCACTGATTAGTGTAGGGGGCTGTGAGTATGAGTGGGCACAGATTAGTGTAGGGGCTGTGAGTATGAGTGGGCACTGATTAGTGTTGAGGCTGTGAGTATGAGTGGGCACTGATTAGTGTAGGGGGCTGTGAGTATGAGTGGGCACTGATTAGTGTTGGGGCTGTGAGTATGAGTGGGCACTTATTAGTGTAGGGGCTGTGAGTATGAGTGGGCATTTATTAGTGTAGGGGGCTGTGAGTATGAGTTGGCACTGATTAGTGTTGGGGCTGTGAGTATGAGTGGGCACTGATTAGTGTTGGGGCTGTGAGTATGAGTGGGCACTGATAGTGTAGGGGGCTGTGAGTATGAGTGGGCACTGATTAGTGTAGAGGCTGTGAGTATGAGTGGGCACTGATTAGTGTACAGGGCTGTGAGTATGAGTGGACACTGATTAATGTAGGGGGCTGTGAGTATGAGTGGGCACTGATTAGTGTAGGGGGCTGTGAGTATGAGTGGGCACTGATTAGTGTTGAGGCTGTGAGTATGAGTGGGCACTGATTAGTGTAGGGGGCTGTGAGTATGAGTGGGAACTGATTAGTGTAGGGGGCTGTGAGTATGAGTGGGCACTGATTAGTGTAGGGGGCTGTGAGTATGAGTGGGAACTGATTAGTGTAGGGGCTGTAAGTATGAGTGGGCACTGATTAGTGTAGGGGGCTGTGAGTATGAGTGGGCTCTGATTAGTGTAGGGGCTGTGAGTATGAGTGGGCTCTGATTAGTGTAGGGGACTGTGAGTATGAGTGGACACTGATTAGTGTAGGAGCCGTGAATAAGAGTTGGCACTGATTAGTGTTGGGACTGTGAGTATAAGTGGGCACTGATTAGTGTCGGGGCTGTGAGTATGAGTGGGCACTGATTAGTGTAGGGGGCTGTGAGTATGAGTGGGCGCTGATCAGTGCAGGGGGCTGTGAGTATGAGTGGGCACTGATTAGTGTAGGGGACTGTGAGTATGAGTGGGCAATGATTAGTGTAGAGGCTGTGGGTATGAGTGGGCACTGATTAGTGTCGAGGCTGTGAGTATGAGTGGGCACTGATTAGTGTTGGGGCTGTGAGTATGAGTGGGCAATGATTAGTGTACAGGCTGTGAGTATGAGTGGGCCCTGATTAGTGTAGGGGCTGTGAGTATGAGTGGGCACTGATTAGTGTCGGGGCTGTGAGTATGAGTGGGCAGTGAATAGTGTACAGGGCTGTGAGTATGAGTGGGCACTGATTAGTGTTGGGACTGTGAGTATGAGTGGGCTCTGATTAGTGTCGGGGCTGTGAGTATGAGTGGGCACTGATTAGTGTTGGGGCTGTGAGTATGAGTGGGCACTGATTAGTGTAGGGACTGTGAGTATGAGTGAGCACTGATTAGTGTAGGGACTGTGAGTATGAGTGAGCACTGATTAGTGTAGGGGTCTGTGAGTATGAGTGGGCACTGATTAGTGTTGGGGCTGTGAGTATGAGTGGGCAATGATTAGTGTACAGGCTGTGAGTATGAGTGGGCCCTGATTAGTGTAGGGGCTGTGAGTATGAGTGGGCACTGATTAGTGTCGGGGCTGTGAGTATGAGTGGGCAGTGAATAGTGTTGGGACTGTGAGTATGAGTGGGCACTGATTAGTGTCGGGGCTGTGAGTATGAGTGGGCAGTGAATAGTGTACAGGGCTGTGAGTATGAGTGGGCACTGATTAGTGTTGGGACTGTGAGTATGAGTGGGCTCTGATTAGTGTCGGGGCTGTGAGTATGAGTGGGCACAGATTAGTGTTGGGGCTGTGAGTATGAGTGGGCACTGATTAGTGTAGGGACTGTGAGTATGAGTGAGCACTGATTAGTGTAGGGGTCTGTGAGTATGAGTGGGCACTGATTAGTGTAGGGGGCTGTGAGTATGAGTGGGCTCTGATTAGTGTTGGGGCTGTGAGTATGAGTGGGCAGTGATTAGTGTAGGGGGCTGTGAGTATTCAAGCAATCTTTCAGCACTTTGTAGCTCTCAGTGTAAGATTTCCTCTGCACATTGTATTGAAACCAAGAGTCCAATTAGTAACAACTTATTTGTAATTAATTAATAACCCCCCTGGTGCACAGGACCACCACGCCTTACTTTCTTACACCTTGGCATTTGGCATTTGCCCAGCAGTAGCCATGATTACCTGTAGACAGATATATAGAGATATCCAAACACCAAGGAATGCAGATCTGCGCACATTTTCCACAGGAAGGAGTTTTCTGTAAATCATCATTTTTATGTACTGTATAATATCCCAGGCTTTATATATATATATATATATACAATGAGTAAATAAAGCCAATGTATAGTAACTATAATAATCCACAGTCACTGTATCCATGTCCGGGGGTCCCCCCGGCCCACACATAGCTCCTGGTCGGTTATCAGTTATTCTAGGTGGAATTTTTGGAATGTGTTTATAGGTTACTTTGGGGGGGGGGGGGGCTGTGTGTAAATATTTACGTGTGAAAGATTACTTTCTTACAGATTAGGGGCCTGAATCAAATCCCTGATATCCCTGATATTTATCTTGTATATAGCCCCCCACCCACAGCTCTCACAATTAGTCCTTTCCTATAGAAGGAGGGGAGGGGGGGTACTGCTATGAGAGGCCTGCATTGGAAGGGGGGCATTTATTTTATGTCTTGGGATGCCTGCAATCAGGGGTGTGAGGAACAGATGTCTTAGAAACAGCCTTTCTGGCTCATAAGTGTTCTGGGAGGAAAAATTCAATAATATCACATATAATAGTTGTGGTAATTGCGAGTTGTCGTCATGCAATGTTAAATAATAGGCCTTTGGCGTTCATCTTGAGGCCCGCAGGAGTGGGGAGAGGCTCGCAGTGAGCGCCGAAGGTGCTCATTGCGAGGCATGGAAGTGGCAGGTTGGCCGTGGCCAGCATTGAGGCACATAAGTAGACGGTGGGAGAGGCTCGCAATGAGTGCCGAAGGCGCTCATCGCGAGGCCCGGAAGTTAGAGGGGGGAGAGCCTTGCATTGGGGGGCAAACATCATTGCCAGGCTTCAAATTGTATTGCCGTCATTTTTTCGTGCAAGTTGCTTGTTTATATATATTAGTAGTGATTCCCAAGTCTATAAAATATATAAATTAAATTATTTTATTTAGGGGAAACAAATTATGATATTTCAGCAGTATATGTATGTCATGTAAAGCCTAGCTATGGGAGATGGAGAACATACCTGTGCACTGTGCTACATTAGTGTTTGGCCCCAAGATTTCTCATGGTGGCCCTGCATCTGCCCACCTCATACTCAGTGGTGCTGCCTAGTCCAACAAGGCACAGGCCTAGGGCAGCACATGTTTGGGGGTGGCATTGCCATAGAATGGTGTCACACGTACGGGGACAAATTTGGTACCTTGGGAGAGGTTATGTTATTGGATCCAATATAAGTTATATGAATAGTACTCTATATAGCAGTAAATTAGCAGAAAATTAAACAAAAGATGACTAAAAAACATTGATAATAGAACCTATTCCAAGGTGTGCTTGGATGGTCATTCAGTTTTGTCCTGGGCGCATGTTCTGTGCAAGATGCTAGGTTTTTGATGATGCCCAGTATGTGAAAGCCATGGGCAGTGCTCACTTTGGCCACAGAATCCTGGCCAAGGAGCGACACATATTCTTGAAACATTGCACCCTTAGATAGTGTTATCAGCAGTCTGTTTGATGTGTAAACTACGTTTTAGAGATACACAAACTTATTGTGTGCATAATGCTGCATACAGACATATATTCCCGTAAAACTGTCACTCCAGGCTTCTTTCCTTCTCCTGGACTTTGGGATTAAACATCAGGAGGAACCACAGAAAGCTTGTTAAGGTTGCACAATATCAATGCTACCGGTCCTTCTCTATCCCCTTTCTTTCCACACTAAATGAAGGCACTTGGGTCCGGTCAGTCGCACAGGCCTTGCAAAGGGGTTTTGATATGGGATTGTTGAGCACAGTTCTGGGGTACCTACGGCTATGGACCTTACTGCTGCCTTCTAGGGGTTTCATTAGGGTAGCGGATGAAGCCTATAACAATCCAATGTGCTGGTAAAGTCTGGGCCATCATCTCCTCCAGAAAGCGTATTTGGAGAAGGGAGTTTGTGAACATTTTATCTCTTGTCCCTTTATTATTCTGAACTTTAAGAAGATAGACAGTCATCTGACTCTTGGTTGAAGGATAACACGAGAACAATGCAAAATTACAAAATCAGTTGAAAATGGTGGGAGGACCTTTTTTATACTAGCTAGCATTACAGGAGACAGATATCCAGAGCAGTGCTCCTCGCTATTTACGCATCTGGAGAAGACTTAAGTACGATGAAGACTTTTGCCAGAGTATGTCTGTCCTCCCGATGTTGTCCAGGGGGCAAAAGACTGTGGCATGACTGCTATAAAGGCCAACACTCCCCACCCAAGTCTCAGGGTAAGCCAGCCGGTGCTTTGCTTAAAATCTGTTTCTCCTCTAATGAATGAGCAAGTGAGCACCGAGCTGAAGGTTTAGGCATGTCTGCTCTGGCTGTGGGTGACATCGCCCACTGTCATGATGTTTTAAAAAGCCCAAAGAGTCCCCAAAAGCAATCAAAGCTCCTCCTTAAAAAGGGCAAGATTATGGTATGATATGGTTTTAGCATCGGGAGGTCATTCGGAGAAGCTTCATAAGGAAGTTCAGTTGGGGAGAATGGCAGGCCCCGTCTCGGAGATCTGTTCCCTGATATATGTGTTATAATTTCCTTTACTTGGAACGCGCCAACATATTCCGTAGCGCTATACAGGGGTATATTTACATACACTATTGGTGTTGCCTAATTCAAGCTCAGGAAGGGTTGTGTCTTGCGCGATGTGCGAGTATACTAATTTGACTCTACTGCTCCACCGTTCAAAGGGAAGACTATTCTATTATATGATGTTGGGCTGTTGGCTTGTTGCCCACTCTGAAACATTTGTCATTTCCTTTCAATTCGGCCAGTGTTCCCAGGCCCCCTCTTGAAATATCCCTCCATACTAACAATTCCCCTCCATACTACATCACTGCCTGGGTAAATTAGGACTCACCCGCTCATATATTGGAACACATTTCTTCCACATTGGGGAAGCAACAGAGGCAAAGTCATCCATTGGAAGGTGGGAGCCATGGCCGTTCAGTTTGTACATACAGCCCCAGTTGGTTACCGACCGTCTGTTTTGATGATTTTGTTTCCCTGAAGTTTAATGTCTGGGGTTCTGCAGCCTGAGATGGGCTTAAGTCTAGCAGCACGTGGTTGGGTTCGCCTGCCATTTTGGTAGCCCATCCATTCTTTTGTTACATGCAGGGGGTCGTGTTCTTGGGGTTGTCTCTATAAAAAATGTTGGTCCAGCTGATCAAGAGGGAAACGGAAGGCCATTAAGGATACCGTATATATACAAACACTTTGAATTATGGACACTTTAGATTGTAAGTAGCGAGTTTCTAATCGTGTAGGGTGCTTTGCAAAGATTTTAAGCTCAAAACAGGGCCCTCCATCTACAGGTTGTTAATATTGTATTTTTCCATGTTCTTATCCCCTGTACAGTGCTACAGAATATGTTGGCACAATACAAATAAAAGTTAGTATATATATATATATATATATCAAGGGGAAACAAGTAGCAGCAAACTATGGAGTGGGTTGGTGGGCATACATTGGGATTGTGGCAGCATAAAACACAAATACACCAATGTACTGCCATATTCACCTATTATTGTCCTTTGTTTGTTGCTTTTCCCATTGGGAAAAAAATAGTTCTAAAAGATCATCAATACATAACTCACACATGGGTAGAAAGCAGCTCTCCAGAAGTGCAAATATCCCTCTCACACACAGCCTCACCAAAGTATCATGTATGCCTCCATGGTCCAGCATAACACAACGTGTTTTATGACTTTTTTTCCTGCCTAATTACGCTCCTAGTTAGACTAGGGTTTTTAAACACATAATTTTTCCGTGTACAGTGTTTAGTTAATTTTATGTCATGTTTTTGAGGTGAAGTCTTTACATCATCAAGAGAGATGGAGCTCAAACCGTGTGTAAGAAGGTCGCTGATAAATAACATGCCAGCTTATCTCAGGTCACAGTGGCACTGGCTAGTTTAGAGATTCACAGCTTGCCTTGATCTCAGAAAATAAATGATCCTCTACCTAGAAGAGCAGGGTGCCCATGTGCCAGGATGAGAGCAGGGTGCCCATGTGCCAGGATGAGAGCAGGGTGCCCATGTGCCAGGATGAGGGTGGGGTGCCTATGTGCCAGGATGAGAGTGGGGTTCCCATGTGTCATGGTGATGTCAGGGTGCCCATGCGCCAGAATGAGAGGAGGGTCCCTATGTGCCAGGATGAGAGCAGGGTGCCTATGTGTCACAGTGAGAGCAGGGTGCCTATATGCCTGGACGATAATGGGGTATCCATGTGTCATGGTGAAGTCAGGGTGCCCATGCGCCAGGATGAGAGGAGGATGCCTATGTGCCAGGATGAGAGGAGGATGCCTATGTGCCAGGATGAGAGCGGGGTGCCCATGTACCAGGATGAGAGCAGGGTGCCTATGTGTCACAGTGAGAGCAGGGTGCCTATGGGCCTGGATGATAGTGGGGTTCCCATGTGTCATGGTGAAGTCAGGGTACCCATGCACCCGGATGAGAGCAGGGTGCCCATGTACCAGGATGAGAGCGGGGTTCCCATGTACCAGGATGAGAGCAGGGTGCCCATGTACCAGGATGAGAGCAGGGTGCCTATGTGTCACAGTGAGAGCAGGGTGCCTATCTGCCAGGATGATAGTGGGGTTCCCATGTGTCATGTTGAAGTCAGGGTGCCCATGCACCAGAATGAGAGGAGGATGCCTATGTGCCAGGATGAGAGTGGGGTTCCCATGTGTCAGAATGAGAGCAGGGTGTCCATGCGCCAGGATGAGAGAAGGATGCCTATGTGCCAGGATGAGAGCAGGGTGCCTATATGTGAGGAGGAGAGTGGGGTACCTATGTGCCAAGATGAGAGCAAGTTACCCATGTGTCAGGATGAGAGGATGGGTGCCTATGTGCCAGTATGAAAGCAGGGTGCCCATGTGCCAGGGTGAGGGTAGGGTGCCTGTATGCAAGGCTGAGGGGCAGGGTGCCCTTGTGCCAGTGTGAGGGCAGGGTGCTTGTATGCAAGGATGAGAGTCAGGGTGCCCTTGTGCCAGTGTGAGGGCAGGGTGCTCATGTGCCAGGATAAGAACAGGGTGCTCATGTGCCAGGATGAGCATCCCACAGATTACCACAGCTCACATATATGGACCCCACTTCTCCTCTACTTTCCCAGCAGTTTCTCTCCTTTATTTCCTTCCTAAAAAGGAATATTTTACAGTTTGGCAGAATCTGCCAGAAATACAGTAGACGGATTTGTCATACACTCGGCATCATGGGAAGTTTTAACCTCTGCTTGCCCAGGGGCCCAAATGTCAGGAGGTGGGCTCTGATCAGGTGAGGTAACCCCGGGGCAGACATGGTGTCTGTGCTGTGGGGCTGGGGGAGGGGGCATTAGCCACATAATACAGGTCTCTGCTTTCTCTTTGCCAAAATCCGTCAGGACAAGGAGCAGGAAACCTGCCAGAAACAACACGGCCCCTCAGCATAACTCCCAATATGGTCATGGCAGGTTAGGCCTCAGTACTTACAATAATACCCAGAATCTGCAACGGCCAAAAAAAGAGAACAATCCGCTGAAATGTGACTCTGGTGACTTCATATACAAGTACTGGGATAATATACAGCTATATATACAGTATATGCGTGTGTTTATATAGGCAGTACTTTATATACTTACACATAGACAGAAACATACCTCTGACTGCAGGATACACATTATAAATCCATTTACACATATATAATCCATTGTATGATATGTTTAAAGCTGTGTAATACAGCAGGCATATGCCTAAGGAGCCATGTATAAAGTGGTATCTGGATAAAAAAGGGTGAACGTGCATTGTGGACTCATTTGCATGTCCCTGCCCAGTTTCCCAGAATGCAGTGCAATGACTATATTTCTTGGCATTCTGAGTAGGAAATTCGTTTTTTTTACTTATTTTTAGACATTCAAATGTGAACATAAATGTACAATCTATCTTCTATCACTCTTTAGCCGTCCATAAGCAAAATACATATATATATTGTTCAGTCATGTCTGGCTCTCTGTGACCCTATGGACTGTAGCACACCAGGCACATCCTGTGTCTGGTTGTGCTAATCCATAAGGTTTTTGTGCCAAAGATACTGGAGTTTGCCAGTTCCTTCTCCAGTGGGCCGCAATCTAACTGACCTCTCTGCTCACAGCTTCATTGAGGTACACAAGCCCCTTCACCACCACACGGTATTAATACAGAAGGGGTGTATATATAAATATATATATATATGTGTGTGTGTGTGCACATGTGTGTGTACGTGCATTTATATACACTTTACATTAAATATATATATATATATATATATATATATATATATATATATAAACACATGTAAATAAAGAAGCATTAACTTGATGGTATATATATATATATATATATATATATAAATAAATAAATATATAAATATATATATATATATATATATATATATATATATATATATATATATATATATATATATATATATAGAAGCATTACACATTTTCAAGTCAAAACAATGTATAAAGCTGTCTGTCTTGGATGCAGAGGAAGCTTCCCAGGAGCCTTCTTCCAGTTTCCTAGAAATAGCCTTCCATAAAGTCTAGGGCTGGGAGCTGCCGGCACATCATGTGACTTTTATATTTTACATTGATTTGTAATTTGGTTATTATTGGAACTATAAAGAATTGATTGGACACATTATTATTTTTTAAGTTTGACAAAGGCCCCAAGAACAACCTGAAATTTAGTTTGTGCACCTCTACATTAAAGTGGAATATACGCTTTGGAAAATCTAGTGTGGCAGCAAATTGTATTTTATTTTATATAGACGCACACACATATATATATATATATACTAGGAAATTGCCTTTTAAAAATGACGGGATTAAAATGTAAGGCTGTCAATGCTGTTTGCCACATTATGTGAGGCTTTTGGTCCTCTGAGCACGTTCGGTGCTCATTGCGAGCCTCTCTCCCCGTGTACTTCAAGTTTCATGCTTTGCACTGATCATCTTCGGCGCTCATCGCCTTTCCACCCTCCTACTGTACGGGACGCTCATTGCAGGGCTCGTTAACCTGCAAATTTAGTGCTTGGGAACGCCATGTGTCTTTTTCCACCATCTCCCCCCTGCGACCCTGGCGTTGCTGAGACTGGTTTTCATCCAGTTTCCAAATTATTTACGTTTTTCTTCCGCCATTTTTTTCCTCGCTTAGGCGATTTTAGATTGACAAAAAACGCCAAATATGGGTGTAATTCGCTTGCAACCTCACTCCCAGGCTTCCTGGCTCTCCCCCTGTGCTGTGTGTGAGTGTGTTATTATTTTTTGTACGCTTTGCGAGGGACACAACTGCGTTACCGACATGGCAAACGTCCCCAACGCTGATAACTATATATGTGATATATATATATATATATATATATATATATATATATACACAGGCTCCCACAGTATTTTGCCTTCTCTTCCTCTTGTTCCTCTCCCCATGGTGGTTCCCTCTGCAGATCGTTATCTCCAGTTTGTAGTTGGACAGATGGCCCACTCAGGTCCTCAGAAGGTTGGATGTCTATATGAACAGGTGGCTGCTGGGGGTCACCAGCAATGGTCTCAACAGGGTGTGTTCTTGTGAACAAATAAGCATTGTGTTAGTCACAATGAGAGCACTAACACTTGTAGCTGCCACATTTTCTTTGTACAGATAGAACCTTCTCCCAACTCAGGAAGTAGATCAATGGAAAATACCAAATAAAGACAATACATTAGTCTGCTGTATTACCATTTGTTACAGTCTAAAAACATGGTGCCTATTGCCAAATGTAGTTCTTTAAAAGTGTTTTTTTCATATTTTGACCACAATGGCCTTTAATACACGGACAACTCCGACCTCTCGTTGGAATGGGACTCACACTGTCCTGAATGTGACCGCAACCGTTCAGAAAGTAATGGCCATATCTGTAGTAAAGTGATAACTGAGTGGCTGCTCTATCACCCACCCATTTTGTCAGGTTTGGCGATGAGGACAGGACCCCATTCGTGGCTCCTAAACATCCCAACAATCCCTGATCCCACATCCCGGTAATGGTTCCCATTATTGATGGAAGTTCACTAGCAAGACCAGTGTGTGCTTGGGTTGCTTCCAACCACCTTGGATGATCAATTCATTTGGTTATTGTCCATTTTAAATAGAATAGATGCCCAGGGAAGGTCCAGCCCAGCTTGGTATTTAGGAGGATACCTCAACTTGGCCCCAGCACTATCCAGTAATCTCATTTAATAAATTAAACATATATAAGAGGAAACCATTTAGGGTAACCAATGGATTCTTGGTCCAAATGTTGTTCTGGTGGGCTAAAATGAGGTGGGGGGGGGGACTGTCTGTTTATCATAATATTTAAATCATTTTGATGTATTTGGAGTCCATATATTTTTTACCGTTTTGTATATCTTCAGAATTTATTATGCAACCATCAACTTTGTATTTTATTACTTGTTTATTTATTAAGCATTTAGCTAATTTAATAACCGTATTCCTCCGATGTTAGCTTGTCCCATCTCATAGCTTTGTCCATCCGTACAATAAATATAGACATTTATTCATTCTTTAAATTGTTCATTATAACAAGCGAGGGGAAACCTTGAATGCAGAGGAAGTATATCTGATACAAAGGAAATGTGCCAGTACTAAGTGCCAGTGCTTTCTCAGCATTTTTTTTTATAAGAAAGGTTCTCTGAATACGTCTGGGGGCCCATCTCTATGTAATGCAGTAGGTGAGTACAATGCGGATGTGGCGTCCCAAACATGTGACCATCTGTGGTTGTGTTCTCACCACATTGGCTCAGGCCCATTCTTCCAACTCCTGACTTTGGTCTGGTTGTGGTTAGAGTCCATCTAAAGACTAAACCCAGACCTCTACCATCTCTTGTGCCAGGAGACATAGATAGCAGATAAGATCCAAAAGGCCTACCAATGCTGCCAATTTTATCGATTTGATGAATTTATTCCCAGGACACTCCTATGTTCAGATCCTTCACCTCATTAACCCTACTACCTCCAGTTATCTACTACCCTTTCTATGAAGGTGAGCATTTGCACATAACCTCTAAATCATACACCTTCCAAGTAGTAGTAGTCCCACTCTATACCTCAAAGTGAAACCAGGGCAACTACTCTCTATCTCAATGTGCCAACATTGGCTAGATACAGCCACCCTCCCAATCCTGTCTCTTACCTCTGATTCCATTTTACACCAATGGCTGGTTTTACCCATTGCTGTCACAACTCAGACTTACAGCCCGTGGCTCCCTCGCTGAAGATTCCTCTCCTCGGACAGGTTCTCATTTAATCTGTCTAGAAAACCACTCTCAAGTAGGCCAGTAACACTAATGGGTGACCACTCCTGGTCCACATTCACACTGGTTGGAGACACTCTAGCCCTATGCCTTCCACCATAATTACTGGAGTCCACCCCCATGACTTGAGCACCTGTACCACCTAACCCTATGCCACCAACACAACTGTTGAAGGTCTCTTCATTTGCCTCCATTCACTCTATCTGGAGTCCTCTACACCTCAACCCCATGACACCCCAATAATGGTTGCCGTTTAGACTTCAACCCCCCTCACACTTGATGGAGCCTCCCCACAATGTCTTAAGCCCTCCTACCATTAAATCTTTTGCCCCCTTCTCACATTGTCTAAAGCCCCCACCTCCTTGCTCTTTGGACCCTTTTAGTCAATAAATTCCTTGCCATCTGTTGCTCTGCTGCCTGGGGTTATTCAGACACCCTGCAGAGGTTGGGAACGTCCTACTGTCCGGACCATTAACGAATGACCATACTGTCACAGACAGCAGATCTAAATCAATAGACCCCTGTACTGCACCCAGTGTCTTATCTTCATAGAAATCTCACACTTAAAAGGACCAGAATTCTTTTGAAGAACCGTGCTTGTAAAAAATAAACCTTCTAATTTATTATTTTTTTCATAGAATTATAACATTTTGTTTTTTTCTTGTCAGCTTCCTAAGGTGGGAAGAGACTTTGAATGTTCAGGAAGCTCCTATCTGCACAATGGTAATGTGGCACCTACAACCAACAATGAACGTTAGGTCCAATTGAAAGCTCAACACCCAATATTAAATGGGTAGGTCTGGTGTATAAGACAATCAGTAGTTAGGAAAGGCTGACAGGGGTCCGCGTACCCCAGCTACGTGCCACCAAGGTGACCCAACAAGTCTGAACCAAGACGGGGATCTTTTTCATGAGCTGCCTGACAAGATTCTATAGAAGCCATAAAATCAAGACCTAAACCCATAATTCTTATATTCAGCTGCAACATTATAGCAGTGATTACAGTCCGTTATTTTCAATCTCCATTGAGTATCAATACAGCATCCCTTCTGGGGAAGATTGTTAGAAGATTGTCTGGGCAGCTGATGTACCCACAAGATTGTCAGAATGGTGTGAAAAGAACAATGAGCCCTATTCTATTAGAAGCCCGCAAATGCCCCTAACCCGTGATTTTTTTGTTTAGATGTTTTCTATTAACTCCATCTCGCAATTTACCTCCTTAAGCCTAAACACGTAAACCCTGCCTTTGTAAGTCTGATTTCAGGGGACGTGTTCATATGCTCTGACAACATTTAAGCAAGCCGGTTATTTAAGTCTTAGACACGACCAATAGTAAATGAGGAAGTTACACGTAATCTGCAATCGGGGGAGACAAATTAATTCTTGCCAATAATATTTGCCAATCGGGCTTGCAATCTAGAACTCCATAAAATGCATTATATCATCTGTTCTAGCCCATGTGGGTTTCATATGTATTAACCCCTTGAGTCCCAGAATCAATATTACTCCGAAATAACATTTAAAAACAATATTTCTGCAATTATTTCTAATGTCTTCCCATGCCTTCCGGAGCTTTAATAGTACAGTATTGTGTGTTTAATTGCTGTTACAGCTATAATAAATGTTTGATAAAGCCCTTGCGAGCCTTATTTAGTACTTGTAATATTTTTGACAGAAATGTGATACTTTTTTTCAGTTGCAGGTTAGACTTTATTTAGCGCTACGGGTCTAATAGAGTATCGATTTTGTGTAACTTTAATTAGTTCAAGCTCGTAATGTTGTAATATTCAAGCTTGAGTTCTCAGACCGTATTTGCGTCTTTGGCTTGGATTGTGGGTGGGGAAATCGTAATCAGATTGCGAGAAGCTAATAGAATATGTGGCAATATTAAGAGCAGTATTAAGTGTGTATACATTTACAAATTGGCCAGTAGAATAGGGCCCTATATTACGAACCAACCTGGCATTTAAGGGGTAAAAGGCTAAGATCTAAGTTTTAATTTTTAAACCTACCTATTTTGGGGGCAAAATGTTTCAAATTGTAATTTTCCTTTTAAAACACGACATATGAGATCATGTCACCCGGCTTTATCTCTATCTCTATAAGCTATGGATTCTAGATTTATTTGGACTGTGCCCCATTTTGGTTTCCTCCTTTGTATTTATGGCTTTTGGAGAGACTCTCTGGAGAACAGAAAAATTATTCTTGTAATTGGTGAGCAATGATGGTGGTCTGTGCCAAATATTACATCTTCCAGAGTAGTGAAAGCTTCTATTGGCCAGACCCCAACCCTTTTCATAAATATATATATATATATATATATATATATATATATATATATATATATATTTTGACAATTTTTTCAGAGGACTGTCATTTACGGCTGATCTTGCATCTAATTTAAATCTTATTTTCTACAAACCATCTATATTTTCAATCATAAATAATGTATTTTAATCACAGTGATATTGGCAAACGCCCGTATCTCTCTTTTTACAGATTGGCGGCTCATACTGTGAGCTCCTCTCTGCAGAGGATTCTGGGAGATGTATCCCTGCTGTTTATCCCTATAGTATTTACAGGTTACAGAACTACAAGTCTGAGATTATCATGGCATAGTTTTACAGCCATGCGAAGTGTATGGGAGCCTCTGCTGGCCAAACTCTGTATTGCAGTTCGGTAACACGTAAGTATTATGGATACACCCAACTTACGGTATTTTTTTCTGATTAAAAATTAGCCTGATCACTTTTTCCGGACTAATTATGCTCTTAGTCACAATTTCTCTAGAAGTTCTTTTAAATAACTAAACTTGATAACTGGAAAGATATTTTAATATATTAAACACAACCTTTGTATTTTTAACTTTTAGATGTATCATTATTATTATCTTTATCTGCAACGTGGCAACATATCCCGTATCGCTTAATTCCTTAATGTTGGGATCAGTTTTCTTCCCTGAACGGATTGCTTCAGCTGCATTTCTCAATGGTGTATACTTATACGTAAAATGAGATTCTCAATAGCCCTATTTAAAGAACTGGCAGTTTTATCTGCCACATTGCCGTTGTGTCTCTACCAATCTCAGGAACTAAAAATCAGCAGAAACTGCAACAGATTTGCAAATAAAAAGGTTTGACTGAGAACTGTGTTTTAGTATATATATGTACATGGTCCTAGGGTTTTGGTATCCCTAAGGGTCATATTGGTTCCAGGCGTGGGCTCCTCAAAATTTCTTGTGTGAGCTCAAGCCCCAAGGCACCTATGTAGGCAGAACGTTCTGGCCAATGAGCTGTGTGGCATTCTGTTCTAGCAAATCAGCTGTCAGTATCACGGTTGCCCCCAGATACACTGCTATACCTGCCTTGAATTGGCCACCACTAATTATTAATTTTATGCTAATTTAGCTTGGATTTTCAGGAGCATTCATTCTGAAGGTCAATTGAAGAAATTGTGAACACTTTAGGTTAAGTTTATTAATGTTTATTTGGGGATTTTAGTTTTTTTCATGCAAAAAATGTTTGCATGCTCAACTTATTCTCCACTCAGATGCATGCATAATCTAGGAGACTTACATATACCTTTAAAATATTGATGTTGCTTATTTACTTTTGCATAGAATATACAGATGGTGGCAGAAGTGGGATTTACAGACAAGAACTGAATTTATTATTTTGCTTTAGGCCGTGAATGACAAATACACCCCATCAATGTCTACAGAATTAGAACAGATGGACAATGCAATGTATTCTCTACTATGACTGGAGATAGTCAGGCATTTATTCAGATTAACATAATAAACTTGACTACATTGAGGATGGACCGTAGACAATGCAGCACAGAGTTACTGGAATCCATTAAAAAAGAAGGGGAAAAAAGTATTTTTCCAAGAAGGTGAATGAGTCAGATGATCACAAATCATAAAAAAACACAGGAAACCAAGACATGACTTCATTCAGAAAGTCCAAGAGTACCACAGATGATCCAATTCTGCAGCATAATGAGGATTGATGACTTGGTCTGGCAGACGGATCCATTCAACATCTCACCGAATCTGAGGAAAGAGGAATAATTGAATGAATAAAATAAAATAAAAAAGACATGTGGGTGTATGATGCCAAGGTCAAAATGCAGAGAAATAAAGATTCAAGAAATGTGTATTGGTGGTGAAGAACTGGAGTAACGCAAGGGTGTGTGGAGTGCCAAGGGAGGACAAGGAGTCAAGGAGGGTATATTTAGACAGGGGATCCGAGGTACTGGATAGAAGTGTGGGAAGCAAGAAGTTAACATAAGTTTAAACCAGGGAGAAGTACAGAGGGACAGATAAATAGAATGGGGGCAATTAGATTATGAGGGCAGGTTAGACGTATGGGCAAAGAGTATAGGGAGGGCAGTGGCGGAGCTAGTGAATAATTGCCCCAGATGCATACATACATACTGTTCGGATCCCTGCCTCCCAGATGTACCCCTTACATTGGCTTGTTAGGGGATCCGCGGGCAGAGATCCGGAATGACGTCACAAACAAGCAAAAAGATGCGTTGGCATGGGAATCAGAGAAAAAGAATCTCCAATGAACGCCTGCAGATCCCCCTAAAAAGCCCATGATAGGGGAACGCCTGGTGAGGTCAAGGGGAAGGTTGAATGAAGATGTGCAGGATAAGCTCAGTTAGGGGAGCAGATTACATGGGGGTCAGTTAGTTAGTGAGAAACATAGTTAGGTCTTACGTACGGGCAAAGAGTGGTGGGGGAGGAATATGGTGAGCAAGCAGTTAGGGAGGATATGTTTAGACTAGAGAGCAGGTCAGAGATATGAGCAAGGGTTGAAGTAGTTATGGTGGATGCTCTCAAACAGGGGAGCAAGTCATGAGTGTTTTAGGTCAAGCTGTTATGGAGAAGAAAAGCACGGTAAGGTCGGAGGTAAGGCCACAGAGTGTGTGTGTGTTTGGAGAATAACAAGCAAGGAGTTTAGGTGTTAGGGAGAAGCCGGATGTAGAAGTCGTATTGGATCAGGTGAATTCTCAGATTTTGTTGTTGCTTTTGCAAATGACCCTTAGGGCATAATCTCTCTAAGGCGGATAGGGGGCTCCAGACGTGGCGTCTTTGCTCTTAGGGAGTCCAGCTACACCTCACTGATGAGGCCAAGAGAGTCTGAAACATAAGTCTGGGGTTTGCAGTTTCTCCTGTTCAGGGTAGGATTGCCTGGTATTTCAGGGCTGGATCACTCAATATTTCTCACTGTGAATGGCACAAGCTAAAAGAGGACCTGGTGTGGCTCCCATATCCGTTGTTGTTCCTGATTGCTAGGAACTCATTACATTCTACATTGCACCTCCAAGATTACCCCCGTGATAATATAGGGAGATCATCAGCAGCACCAAAAATACCAGTGTATCCAATATGAAATGCTGCAAGATGGCAGATGGACACAAAGACTTTGGTAATATTGTGGGTATATCTAAGCATGTGCCAGGGCTAGTGGGCAGATTTGTGCAGTGAGTGATGGTCCTTACCGTGTATTTATCCCACTTCTTCTCCGGGTCGTACGGCTCCCATCGGCTTGCTGGGAAGATGTGCTTATTTTTCTCATACCAGCTGCGAAGCACCACCTTACCAGCGTGAGACTAAATGGGATAAAAGAAGAGGAAACCGAGGTTATAATCTTGTCTGGAATGATGAGGGGGCAAAACATAATTTGCTGAGAAAGTTCTTCATTTTAGTATATTCTGCTGGCGCACAGAAGCTGCCATGATAGTCGTTGCCGTTTGGTCGTTCAGTTGTGTCTGACTTTCCGTAATCCTATGGACTACAGCAGGCTCAATTTCAATCTTATACAGTGATCAAAAAATGGTGCTGGACTTCTGCCTGTCCCCTCCTCCCTCCACTTATAACTAAACACACTCATCATCCAGCTCTCAGGTCGTGATTATTTTATGTCCATGACTTACACCGCTTGATATATCCTTGATAAGAAAGACTTTTTTTTTTTTTTTTCTTGAACTGCAGTGGTCTTTTAAATCTGAGTTTCTATCCCCTCTTGGAGTAAGTATAGATTCATATAAACTACATACACTTAAAGAATACCCAGGAACAGTCACTGCCTTCAAGGAGCAGGAGGCAGAGAGCAAGACTCACCTCATCCTTCTCCACCGTGGCGTCACTCAGCAGCCGGACATCCTCATGGACATCGAAATTAAAGAGGGGACCTGAGAAGCAGATATCGGACATGTTATATATTTGGATGGAGCAGAAAAAAAAACAAAGACACAAAAAAATAATTAAATAAAAAGGTTCAGACTCCATTAACCGCGTCATGTTTATTTAAACCAATAACATACAATTCAACATGACAACCCTCCCCACCAAAACAGAGACAATATCGTCAAAGGATAACTGGAGTTTTACAGATTCAGTACCTACCAGGTTTATAATCCTGTTATTAACAAAGACACAATGTCTGCGGCTATTAAAAGCAAAATTTACTTTGAAGTTTGTAAATATATTTTGTGCATTATCAAGACAAGACAAGCATACAATAAATATCACACTTGGACACTTTCAGCCTTATTAAATTGCGATTTGGCCAATTGAATAGGGCTCTATATAAGCACAGAGCAGATTTTTTTTACAGAAGTTTTTAGTTAGTGAAGACCCTGCTGTTTTTGTTCACTAACTAAAAACTTCTGTAAAAGAATATGCGATGTGCTTATATAGAGCCCTATTCAATTGGCCAAATCGCAATTTAATAAGGCTGTTTGTGTCTTGAAGTTGATGCCACAACACCTCAGGAAATGAGAGTTATCTTTCTGTGCCCACAGGACCTAGCATCAAGAGCCAACCGGGGCCCCGCGCCAAGAGCCAACCGGGGCCCCGCGCCAAGAGCCAACCGGGGCCCCGCGCCAAGAGCCAACCGGGGCCCCGCGCCAAGAGCCAACCGGGGCCCCGCGCCAAGAGCCTACCGGGGCCCCGCGCCAAGAGCCTACCGGGGCCCCGCGCCAAGAGCCTACCGGGGCCCCGCGCCAAGAGCCTACCGGGGCCCCGCGCCAAGAGCCAACCGGGGCCCCGCGCCAAGAGCCAACCGGGGCCCCGCGCCAAGAGCCAACCGGGGCCCCGCGCCAAGAGCCAACCGGGGCCCCGCGCCAAGAGCCAACCGGTATCAATTACATGGTTATGCGTTTCACGTCACAGTATGGGTAGTAATACACAATAAATACAATTATAAGGACATTAACGGAGGTTAACGGGATCCAATAGGAATTGACCCAACGCTACACACTGGACAGAAGAGCACTCACCACTTTTGCCTCTTGCTTTTGTTACTATGAAGTCATAAAAACTGTGATGCTGAAAGTGAAGAGAAAGAATTTAAGAATGGGACCAATGGGACATGATTACACACACACACACACAATCATCTCACACACTGGGGTTATGGGATTGCTAGAGAATATAAATGTTACACAGATCAAGAGAACCATTTCAACACACACACACACACACCTCTTAGTCAGCACGATCACGCTCATCGCACACAGCTTACCGTCCGTACTATTTCATACACACACTGTGCTTACAGGATCAATTTGATCATTTCATTTTCATAGATCTTACAGGATCAATATGATGTTTTCATCTCTCAAACACACACATATTGTGTTTATAGGATCAATACAATCATTTCTCTCACACACCCACTACATGCTCACAATATCCATACAATCACTTGTATAATCACTTATCATTTACTTACAGGATAGATCTGATCAATTACATCTTGCACTCATTATTGGTTTTACAGGACTACTATAATCATTCTAAGGGCCCTCCATTCTTTTTCCATGTGTTACTATTGTATTTTGCTTTGTATAGCGCTACGAGATATGTGCGCTACAAATAAAGTATAATAAATTTTCGTCTCTCAAACTTGACAAGCTGTACCCAGAGTAGGCGCCTTACCAAAGGGCAGGGTATTTAGCGTCTGTGGTTTCCAGGGGTGCTCCCCGCACTTTTTCTAAAAACAAATAAGCCTCAAGTCTCCTTAAGTTTTATAGGATGATTCAGACACATGCCACACTCACGGACATATTTTTAGGTAGATAGAATGAGCAGAACCGATGGTCTTTTCATTCATGTGTCCTCACTGAGAAGGCTGGGCCTTACGTCTGGAGTCTGCGGCTTTACTAGTGCAGGGTAGACTGGCCTGGTATTTCAGTTCTGGCCTGTCCCTAGAGGCAGTCTGTTATGTAGATTAGCTACGGTAGTGAGTAGAAACTTGAAAGACTGCTCTCTGAGCAGGCACCATCCTATAGAAAAGGCTGTTTAGAGATTACCCGTTGTCATGTTTGCTTCTCAAGCATTTTTTCTGCTTATCTCACACAAATTGTGCATTAACTGGATCAATACAATCATTTGTAACTCAAACACTAGGTTTACAGAATCAATATGATCATTTGTATCATACACCACAAACTTACGAGATCAATACAATCATTCAATCTCACTCACAGTCATCTTACACACAGACCAGACACGAAACAATTGTGGGTAAACAATGACTGACCAGCCCTCCGCTACATGTATAATACAGAAAGAAAAACCATTGAGTACATCAACATGTCCCAAGCTGCCAGGAGACCTTCCTGAGCAGTGCTCCCACTGCTGCCAGGGATTCTGGGTAGTGTGACAGCCACACACTTTGCAAAGCTCTCTTTCCCCCAGGAGGTTTGAAAGAGTTAAAGGACCATGTAGTTAAGCACAATTTGGACCACCTCTCAGTAAATATCTCCTGAAAACATGTTGAAATACGGTCTGATATTTTGAAATACGCTTAATTTTCACTGAGAGATCAAATAAAATCTGTGTTTACATAATCAGGTTGCAGTCATGTGTCCCATTCAAGTTAGTGGTAAGAGATTTTTGTTAGACTGCTTAGATTCCCACTTTGAAGGGAACAGACCTTGTAATTTGTGTCTGATGGCACAGAATTTGTGTTTCTGTACTCTTGCCTCTCTGGAATTTGAGCAATGCAGAATAATGATCTGATCTGGTAGTGCTCCGTGAAATCATCAAAACAAACGACAACAAAAATGTTTTTATCATTAACTAATCTATCTGTGCAGGCATGGGATGCTGGACTCACCAAAAACAAAACAGCTATGGGTTAACTGGTCAGTGCAGTGAAATCGGAGTCCAGGGGAAAGCTGTGTTATCAATCACAGCCTTCCCCATACAGACTCACAGCACGCAAATGCACTCAGGGGTCTGCTTATTACTCATGCAACAGGGGTGTTTACCGGAGCGGAGAAAAAAAAGACACATAAGTGTGTATATAGCTGGTTTAAGTATGGAAAAAGGAAACACAGAGAGAAGTGTCCACAGAAGTGTCTGAAGCAGCGTGGAGCTGCTGAGCATGGAAACCTAGACTTCTAAAAGGATACAGGTCACTAATTGTGAACCAACTATTTGTTGGTTTTTGTTTTGTTTTTGCTCCACCTAGGTTTAGCTGGATGAGAGCAGATCGTTACGGAACTGTTTCAGTAAAGGTAGTATTTCAGTGGGAACTAGACTTGTAGTTTTCTTTGATTTGTTTTGGTGTATTATTTTATAACATTGGCAAATAAATTATAGTAAAATTCGGAAAAGCATTTAAAGCCTCCTGTAATTGTATTCCTCCACCAAAAGTGCTGGAAACAATGAAGTGGGTCCTGGCACTGAATCCTAAACAACGGCTGCCCAAGAGCAGTAGTCATGGTCCTAAATGAACCTCATGTTATGTGGGCTAGAGGCAAAATGTGGTACATTTTGAGACACATTTACATCACTACCCAGAATCCTTGGCAGCAATAGGAGTGGAAATGTTTAGGAATGTAGATGTACTTTACACAGTACTCTTAAGGATTTATACTGCACACAACTTGAGTATCAATAGAATAATTTACACCTTTGGTACTCACATGTGGGATGATCAGATCTTCCTTTATGTACATGAGTTGTTCAACTCCAGCAGACCTGGGGGGTTCAGAGTAATACTCATCACACAAATCAAATAATTCAATTACTATAAGATACACAATAAGATTACAAAGGAAATAAGAATCTGCTCCCTCCTCCAGCAGGGCCCTCGCCTGACATACTGCGAGCAGTCACACAGGTACCAATCTGTGCTTATATCAAATACTGGGAGAAGTTACACACATACCAAATGTGTGTGACCGCTCCCAGTATACAAGTCTGCACTCTACTAACCTGACATTCTGAGAGCAGTCTTATAGATACCAGTCTGCGCTCTCCTCACATACTGGAAGCAGTCACACAGGTACCAGTCTACCTTCTCCTCACATGGGAACAGTCACATAGATACTAATATGTGCGCTCATCACATACTGTAAGCAGTCACAGACATACCATATGTAGGTGACTGCTGACAGTGTAAGTATGCTCTCTCCTCACCTGACATACTGGGAACAGTCACAAAGATACCAGTCTGCACTCTCATCACGTGTCTCACCTAAGTTCACTGAAGTCCTTGCGCAGAATCTCCAGGGCTTTTTGTAGGAACTGCTGCATTGTGTTCCCCTTCTTCATCTAGGTAATGGGTAAAGACACAGTCAGTCTGCAACTCTGTAGGACAGCATGTTATCTGAACAAACATACAATATATTATATGTGTATTAAGGTAGCCAGGGGAAGCGTCCAGAAATCTAGATGAATAATCAGTATATAGCGATACTTTTTTTTAATCGGACAAACTTATTTTCTAATTTATAGTGACAAGCTTTCGAGAGATGAAACTTTCTTTGTGATGATACAGGATGTGTAACCCTTTTGCCTGAAGGAGTCAGACAGTGTTTAAGTGTTTGTCATGGTCCTCCATGTTTGAACATATGCAATGGTATCGGATTGACTATGAATTATCCCTTGATTAGTATGTGAGGGATGGAAACTAGAGTTGTGGAGGTAACTGTGTCTGACCGTAGGTTTCCTACACACAGATGAGTTAAGTTATCCATTTGTGATGGAAATGGTAGAGTCCGGAAAGTTCACCTGTTCAGCAGAGTAATCCATTTTAAGTTTAATAGATGGTGGAAGGTATTGAACAAATTGTTCATCATATGGACAGGAGGAGGAAAAAAAACCTCAAAGACTTCCACAGATCATCTATGTAACAGCAATATGTGTAAGGTCTGTGGACAAGAATCTATTCCAGGCTGGCCATAAATAGGTTAGCATATCGTAGTGCCATTTTGATACACATTGCGGTCCCCATTATGTTGGTTGAAGGTGAAGTAGTTGTGGGTCAGGATATATTCTAGTAGTTTGGTGATGGTATCAGGGTTATATTTGCGTTTAGTTTTGAGAGAAACGTTATGCATGGCTCGGTGCCATCTTTGTGTGGGTTGTTGCTGTAAAGGGATTCCACACCCATGGTTACAAGTAGTGTTAGGAGGTAGGTCCCCAAACGGATTGAGTTTGTTAAAGTGTATATGTATATGTATATGTATATGTATATGTATATATATATATATATATATATATATATATATATATATATATATATATATATATATATATATATATATATATATCACACATTTATTAACATCTCAAACTCATGAGTTAAATCTCACACTCTGGGTAAATGGACACAACAAAGGTCTTAGTTGTGGTAGGATGTTACAGTACCAATAAAAATAAAAATATTTAGAACAGAAGGTTATTAAAAGTATAATTTACTAATACAAAAACTGCTTTGAACTTACTACATGTTGTCGGTCACTTAGTTTTTCTGTAGATGGACTGAAAAACGCACCCACAATACTTCAAATCTACCTCCCCAGTCTTGGTTTTTACCATCTCAGCTTATGAAAACTTCCATTAAATCTGGATCTATAGCAGGAAATGATTGTTGGGTCGTGGCTTCACAAGACTCTGCCTGTTATCAGCTTCCAGTATTCACTAAACTAATACCAGTTAAACACTGGAGATCACTACAGAAGCTTCCATTATGGTTCAATAATATTGATGGATATTTTACATATATAGTCATAGGATATAACTGATAAATCACTGTTACAGCGAGCCTGTTCAATACCATCCCAGAATCTGGAAGGGATTTTACCTTCACTGTCCTTCGATGTCCAGAGCCGTCCCAGTAACTGAATGTGATCTCAATTTCTTCATCTGAGGAGAGAATGACAGAGACTTAAAACTCTCATTGTGCTCGGTCCTACTAGGATGGCAGGTCTTCACTCGGACTCCAACATAGTTAACAAATAGACATTTTCTTGCCCATGTAATGAGATATTAGTTCACAAATGCATGGCCATTTCATCCCTTCTTGCATAAGCTCACACTGGCATGGCCGCCTCTCTGCTCCTACCCTGCGCACCGGCATGGCCGCCTCTCTGCTCCTACCCTGCGCACCGGCATGGCCGCCTCTCTGCTCCTACCCTGCGCACCGGCATGGCCGCCTCTCTGCTCCTACCCTGCGCACCGG
This sequence comes from Discoglossus pictus, assembly GCA_027410445.1. Classification (NCBI taxonomy): domain Eukaryota; kingdom Metazoa; phylum Chordata; class Amphibia; order Anura; family Alytidae; genus Discoglossus; species Discoglossus pictus. Next base: position 9,924,528 of record CM050168.1, read on the forward strand.
CATGGCCGCCTCTCTGCTCCTACCCTGCGCACCGGCATGGCCGCCTCTCTGCTCCTACCCTGCGCACCGGCATGGCCGCCTCTCTGCTCCTACCCTGCGCACCGGCATGGCCGCCTCTCTGCTCCTACCCTGCGCACCGGCATGGCCGCCTCTCTGCTCCTACCCTGCGCACCGGCATGGCCGCCTCTCTGCTCCTACCCTGCGCACCGGCATGGCCGCCTCTCTGCTCCTACCCTGCGCACCGGCATGGCCGCCTCTCTGCTCCTACCCTGCGCACCGGCATGGCCGCCTCTCTGCTCCTACCCTGCGCACCGGCATGGCCGCCTCTCTGCTCCTACCCTGCGCACCGGCATGGCCGCCTCTCTGCTCCTACCCTGCGCACCGGCATGGCCGCCTCTCTGCTCCTACCCTGCGCACCGGCATGGCCGCCTCTCTGCTCCTACCCTGCGCACCGGCATGGCCGCCTCTCTGCTCCTACCCTGCGCACCGGCATGGCCGCCTCTCTGCTCTTACCCTGCACACTGGCATGGCCGCCTCTCTGCTCTAGCTCACACAGGAATGGCAGTGTCTTTCCCTTCTCACTATACACTAGCTCACGTCATGCCAGGCTCTCTCTCTCTCACTCTACACTAGGCCACTTTGGGATGGTTGTCTCATTTACTTTTGATCTTTTCCTGCTTGCGTTCCCATTCCTGCCTTAGCTCTTCTCGTAATCTGTTCTCTTCTTCCTATGGGGAAAGAAAGAGGGTGAGAGAATTTAAGGAGGTCAGCCCCAATACCAACCTTAATACCAGAGTCTTGTGTAAGACACAGGCCTTCTGCAGAACCTATGATATCACATTTAATACTACCCCACTCGGATTACAGATCCATACCTCTCTGTCTCTGTCCGGCAGGAAACTTGTATCTACATCAGGATTTTTCCCAAGTTTCTTTTTCTTCTTTGGCAATTCTAAAAAGATAGAACAGAAACCAATATCTGCTTGAAAAGGGCCAAAGATATCAAAACCTACCCGCAGATCAACACAGTTCTTCCGAATCCCTTCTCTCAGGACAAGTTGCACAATTTTAGGGCAATATTAAATGAATAAAAGCCAAGCCTTCCTTCTAAATGAAACACACCATAACTATTTGTCCCAGAAAGAGCATCATCTTTATGTCTCATTTGTATACATTTTCCCACACAATGGTACATTTACACAGGCAAACACAACTTGTGCCACCACTGACAGTATTGGTGGTTTCAGCAAGCCATAAACCAATCAGCAAGCAGCTTGGTGCGTGCGGATTGGTGGGAATTCCAAGTACAGAAGCCAGGAAGGGCCGACAGGGGTTACCGGCAGGATGACTACTTCCCACCGAATGGACAGACCTTCTGCTTAGAGTCTGGAATCTCCAGAGGGTCTGATGTGGAGTCTCCACTGGGGAGGAATAGTCTTAGGGTTATGGGCAAATCCAAGTTTGAACATAAACAAATAATTTACTGCTCTTAACAGTGATCATTTGCTTCATTTCTTCTGTCTTCTCTGTATCGCACATTACAATACCTCATTTTAAATACTGGTGGCAGGCTTTCAACAGAACTGAATAGTTATATTTACATGGTGTGCAGTGTCTCATTAACAAATTAACCATCTCTCTGCAACAAGCTGCTGAGACGTGGTCCCTGATAGGTTAAAACACTAAACTGCACATCCAGCCCTACAGAGTCTGTGTCTGCATGCGCTGCAGAGGGCAGAACAAAAACAGAGCTTATAGGCTCTTCTTAATAAAATAAAGCACATAAAAGTAAATAGATACACAAGGATATTATATGCATAGTAACACCCAGGTACCTGCCATGTCCCTTTAAAAGAGCAAAAAACCTTCATGTTTGTGAAGTAGATTCCGTATACAAAAACAATGCTTCCATATGGTCTGACCTGAGCACTTCCTGACAGTCCTAGGACTCAGGGTTATTTTATTTATTGAACAGTGGAGGAGGAGGCTGGGTGATTTGTTAAAGCATTAGACCAGCAGTTTCCAAACCTCTCCTCAAGACCCACCAGACAGGCCATGGTTTTGATTTAACACTATGAGAACATAGGAGGAGCAATTGGCATTCAACAGACTCGAATTGCCTCATCTGTATTCAAAAGGTGTTAAATCAAAATCATGGCCTGTCTGGTGGGTGCTTCATTAGACTATTGAGAATTTGACACAACTTCCTTCTACATATGCTTAGAAGCAGACAGATCTTTACAATAAATACAAGCCCTGCCCGGTAAACATGTAATGCACCCCTGCTCACAGTATCATGGATGCTTTTGGGATGCAGTAGAAGCATCGAAATATGTTTTTTTCCAATTAAAAACTCACTTTATAAAACCTTCCCAACCTAATGATGTCCTTAGACTACAATTTTTTTTTAAAAGGACTCCGTCACCAACAAGAAGTTAATTGAAATTTAAAGAGCATTAAAAACGGCCTACACATTGTACTATCAGCACATCAAAGCAGCTAATTAATATGCATGAGCTACTCATTTGCATATAAATAGAGCAGCAACAAGGAATTTCCCAGGATTGATTCACTTCAGAAGAAAATGGATAACACAACATATAGTCAGTTTTTCACAGTCTTTAAGAACCTAAAAAAATGATTTTTACCTGCCTTCATCAGCTCCTCCTCATCTTCCTCATCATCATCATCGTCGTCATCATCATCATCATCCTCCTCTTCCTCCTCGTCGTCGTCTTCATCCTCATCTTCATCCAAGCTGAATGACAAGCTGGCGATTTTGCGTTTCTGCTCCTTTTTCCGCTCTCTCTCCCTTTGCTTTTCCAGCTTGCTGTGTAAAGGCAAATTAAAAAGAGGGGGAGAGATTAGGTCGGCTGAGATTAGGGCGTCGCAAAGAGAAGACAAAATAAAACCACTGGCAGTTGCATGAGTAATTAGCAGAATGCAGTGCGGGGCTCTATGGGGGAAGGCTATGACCGATAGGCACCACATCCCAGGTTACACTGCACTGACCAGTTAACCCACAGCTTTCCTGTTTTAGGGGAGTACCAGTATTCCATGCTTGCACAGATATATGTGGCAAGGGGTACATATTTGTTTGTTTGGGATCACTGCACAGAGCAATAACCCCCCCCCCCCACCCCTTAACTGGAAAGAAAGCAAAAATGCCAAATATTGCAGAAACTGTAAGAAAAATCCCATTATATGTTCTGTCTGATAAATGTTCTATTTACATTTAAAATATAAGCAATCTGGCAGAAAGCTTCCCATTGACTTAAATGAGGAACACAGCCCTGCAACCTGATTGGTTGCAGTAATGAAGAAGACGTGGAGCAATCTGTGGGCAGCCATTCACACATATAGATTTTATTCTATTCGATTTCTCAGTGAAAGAAAATGCACATAAAAAAAATTAAGTATTTCATCATGCGTTTAGAAGATCTTTACAATGAAGTCAAAATTGTGCTGAATTGAGTGGCCCTTTAAAAAGGAAAAACATACATTTGTGAGCAATTTTTAAAATTATAGTATGAGCAAAAGTAAAGGGTTATAAAATATAACATTTATTATGGATAAAATAAAGTCCTATAATTATTCTTCAAAGACTGTGAAGCCGTAAAGAAACCAGGCTCACGAGTCCTGGAGGATGGTTATAGTTGTAGTTGGCTAGTTGAATCTGATGCCGGGGTTATTTGTTACTGGCCGGATGGGACCTCACTGCAGAATGCAACCATTTCTTAAATACATTTTTAGGAGATGGATTTTAGTTTCTCCTAGTTCATTATTTGCTTCTGGGGAGGAAAGCTATGGCAAGCCTGGACAAGCTATTAAAAAGTAAAGCTATTTCACTATCAACAAAGGTCCACATAGTTAGAACTGTTGTATTCCCAGTAGTAACATAGAGATGTGATAGCTGGACCATAAAGAAGTCTGAGCGCCAGAGAATTGACGCCTTTGAATTGTGGTGCTGGAGAAAACTGCAATCAATATAACAGGAAGTGAAGCCAAATTTTTCACTGGAAGGTTTGATCATGAGGCTAAAGCTCAAATATTTTGGCCATATAATGAGAAGACGCTGATACTGGGAAAGTTTGAAGGCACATGAAGGGGACGACAGAAGCGGAAAAGGATAGATGAGGTCATTGAAGCAATGGACATGGGTGGATGGAGCTCAGAGGGGCAGTGACCGACAGATGTGCCTGCCGTGCTGCAGACCATAGTACGACCCGAAAAAGACTAAACAACAATATCATTATAATAGACTGTGGTTAGGTCAGGAATATACAGATGTAGAAATACTCCTAATTGAGTCATTCGTTAGGTATAATATCGTATCATTCTAATCCTTATGGCTAGAAAGAAGGAAAAATGCAGTAACATCTGAATATAATGTGGGAATTACCTATATACAATTTTCGAACCTTTCCTGTTGGCTGGCCTCAATATTAGCCACTATTTGGCATGGCTGAGATGTCCGTCAATTTCTTGTCGGTGTAAAGCTCATAATTTGGCAGTACCCTAAAACCTAACCCCTGAGAAACTCAATGGAAAAGCGGCTGCGCCACCTAGTGGTTGATATTGTAGCAAGCCAACAGGAAAGGACCCAATTTTCTACTATTAAAGGGACCTAAAGGGAAAAAAGAATAATAATCCAGGCAATTAAAGGCACAGTACAGATTTAGGTCATATCCTAATACACCAGGTACTTCTGAGCTAATAAAGAAGCTAATTCATAAACTAAATAACAAAAACAGAAACTTCTTTCAATCACCAGCTCATAACATAGTAATTACAGATTGGCATTAACTAATCAAACATTAAGGCAAATATGTAATTCCTAAAACTTAACCTTTATTTATGTTCCATCTATATAAAATACATTGCATAAAATATGATTTAAAATGATTATATCCATATAATTATTATTGTTCCCGTATCTTCCTATCTAATCAAGGGCATATCTTTAGGGGAGATATTATAATTGACCATATCCGGATATGTTTAGATAGAAGAATGATGTTTTACACCAGGGTGTACATAGGGACATTACTCAAACAAATGTCTCAGGTTCATTATATCAGGGTATTTATAACACGGATATGTCTTGTAATACTCTTATGTCTACAGGGATGAATCCCCGAGAATGTGCAGCAGATTACTTTATATCCTCAGATCCATAACTATTCACGTCTCTTTAAATGATAAATCTGTATTCAATCTTTTCATCATATTAATTCATTCTTGAATCCCATCCCAGTTCACCGGTTTCTCCTCATTTATTGATTTAAGGATTATAAGAACAACAATATTTAGGAGCTAATCGAAGCTAGTGCTGTATGTGGGACGCTAGCTGTGATCTGACGTCAGACGCCGACAACACTGTAGCCTGATGTGCGTTTCTCTTCTACAGAGGCTTTTGTAGTGGCCAAGATAAGGATGTTATCTGGCAGTTAGACCCCTTCCTCCACCCGTATCAGGCACTCTGAGCCACACATTAACATACAGGAGCTGCAAAATCAATTCTAAATAAATCAGAAATTACGGCTAGTAAAAAATATAGACAGTTTTTAATTACATTAAATCAACTTCCTGTTGGGGTGACAGGGTCCCTTTAAGCAATATATTTGTAAACAAATCTTGTATCCTGTATGTACTCTTTATGAAACACTTATTATTATTCAAAGACTGTGAGAAAAGTAATAGGAGTTTATTTTTACTTATACATAAAAAGGTTATATTTTATATCCATCCTCCTACTTCTGCTCATACTATTATACGGAGTAATTACTCACAGATGTAAGTATTTTCTTTGTTTGGTGATATTGTGTTCATCATACATAGAGCTTAATTCAATCCTATAATTATTATGTATTTACTTAACAGAACTGGTAACTGCATGTAATATACCTAGGAAGGTACTTAATAATAATAATAGTCCCTGTAATGGTCTGCCCTCTGTAGCTCATGAAGACACAGTCTCTGTTATACTTGCTGTCTCTCATACTAAGCAATTAGGGACAATCACTCAACAACATGCAGCTGAGACGTGGTCCCTGATAGGATAGGTCCCAGTGTTCTAGCCTGTTATGGTGGTGCTCAGTGTGAGCGCTACGCTGCGCCACAGCACCATCTGGTGGTGATTTTTTTTTTTACTTCAGCAAATAACTATACTCCCCTTTGATGTGGGCTGTACCACTTAACTGGCGCTAGAGCGCCGCCGCCTCTGCAGAAAAGCGCATCGAAGTGCGACTATAAAAAGAAAAGGACCGAACACTGCACATCCAGCCCTAAAGTACATAAAAAAGTCAATACACATGGATATTATACACCTAGTAATATCCAGGAACCTTCCATATCTCTTTAAAGTAAGGACTATTATACAAGCTATACTCACAGCTGAAGATCCTTGAACTGTTCCTTCTTGGCCAGCTGCTTCTCTCTTTCTTTAACTAGAGCTTCTTGTTTGGCTTTCATGTCATTAAGGGTCACCAGACCTGTGGGGGGAACATACATACATTTACCAACAATCACAGAGATGGTTTGTGACAAGTGAATAAGAGATATAGATATATATATATATATATATATATATATATATATATATATATATATATATATATATATATATATATATAGTGAGAGGTATTAGGCCTATTATGGGGGGGGGGGGGGCAGTCCAAGGGTGAGGTAAGAGTTAATATACTTGCCCACAGTGCTGGACTTCAGCTCGGCCTCCACAGCATCGTAATGTGCCGAGAACTTTTTATTAATATTTGCTTTAACCACATTTTCCTGCAGAAAACAAAAGCTTGTGAGATTCGCCCCCAAATCACACTACCGCCCCCCACACAGGCACAGTATTAGAGGGTTATCTTTGTGGCTCAAGGTGTCTCATAAAATGGTTCGGAGTGGTCAAAACGTATAGCACAGGAAGGTGTAGTTGTGTGTAGTCATGGAGTAGCATTGTGTTACCTCCTGTGTGCTATGTCTCAGTATATTATACAGTCTGATTGTGTAGTTGTACTGTGTCACTCTGTTACCTCCTGTGTTATGTCTCAGTATATTATATGGTCTGATTGTGTAGTTGTACTGTGTCACCCTGTTACCTCCTGTGTGCTATGTCTCAGTATATTATACAGTCTGATTGTGTAGTTGCACTGTGTCACCCTGTTACCTCCTGTGTGCTATGTCTCAGTATATTATACAGTCTGATTGTGTAGTTGTACTGTGTCACTCTGTTACCTCCTGTGTGCTATGTCTCAGTATATTATACAGTCTGATTGTGTAGTTGTACTGTGTCAGTCTGTTACCTCCTGTGTGTTAGGTCTCAGTATATTATACGGTCTGATTGTGTAGTTGTACTGTGTCACCCTGTTACCTCCTGTGTGCTATGTCTCAGTATATTATACAGTCTGATTGTGTAGTTGTACTGTGTCACTCTGTTACCTCCTGTGTTATGTCTCAGTATATTATACGGTCTGATTGTGTAGTTGTACTGTGTCACTCTGTTACCTCCTGTGTGCTATGTCTCAGTATATTATACGGTCTGATTGTGTAGTTGTACTGTGTCACTCTGTTACCTCCTGTGTGCTATGTCTCAGTATATTATACAGTCTGATTGTGTAGTTGTACTGTGTCACCCTGTTTCCTCCTGTGTGTTATGTCTCAGTATATTATACGGTCTGATTGTGTAGTTGTACTGTGTCAGTCTGTTACCTCCTGTGTGTTATGTCTCAGTATATTATACAGTCTGATTGTGTAGTTGTACTGTGTCACTCTGTTACCTCCTGTGTGTTACGTCTCAGTATATTATACAGTCTGATTGTGTAGTTGTACTGTGTCACTGTTACCTCCTGTGTGTTATGTCTCAGTATATTATACAGTATGATTGTGTAGTTGTACTGTGTCTCTGTTACCTCCTGTGTGCTATGTCTCAGTATATTATACAGTATGATTGTGTAGTTGTACTGTGTCACCCTGTTACCTCCTGTGTGCTATGTCTCAGTATATTATACAGTCTGATTGTGTAGTTGTACTGTGTCACTCTGTTACCTCCCGTGTGATATGTCTCAGTATATTATACAGTCTGATTGTGTAGTTGTACTGTGTCACTGTTAACTCCTGTGTGCTATGTCTCAGTATATTATACAGTCTGATTGTGTAGTTGTACTGTGTCACCCTGTTACCTCCTGTGTGCTATGTCTCAGTATATTATACAGTCTGATTGTGTAGTTGTACTGTGTCAGTCTGTTACCTCCTGTGTGCTATGTCTCAGTATATTATACGGTCTGATTGTGTAGTTGTACTGTGTCTCTGTTACCTCCTGTGTGCTATGTCTCAGTATATTATACAGTCTGATTGTGTAGTTGTACTGTGTCACCCTGTTTCCTCCTGTGTGTTATGTCTCAGTATATTATACAGTCTGATTGTGTAGTTGTACTGTGTCACCCTGTTTCCTCCTGTGTGTTATGTCTCAGTATATTATACGGTCTGATTGTGTAGTTGCACTGTGTCACTCTGTTACCTCCTGTGTGCTATGTCTCAGTATATTATACGGTCTGATTGTGTAGTTGCACTGTGTCACTCTGTTACCTCCTGTGTGCTATGTCTCAGTATATTATACAGTCTGATTGTGTAGTTGTACTGTGTCACTGTTACCTCCTGTGTGTTATATCTCCGTATATTATACAGTCTGATTGTGTAGTTGTACTGTGTCACCCTGTTACCTCCTGTGTGCTATGTCTCAGTATATTATACAGTATGATTGTGTAGTTGTACTGTGTCACCCTGTTACCTCCTGTGTGCTATGTCTCAGTATATTATAAGTTCTGATTGTGTAGTTGTACTGTGTCACCCTGTTACCTCCTGTGTGCTATGTCTCAGTATATTATACAGTATGATTGTGTAGTTATACTGTGTCACTCTGTTACCTCCTGTGTGTTATGTCTCAGTATATTATACGGTCTGATTGTGTAGTTGTACTGTGTCACTCTGTTACCTCCTGTGTGTTATGTCTCGGTATATTACACATTATGATTGTGTTAGTGTAGTGTGTCATTGTGTTACCTCCTGTGTGTTATGTCTCAGTATATTATACAGTCTGATTGTGTAGTTGTACTGTGTCACCCTGTTACCTCCTGTGTGCTATGTCTCAGTATATTATACAGTATGATTGTGTAGTTGTACTGTGTCACTCTGTTACCTCCTGTGTGTTATGTCTCAGTATATTATACAGTATGATTGTGTAGTTGTACTGTGTCACTGTTACCTCCTGTGTGTTATGTCTCAGTATATTATACGGTCTGATTGTGTAGTTGTACTGTGTCACCCTGTTACCTCCTGCGTGCTATGTCTCAGTATATTATACAGTCTGATTGTGTAGTTGTACTGTGTCACGCTGTTACCTCCTGTGTGTTATGTCTCAGTATATTATACAGTCTGATTGTGTAGTTGTACTGTGTCACTGTTACCTCCTGTGTGTTATGTCTCAGTATATTATACGGTCTGATTGTGTAGTTGTACTGTGTCACTCTGTTACCTCCTGTGTGCTATGTCTCAGTATATTATACAGTCTGATTGTGTAGTTGCACTGTGTCACCCTGTTACTTCCTGTGTGTTATGTCTCAGTATATTATACAGTCTGATTGTGTAGTTGTACTGTGTCACTCTGTTACCTCCTGTGTGCTATGTCTCAGTATATTATACAGTCTGATTGTGTAGTTGCACTGTGTCACCCTGTTACTTCCTGTGTGTTATGTCTCAGTATATTATACAGTCTGATTGTGTAGTTGTACTGTGTCACCCTGTTACCTCCTGTGTGCTATGTCTCAGTATATTATACAGTCTGATTGTGTAGTTGTACTGTGTCACTGTTACCTCCTGTGTGTTATGTCTCAGTATATTATACGGTCTGATTGTGTAGTTGTACTGTGTCACCCGGTTACCTCCTGTGTGTTATGTCTCAGTATATTATACAGTCTGATTGTGTAGTTGTACTGTGTCACTGTTACCTCCTGTGTGTTATGTCTCAGTATATTATACAGTCTGATTGTGTAGTTGTACTGTGTCACTGTTACCTCCTGTGTGTTATGTCTCAGTATATTATACAGTCTGATTGTGTAGTTGTACTGTGTCACTGTTACCTCCTGTGTGCTATGTCTCAGTATATTATACAGTCTGATTGTGTAGTTGTACTGTGTCACTCTGTTACCTCCTTTGTGTTATGTCTTAGTATATTATACAGTCTGATTGTGTAGTTGTACTGTGTCTCTGTTACCTCCTGTGTGCTATGTCTCAGTATATTATACGGTCTGATTGTGTAGTTGTACTGTGTCACTCTGTTACCTCCTGTGTGCTATGTCTCAGTATATTATACAGTCTGATTGTGTAGTTGTACTGTGTCACTCTGTTACCTCCTGTGTGCTATGTCTCAGTATATTATACAGTCTGATTGTGTAGTTGTACTGTGTCACTCTGTTACCTCCTGTGTGCTATGTCTCAGTATATTATACAGTCTGATTGTGTAGTTGTACTGTGTCACTCTGTTACCTCCTGTGTGTTATGTCTCAGTATATTATACAGTCTGATTGTGTAGTTGTACTGTGTCACTCTGTTACCTCCTGTGTGTTATGTCTCAGTATATTACACATTATGATTGTGTTGTTAGTGTAGTGTTTGTGTGTCATTGTGTTACCTCCTGTATCTTCTGTTTGAGCTGCTCCAGTTGCTCTCTCTGACGCTCTCTCTTCTTCATGAGCTGCATGGCTCTCCCGGCCTCACTGGCCGCTCCTTTGTACTGAGCCATCTTGGTGATGTGGTGTCAAACCTTGAGACTGAAGAGAAGAGGTGGACTGAGGACTGAAGAAAAGAATCACACAGATTATAACTGACTTGGAGTCTGAAGAAAGGAAGGAATAAAAAGGGATATGGAAGGCTCCTGGATGTCACTATACCCCTGTATATCTATTTAGTTTTATGTACTTTATTTTTTTAAGTAGTTCTTTTAAGCTCTATTTTTACTTCTTAAAAACAAACAAATAGTTCCTGTATCGGTCTGTTCCTGCAGCATATGCAGACACAAACTCTGCTATGCCTCATACTAACCAATCAGTGACATGCTGCTCAGACGTGGTCCCTGATAGGCGAGGATACTACACATCCAGGACTAGAGAGTCTGTGTCTGCATATGCTGCAGAAGGCAGGCTCATACAGGAACTATTTCTATTTTAGGCAGTAAAACCAGAGTTTATAGGCACTTCTTAATAAAAATAAAGAACATAACAGTAAATAGATACCCAGGGATATTATATATCTAGTAGCATACAAAGACAGTGTGAAAGAGAGAGATGTGACAGAGTGGGAGAGACAGCAAGAGAGAGTGAAAGTGTCAGAATGAGAGACACAGAGAATATGAGAGTGAAAGAAAGAGAGAGAGCAAGAAAGCGAGGGAAGGGAAGGGCAGGGCAGAGAGAAAGCGAGGAGAGGGAAGGGCAGGGCAGAGAGAAAGCGAGGAGAGGGAAGGGCAGGGCAGAGAGAAAGCGAGGAGAGGGAAGGGCAGGGCAGAGAGAAAGCGAGGAGAGGGAAGGGCAGGGCAGAGAGAAAGCGAGGAGAGGGAAGGGCAGGGCAGAGAGAAAGCGAGGAGAGGGAAGGGCAGGGCAGAGAGAAAGCGAGGAGAGGGAAGGGCAGGGCAGAGAGAAAGCGAGGAGAGGGAAGGGCAGGGCAGAGAGAAAGCGAGGAGAGGGAAGGGCAGGGCAGAGAGAAAGCGAGGAGAGGGAAGGGCAGGGCAGAGAGAAAGCGAGGAGAGGGAAGGGCAGGGCAGAGAGAAAGCGAGGAGAGGGAAGGGCAGGGCAGAGAGAAAGCGAGGAGAGGGCAGGGCAGAGAGAAAGCGAGGAGAGGGCAGGGCAGAGAGAAAGCGAGGAGAGGGCAGGGCAGAGAGAAAGCAAGGGGAGGGCAGGGCAGAGAGAAAGCAAGGGGAGGGCAGGGCAGAGAGAAAGCGAGGAGAGGGCAGGGCAGAGAGAAAGCGAGGAGAGGGCAGGGCAGAGAGAAAGCGAGGAGAGGGCAGGGCAGAGAGAAAGCGAGGAGAGGGCAGGGCAGAGAGAAAGCGAGGAGAGGGCAGGGCAGAGAGAAAGCGAGGAGAGGGCAGAGAGAAAGCAAGGGGAGGGCAGGGCGGAGAGAAAGCAAGGGGAGGGCAGGGCGGAGAGAAAGCAAGGGGAGGGGAGGGCAGGGCAGAGAGAAAGCAAGGGGAGGGCAGGGCGGAGAGAAAGCAAGGGGAGGGCAGGGCGGAGAGAAAGCAAGGGGAGGGCAGGGCAGAGAGAAAGCAAGGGGAGGGCAGGGCAGAGAGAAAGCAAGGGGAGGGCAAGGCAGAGAGAAAGCAAGGGGAGGGCAGGGCAGAGAGAAAGCAAGGGGAGGGCAGGGCAGAGAGAAAGCAAGGGAGGGCAGGGCAGAGAGAAAGCAAGGGGAGGGCAGGGCAGAGAGAAAGCAAGGGGAGGGCAGGGCAGAGAGAAAGCAAGGGGAGGGCAGGGCAGAGAGAAAGCAAGGGGAGGGCAGGGCAGAGAGAAAGCAAGGGGAGGGCAGGGCAGAGAGAAAGCAAGGGGAGGGCAGGGCAGAGAGAAAGCAAGGGGAGGGCAGGGCAGAGAGAAAGCAAGGGGAGGGCAGGGCAGAGAGAAAGCAAGGGGAGGGCAGGGCAGAGAGAAAGCAAGGGGAGGGCAGGGCAGAGAGAAAGCAAGGGGAGGGCAGGGCAGAGAGAAAGCAAGGGGAGGGCAGGGCAGAGAGAAAGCAAGGGGGAGGACAGGGCAGAGAGAAAGCAAGGGGGAGAACAGGGCAGAGAGAAAGCAAGGGGGAGGGCAGGGCAGAGAGAAAGCAAGGGGGAGGGCAGGGCAGAGAGAAAGCAAGGGGGAGGACAGGGCAGAGAGAAAGCAAGGGGGAGGGCAGGGCAGCGAGAAAGCAAGAGAGGGAGAGACACAGACAACGTAAGACTGAGACACATAAAATGAGAGTGAAAAAGAGACCCACACAGACAAAAAGAGACAGAGAGTGAGGGAAGCAAAAGAGAGTGAGAGAAACAGAAAATGTGGGACAGAGTGAGTGGACACACACAGATAATAGAGACAGAGAGTGACAAACTAACTGAGCGATACTGACCCGCACAACCCCGGCTCTCTCCGGTCTCAGAGCCTTGATGTCTTCTCACTGCTGGAAAACCGGACGTAAACACGCGTCATTACCTGGAGACGCGGCGCGAGTTCTTACGTCACATATGAAGCCGAGCCGGTAAGTGAGGTCCCTGGAAGAAAAGGCTCGGCGCGGGAGAGTGACGTCACCAACGAGCTCCTCCTTAGGGGGAGTGAAGAAGGTTGTAAATGATATAGTAAATATCTAATAATGCTTAGTTACTAAATAACAGTAAATATCTAATAATACTTAGTTACTAAATAACAGTAAATATCTAATAACATAGCAAATAAAAAAATAACTCATAGTAAGCAAAATATTAATATATAAAATAGTAAATATCTAATAATTCATAGCAAATACAATATTAACATAAAAGTAAATATCTGGAAAATGATAGTAAATAAAATAGTAAATATCTAATAACAGTTAATAAGACATTAGTAAATTGAACAGTATATATCTAGTAATAAATAAATATATATATATATAGTAAATCATAGTAAATAAATTATTAATAAATAAAATCGAAGCATATACTAAAGCATAGAAATTATTAGAAAATAAAATAGTAAATAGTACTGGTAATTCATAGTAAATTAAATAACCAATAAAATACTAAAATAAAAACTTTTCATATAGTAAAAATATTAATAAATAAAATAGAAACTAACAGACCCTCTGTCACTTCATTGGTATCCTTTTACTTTACCTCGTACGGTTCCTTGTTTGTGACTGGCTGCATCTTCAGAAATAACGATTGTCTTGGGATAAATATTGGCGCCATCTGACTAATCAAACATGGCTTCAATCACTTAGCACTGCTGCTAGTAGTTTGATAAGGAAGTTTATAAAAGGGCAGTCATGACATTGTCCATTCTTTCTCTTCCCTTTTCCTGGATTTCTTCTCTTCTCCCTTTCCTAGCTCACTCTTCCTTGAAGTGTCTGTTAACTCTCTTTTTCTTGACCAATCTATCTCTCCATACTTCTCTACCCTGGTTGTCTCCAACCGTTCCTTATCTAGCTCTTTCTTTCTCAGACGAGCTGTCTCCTCTCTCTACCTAAGCCTGTCTCTACACTCTTGTATGTGTCCTACCATCTATGCCTATCTTACGCTTCTTTGAATTATCTGTCTTATGCTGTATTTCCTGCCTATTACCCTTTCTCTTTATATAGATAGCTGCCCCTTATTTTCCTGTTTGTCTGTACTCTCTCTTTGCTGTTACTTCCCTGAGCTGACTGTCTAATCTCTGTTCCCTGGATCAATCTTATTTTATTTGGACACCTTTCCCTCTCTTTCTTGGCTTTATCTCAGGCTGCATGTCTTCTCTTTCATGTCACTCTCAAATGACATTTCTCTCCTTTCTCTTCTGTAGTTTTCCCCTCCTAGACTCGTCTCTCCCTTCTACTTATTTTGTTCTCTTTTGCTTGGTCTATCCTTCTCTTCTCTCTCTTCATTGAACTATTGCTCCCTTCTCTCCTATGGCTATTCCTTCCTTGATCTGTCTCTCATTTTCTGACCTGGCTCTCAGTTCTCTTCTTATTGCTCTTCCTTCCTTGTCCTGTCTCTCCTCGCCGTCATCTGTCTCTTCCTTGTCATTCCTGACCATTCGTTGACCTCTCCGTTCTCATCTTCAGGTCTCCTTTCCTTGATTTCTCTCTCTTTTCTTCCTGAAGCCTGACTTCTGGGACCTGGCTCTCCTTTGTCTTCACTGTCTCTCACTCCTGTGAAATGTCTCTCCCTTTTTGTCTCTGTTTGCCTTGACCTCTCTCTCTCCTGAATTCCCTGACTCTCCTGACATTCACCTCTCCATTCCTTGACTTGGCTCTCCCTTACATCTCTCTTGCTCACTTCTCCTTCATCTATCTTTTTCTTATCCCTTTCTCTTCATTGAACAATTGCTTCCTTTTCTCCCATGGCTAGTCCTTCCATGATCTGTCTCTATATTCTCTTCTATGTCTCTCACTTCTGTGACTTGACTCTCAGTTCTTTTATTGCTCTTTCCTCCTTGTCCTGTCTCCATTCCATGAGCTGTCTTTTCCTTTTTGTCACTTCCTAACTCACTTGACTTGCTCTCCCTTTAATTCACTGACCATCCCTTCATTGACCTCTCCCTTCTCATCTTTGTGTCTCCTTTTTTTGTTCTCTCTTCTCTGACCCTCACTTGGTGGACCTGGCTGTCATTTGTATTCACTGTCTCTTCCTTCTGGGAACTGTCTCTTTCTTTTTGTCCCTGTTTCCCTTCTCATCCCTGAATTTCCCTTCCTTGAGTTGACTCTCCCTTCTATTCCCTGAGTTGCACTCCCTTGACTCGACTGTCCCTTCTTTTCCCTGGCTCTCTCTCTGTTGACCTGGCTCTCCCTCCATTGACCTCTTCCTTCACATACCTAGGTCTTCCTTCCATGACTTATCTCTCCCTTCTCCTCCCAAGATCTCTCTCCCTTGACCTGTGTCTCCCCTCAAAACTCTGGGTCTCCCTTCACATACCTAGATCTTCCTTCCTTGACTATTTCCCTCTCCTTGAACACCCTAGCTCTCCCTCCATTGTCAACTCTCCCTTCACATAACTAGGTCTTCCTTCCTCGACCTACCTATCCCTTCTCTGGCTCTCTCTCCCTTGAACACTCTGGCTCACCCTCCGTTTACCTCTCCATTCACATACCTAAGTCTTCCTTCCTTGACTAACTCTCTCTCTCCCTTGACCGGTGTCTCCCTTGAACAATCTGGCTCTCCCTTCAAATACCAATGTCTTCCTTCCTTGACCTATCTATCTCTTCTCATCTCTCACTCCCTTGACCTGTGTCTTCCTTGAACACCCTGGCTCTCCCATCATTATCTCCCTTCATATATCTAAGTCTTCCTCCTTTGACCTATCTCTCTCTCCCTTGACCTAGCTCTCCCTCCATTGATCTTTCCCCTCACATACCTAGGTCTTCCTTCCTTGACCCTTCTTTTCTCTGTCTCTCTGCCCTATGACCAGTTCTTCAATGCCCTACTTTTACATGACCTGTCTCTTACCTAGCTTACTCTCTAAGTAAGTGCACAGTTTTTGCCAAGTTGTTATATTGTGCGTACTAGACTGTAATTCCCAGCACTTTATACACAAACAGGTTATCTGCTGTTCTCCTGTTGTTACTAAGCCATCCTGTGCGCACTAGCTGATGCATCTTATAGGTCCAAGCCCTGAAGAAATCAAACTAGACCAAATGGTATTGGGGCTTGTAAACAGGTCTTTGGGTTGGGTAACCTAGTGGGATTATGGTCAAGCACCATCTGGTGGAGATGAAGAAGCCGGGGTCTCTTTTTTTCTAATTGTAGACCACTCTACTTTTTTTACCCATAAATGGATGTGCATAAATATGAGTTGGATGTGCATTGTTTTATATATATATATATATATATATATATATATATATATATATATATATATATATATATATATATAACTATTTAATAATACTGCACTTAAGAGATTTATTTGTGTCATTTTTATTTCTGGTGAAAGAGGTTGATCGATAATAGAAGGCCAAAGAAAAAAGAAGAAATCCAAATATATAAGGTATTTTAATACTTTTTTAAACATTTTGCTGTTGATCGATAATTGGGAAATGTATCTGCTGTTCTATACAATTACTGCATCAGTTTCCAGAGTACAGATGCCTAGTAGTGTGGTCACTTTATGATATCTATTCTCCCAATTTTTTTTACAAAAAACCTTTAAAACAAATCTTAATTGTGGTCTCCATAGATTATATGTGGTCAAGTTGTTGATAAAGGTGATTTTGGCCTTAGTGGTATGCCGGCACTGGTGTAGATATGGAGTAGATGGTGACCGTAGAGGTCCAATGGGCATCCTTCTTGAAGATGGCAGATGATGGAGTTCACTTGTCCTTTTCTCCAGGAGAGATTTAAATTCCAGGGAAATGATTCAACACATGTTGTAACTGCAGAGGGTCGAAGACCTCCTGGTGAAGGTGTAACTGCTATATTTAAAGGGCCACTTTATTGCCTTTACAACAATAACTAGGTTTTTAATTAAAAATTCATCATTAATAAATTCATATTCAATTGTTTGCAAAAACAATATTCAATATTAATGCTACTACCAAAGATCAGGCCCAACTGGTGCTGGTCTCCATCCACTATAAGGTCAATGGTGGGAGGTGGCTTTGTCTAGCATGCAGTGCTAAAATGAGTTGTTAATTATTGCTAATTGATGTTAAAACCCTTTAGACCTATCAGCCAACACTCTTCCCCCTTCCATCTTGATGACATAATTTTTAAAAATTGTATTTAATATTGTTATATTTTTTTCTATTATTAATGATCAATGCATAATTAAAACACCTAGCTTTTTTTCTAAGGGCATTACAGAGGTCCTTAACCCTTTAGATTCCTTCAGCTGAGGATAAAAAGTAATTTATGGTACTGAATGCACACACCACACTCCTATTGGTCAATGAAGTCCCATTTGTCACTCATATATGGCTATGGGGTGGATCAGGAAAGGCGCACGGCCAGAGCTTTGTCATCACTTTCATTTTATGGTGGGGTTATAGGGGGCAAAGTGGTGGTAAACCATGGGGAACATTGATCAGCACATGCTTCCATGACAGTGTAGCCTACACGTGTGTGTCTATGAAGCATTAACAGGTAGAGTGGACCTCTGGTGAGTCGTCCCCGCTACCCACAAAAACAATATTGTTGTAAAAGAACTTGCAATCTGTTTTACTTATTCCAGTGTGGTGAAAGGGCTTTCAATCCATTATTCCATGTGCCAAGTCATATAGTTCCATTAAAGGGACACTATTAACATAACAAAAGTTTCATCTTAAATAATATTAATAGTAGCAGACTCTGTCGATAATCAGCATTGTTTGTGCAGTCGATTTATACTAATATGCCACTTCATATGATAATTTATAACTTGCCATGGGTAGGGGAGGGAATCTAACAACATGAGCACATTGGAGCAATTGTCTTTGCTACCACTCAAACAACAAAGCACACAGTGTTACTAATTAGCAGATCAGCTAGTTAGTATTCAGAAGCAGATTATCTGCATAATTATGTTGCACAAGCAATGCTGAATATCTGAGGAATTATTTACTTTAGTAATAAGTATAGCTAGTGTTTCATGCTCTTTAAGAATACCTTAAAACACAACTTGATTTTGGGGTGAAACGGTTCATTTAAAGCACGGTAGTTCTCAATATTTTTGCATTCATCAGTAGAAGTTTTTATTTAAGAAATGCGTGAAGATACCTGACCCGACCTCACCTTTCCCTGTTAATGCAGAGAAGCGACAGATTGAGAGACCAGTGTCCAAGAGATACAAGACTGGAAGCTACATTTCCACAATGTTTTTACTTGGTATCATTTTGTCAAACACAGTAAATGAGGAATATCTACTTGTAAGGAGATATCACATTCTCAGGGGTGTACAATGCAAAGAGGATGATACATGGTCTGACAAAATTCAAAACTTGTACAAATCGTTGTTACAGAGGTTGCAGATTGGACAAGAACAGATACAAAGCAGAAGGTGTCTCATAGGTGGTGAGGATCCATTCTCTACACATTGATATCTCACCCAAGGACCCACCATCTAATATAGGGATCCACCAGAAGACAACCAGTGCTAGATAGTATCTATTATTTACACATGGATATATCAATCATGGTCCCAGCACCCATTGCCCACTTCACCTAGGGGACCATGAATAGTGTTCTACTTCTAGATAGGATCCTTTGTGTACAAATTGGTATTCCACCCATTGATCAATCATCCTTCACCAAGGGACCCATCAGAAGTCAACCAATTCTATTAGTGTTCGTTGTGTACTAATTGGTATTTCACCCAGTGAGCCACCAAAGTCACCTACCGCTAGATAGGATCCATGTTCTACAAACTGATATCCTACCTATGTACCTACAACAAACTGCCCATCTCACCCGGGATCCATCAGAAACTGGTCACTGCTAGATAATAGTCTTTCTCTACAGTCTGACATCTTGTTCATGTACAGCCCAGCTAAACCATGGACCCACTAGTAATCACTTTCTGCTAGACAGGATCCATTATTCACAATGACCTAATACATATTACTTATGTCACCCATTGACTCCAAGCCTTCAGTCACTGCTAGTTAGGATCCATTATCTACCAATTTATATTTCAATGACACATCCATAATATCACTCACTGTTAGACAGTATCTATATTCTACCCATCAGAAGTTATCCACTATGAGACCAAGCCCATACCCTAAGTATCTTGTGTTGCTGCTGGGTGAGGTTACTCAAGACTAGACTTGATCAATACTCTACTCATCTCACCCATTAACCCACCTGAGGTTACCCACTGCTAGACAGAATCCGATCCCACCCGACCCATCATATTCTATTTACTGATTGGATCCATTCTCTGACTCGTTCAGACATTATATCTAGAATATGGTTATCTGTTTACTAATAAGTTAAATAAATTAGGCTAAATAATAATCAAAATTTAACTTTTTAAGCCGCAGGTTACATAAAGGAATGCTTAATTTCAGAAAAGTTACAAACTTACTATCAGTAATTTATTATATAAGTGTACGTAGTTATCGGTTAGTATTTTCACTTTATATAGATTAATCTGATATGGGCTCCAAGCGGGATATATCTTGTCACTTCCTATCTGCAGAACCATCACACCAAAATGGGCCCTGCTGACTACCTGCTGGGCCTCATTATAAAATGTGTCCTTGGCTACCAGGAAGGCCTAAACCAAATGGACCCCCTATTAACTGCATGCACTGTCCCTTTCATAAAATGGGCCAGACGGACATGGATCTCCAAGATAAAATGGCCACAACTGACTGCCAGCATAAATTGAACACCACTCGCTACCTGCAGAACCTCAACAAAATATGAAGCCCAACTAATTGCCCAATGTAAAATTAGACCCCGCTAAGATGGGCCTCACTAATAGCATTGAGGGCCACAAAAAACTGGCACCACCAGCCTCTAAAAGCAAAAATAAGATAGGTCCCCACTCATTGCCTGCAGATCCTCTGTAATATTAGCAAGCTCTGTGATGGAACTATTACCGATTTAATCTAAATGGTCTATTGATGGAATATGGATACAGTGATTTGGGCCACAAATGGGAACAGAAGTTTGGAACCAGTTTGGTGTCAAGATAGAAACAAGAAGAAATGGCAACCGATTCACTGATGCAATATCGGTAATATCTCATTCCTATCACTCTACTGCCATTTTTCAGCTGGGGCTCATTGATAATGGGGCCTCAGACCACCAGTGATGCTACACTCTGTAACAGTCAGAGGCTTAAAAAGTTAAACTGGAATAATGGAGACAACAGAATGGAAGCGTTAGGTCTTCTCTGGAATCCCCCCTTCCCCTCCCCCCATATAACCTCACTGCTCGTCCTCCCCAAATACATCATTCTGTTTACGCTTCATGTTCTCAAAGTCAAAGTCTGTTCCAGTCATTCTCTTGTAGATTTCCTTGATATCATTACAGGTTGTCTCGAAATGTGTGGTAGCATCGTAAGAGCGTGAGGAGAATACCTGGGAAGGAGAGCGAGAGTATAATGAGTAACCACCAGATGATATATTACACAATTGAATAACATTCAGGAGAAAGTTGTTTCCCATAGACAGAAATGCAAGATGGTGGAGTATGGAAGAATAGGAAGGGGCTACACCAAAAGTCTTAATCAGGGTACAATTCAATAAGAACATTAATATTTGCAGTTAGAAAGTAATACAAAAAAATAACTTAATAATTAAAAATCACTACATTTTGAATGCCAAGAGATCCTCCCACCAGACTGGTCTTGTTATTAGGATCTAATTAGCTTATTACTGGATTACTTTTTCATATTGTATGATTTTACTGGTAGATGTGTGCCAACACTTACCTGGCTCTCCGTTCCATCATCAGTTGGCTCATAGAGGTCGCTGATAGCCACAAATCTGTGAATGCAAATGAAGCAGTTGGTCAGCGTCTTAAGTAGCAGTTAGAAGTTGTGTGTACGATTAGAGTAAGATGGGGTGGGGAGTAGCTGTGTGAGGGTTGGGAGTGGAGGGTGGGGTAAAGCTGTGTGAGGGTTGGGAGTGGAGGGTGGGGGTAAAGCTGTGTGAGGGTTGGGAGTGGAGGGTGGGGTATAGCTGTGTGAGGGTTGGGAGTGGAGGGTGGGGTATAGCTGTGTGAGGGTTGGGAGTGGAGGGTGGGGTATAGCTGTGTGAGGGTTGGGAGTGGAGGGTGGGGTAAAGCTGTGTGAGGGTTGGGAGTGGAGGGTGGGGTAAAGCTGTGTGAGGGTTGGGAGTGGAGGGTGGGGTAAAGCTGTGTGAGGGTTGGGAGTGGAGGGTGGGGTATAGCTGTGTGAGGGTTGGGAGTGGAGGGTGGGGTATAGCTGTGTGAGGGTTGGGAGTGGAGGGTGGGGTATAGCTGTGTGAGGGTTGGGAGTGGAGGGTGGGGTATAGCTGGGTGAGGTTTGGGAGTGGATGGTGGGGTATAGCTGTGTGAGGGTTGGGAGTGGAGTGGAGGGTGGGGTATAGCTGTGTGATGGTTGGGAGTGGAGGGTGGGGTAAAGATGTGTGAGGGTTGGGAGTGGAGGGTGGGGTGGGGTAAAGATGTGTGAGGGTTGGGAGTGGAGGGTGGGGTAAAGATGTGTGAGGGTTGGGAGTGGAGGGTGGGGTATAGATGTGTGAGGGTTGGGAGTGGAGTGGAGGGTGGGGTATAGCTGTGTGATGGTTGGGAGTGGAGGGTGGGGTAAAGATGTGTGAGGGTTGGGAGTGGAGGGTGGGGTAAAAATGTGTGAGGGTTGGGAGTGGAGGGTGGGGTAAAGCTGTGTGAGGGTTGGGAGTGGAGGATGGGGTAAAGCTGTGTGAGGGTTGGGAGTTAAGGGTGGGGTATAGCTGTGTGAGGGTTGGGAGTGAAGGGTGGGGTATAGCTGTGTGAGGGTTGGGAGTGGAGGGTGGGGTATAGCTGTGTGAGGGTTGGGAGTGGAGGGTGGGGTAAAGCTGTGTGAGGGTTGGGAGTGAAGGGTGGGGTATAGCTGTGTGAGGGTTGGGAGTGGAGGGTGGGGTAAAGCTGTGTGAGGGTTGGGAGTGAAGGGTGGGGTATAGCTGTGTGAGGGTTGGGAGTGAAGGGTGGGGTATAGCTGTGTGAGGGTTGGGAGTGGAGGGTGGGGTAAAGCTGTGTGAGGGTTGGGAGTTAAGGGTGGGGTATAGCTGTGTGAGGGTTGGGAGTGGAGGGTGGGGTAAAGCTGTGTGAGGTTTGGGAGTGGAGGGTGGGGTATAGCTGTGTGAGGGTTGGGAGTGAAGGGTGGGGTATAGCTGTGTGAGGGTTGGGAGTGAAGGGTGGGGTATAGCTGTGTGAGGGTTGGGAGTGGAGGGTGGGGTAAAGCTGTGTGAGGGTTGGGAGTGAAGGGTGGGGTATAGCTGTGTGAGGGTTGGGAGTGAAGGGTGGGGTATAGCTGTGTGAGGGTTGGGAGTGAAGGGTGGGGTATAGCTGTGTGAGGGTTGGGAGTGGAGGGTGGGGTATAGCTGTGTGAGGGTTGGGAGTGGAGGGTGGGGTAAAGCTGTGTGAGGGTTGGGAGTGGAGGGTGGGGTATAGCTGTGTGAGGGTTGGGAGTGGAGGGTGGGGTATAGCTGTGTGAGGGTTGGGAGTGGAGGGTGGGGTATAGCTGTGTGAGGGTTGGGAGTGGAGGGTGGGGTAAAGCTGTGTGAGGTTTGGGAGTGGAGGGTGGGGTAAAGCTGTGTGAGGTTTGGGAGTGGAGGGTGGGGTAAAGCTGTGTGAGGTTTGGGAGTGGAGGGTGGGGTAAAGCTGTGTGAGGTTTGGGAGTGGAGGGTGGGGTAAAGCTGTGTGAGGTTTGGGAGTGGAGGGTGGGGTGAAGCTGTGTGAGGGTTGGGAGTGGAGGGTGGGGTGAAGCTGTGTGAGGGTTGGGAGTGGAGGGTGAGGTAAAACTGTGTGAGGTTTGGGAGTGGAGGGTGGGGTGAAGCTGTGTGAGGGTTGGGAGTGGAGTGTGGGGTAGGGTATACCTGTGTGAGGGTTGGGGTGGAGGGTGGGAAATAGCGTTGCGGTTAGCAACAAATTTGTGAATGCAAATTAAGCAGTTGGTCAGCGTCTTAAGTAGCAGTCAGAAGTTATGTATACGATTAGAGTAAGATGGTGTGGGGAGTAGCTGTGTGAGCGTTGGGTGTGGAATGGTAGGAATAGCTGTGTAAGGGATGGGGTGGAGAGTGGGGTATAGCTGTGTAAGGATTGGAGAGTGGGGTATAGCTGTGTAAGGATTGGAGAGTGGGGTATAGCTGTATGAGGGCTGAGGGTGGAGAGTGGGGTATAGCTGTGTAATGGCTGCGGTGGAGGGTGGGCAAAGCTGTGTGGAGCCTGGGGAACCTGAAAGAGGTATTGCTGGGCAAGAGGACTGGGAATGATGGAGTGGCATATTTGATGGTGTGGGAATATAATAATAATGAAAAGATAGAGAGGATCAGAATAGAGTTGGTGAAGACAGATATAATATTTAAGGGAAGATTGTGATATATCTTTGAGAAGGGAGGAGATGTAAAATGGAAATGGCTAACCAGCAGAGGAAAAAAAGGTGGTTAACTGATGAAGGGGGTTAGGAAAACAGGAAGGTAATAGCTGGGAGTGAGACATGATGAAGGAGAGAAGGGCTATGGGAGGTAAATAGTTAATTGACTAGCTTTGTCTATATTTGAGTGATGCATGGTGGGAGCAATTCCTACTTCTGGTCAATTGGTTCCAGCAGCTCCAGCGCTGGTTCAATCTCTTTCTCCGGTTCTGTTGTCTCAACCGTGGTGCTGACAATAGCAATGTACTTGCCCTGAGCTGCCACATTATGAGCGTAAGAGATCATGCAGACGTAGATATCTGGAAAGGAAACGAGACACCTTAGTTATTGGATGAGGAGTATGGTGTTCCTGAGGTTGACACACAATTGCCGTTTCCATCATCCTTTACTGACAGTCTCCAGTCTCTGTCCTTGCTTAAACCCAACTTGGCTCCCAACTGCATTCCTTCTCTCAACTCCTTGGCCCCCTGAACTCCTTGGCCCGCCATACTCCTTGGCCCCCCATACTCCTTGGCCCCCCACCCTCTCCAGTTCTCACCTGACTTCCTATTGACCTGGTTCTGAGGGATGATGATTTGGCATGAATTGGCATCATTAGTGTTCTTAATGGGATGGCTCAGAATGCAGATGACACGGATGACCTGGCCAGCCTTGCGCACACGATCCGGGATATAACTTGCATCACAGATCAGTTGCTTGCATCGGGCGATCTGCATGGAGAAAAAGAGGACTGTCTATAGATATATCTATATGGCAGATAAATAACAGGAGGACAAGGCCATTCGTACCATGGCATGACAAACACCACACCTTCAAACAAGGATGTGGGATTGTGATGTCCCGATGACTGGCATCTGGTTTCATTAGCATGGCAATACTGGCCTTCTGGACTTTCCTTTCGTTCTTCCTTGTTTTCAACACATTGTCCTTTCCTTTATGTGTTTCTTTTAGCAGTGATGGACTTGGACATATGAGACCTGTGTGTTTGGCACGGTCGGTCTACTATTGTAATTGCTCTACATGGCTCTAAACTGTAGCCCGGCTCAGGAAAATGCTGGTCCAAATAAAAATGGTCTTTTAATAAGTCTCAGTCTCTCTCTCTCTTGAAAAAAATGGAGTCTGACTAAAGGTATAAACAGGTCATGAAGCTTGTTGGGGCTTTTGCTGATCCCTGGATGCTTTGGTGAAGGTTATGTTTGTGAGAGGAGAGTTTACATTATTGGAAGTCAGGGATTACATTATTGTTGCAAGCTGCTCCTTCTAGACATGTGTAGGGTAAGAGAGCTGGTGTCAAATTCAATAAGATCCCTAACAAATTCTATTCACTTCTCTCTCTTCTCTCCTCCCCGCCCTCTCTTCTCTGATAGATCAAAAATATTTCATTCATCCTCCAGCTATCAGGAAATGATGAACAAGATGGAATCTTCTATATATTAATACAATCCTCAAAACTTCTGATTTTCTCAATATTTTTATGTTTATATCTTACTCAGCTGCTAATGTTGTTTGTTACAAACTTCAGAAACGTGCAGTTTGTCTTGGAGTAAAATGATCCTATAAACTCAATAGATAATAGAGAGTGAGGGGGCTTAAAGTCCTGTTTTATACAGTAAAGGAAAAAAGTATTTGATCCCCTGCTGATTTTGAACGTTTGTCCACTGACAAAGAAATGATCAGTCTGTAATTTTAATGGTTCGTGTATTGTAACAGTGAGAGACAGAATAACAAAAAGAAAAAAAAAACAACAAGAAAAACGAATGTCAAAAAAGTTATAAATTGATTTGCAGGTCAGTGAGGGAAATAAGTATTTGATCCCCTATCAATCAGCAAGATTTCTGGCTCCCAGGTGTCTTTTATACAGGTAACGAGCAGATTAAGAGCACTCTCTTAAAGGGAGTGCTCCTAATCTCAGCTTTATACCTGTATAAAAGACAATCAATCAGATTCCAAACACTCCACCATGGCCTAGACCAAAGAGCTGTCCAAGGATGTCAGGGACAAGACTGTAGACCTACACAAGGCTGGAATGGGCTACAAGATCATCGCCAAGCAGCTTGGTGAGACGGTGACAACAGTTGGTGCGATTATTCGCAAATGGAAGAAACACAAAATAACTGCCAGTCTCCCTCGGTCTGATGCTCCATGCAAGATCTCACCTTGTGGAGTTTCAATAATCATGAGAACGGTGAGGAATCAGCCCAGAACTACACGGGAGGATCTTGTTAATGATCTCAAGGCAGCTGGGACCATAGTCACCAAGAAAACAATTGGTAACACACTACGCCGTAAAGGACTGAAATCTTACAGCGCCCGCAAGGTCCCTCTGCCCAAAAAAGCACATGTACAGGCCCGTCTGAAGATTGCCAATGAACATCTGAATGATTCAGAGGAGAACTGGGTGAAAGTGTTGTGGTCAGATGAGACCAAAATCAATCTCTTTGGCATCAACTCAACTCACCGTGTTTGGAGGAGGAGGAATGCTGCCTATAACCCCAAGAGCACCATCCCCACTGTCAAACATGGAGGTGTAAACATTATGCTTTGGGGGTGTTTTTCTGCTAAGGGGACAGGGCAACTGCACCTCATCAAAGGGAAGATGGACGGGGCCATGTACCATCAAATCTTGGGTGAGAACCTCCTTCCTTCAGCCAGGCCATTGAAAATGGGTTGTGGATGGATATTCCAGCATGACAATGACCCAAAACACACAGCCAAGGCAACAAAAGAGTGGCTCCAGAAGAAGAACATTAAGATCCAGACCTTAATCCCATAGAAAATGTGTGGAGGGAGCTGAAGGTTCGAGTTGCCAAACATCAGCCTCAAAACCTTAATGACTTGGAGAGGATCTGCAAAGAGGAGTGGGACAAAATCCCTCCTGAGATGTGTGCAAACCTGGTGGCCACCTACAAGTAACGTCTGACCTCTGTGATTGCCAACAAGGGTTTTGCCACCAAGTACTATGACGAAGGGGTCAAATACTTATTTCCCTCATTGACCTGCAAATCAATTTATAACTTTTTTGACATGCGTTTTTCTTGTTTTTTTTTTGTTTTTCTGTTTCTCTGTTAAAATACACCGACCAATAAAATTATCGACTGATCATTTCTTTGTCAGTGGACGAACGTTCAAATTCAGCAGGGGATCAAATACTTTTTTTCACTGTACATTTATTGATCAATAAAGGGGAAAAAGACAACATCCATATAATATTGACCATGTGTTAGAGTACTATTTCATATTAGAGTTTCCAAGTTATGCAGATTTGTTTTTTCAGGTGCTTTAATATGCTTCTGTGCAATCCACCATTTCAGTTTCCAGTGATCCACTTCAAATATAGGAGGATAATTTGAGTGTAGTGAGGGAGAGCTATGTGCACAATGGGATTGTGGCACCTATAACTGCCTGTGCTCTAATTAGTACTAATGCAAAGCCTACAAGGACATACCCAGAAAATGATTTTGCTTACTAAATAAAATTTGCCCACTATCAAGTTTAATTGTTCATACAAAACAAAGAATTTGACCACAATGGTTTATTATGATAAAAAAAGGTTATTACCAGGATTTATTTTGTTAGAGGAAGTTTAAAAAACATTTTTTTTTACATGCGCAGTATTTATAGCTATTTTTTTTTATTTTGGGTATAGAGGAAACTGACTTCCTCTAAATATTATAAGTTCCAGATCTGAGTCTTGGGTCTGTTCTTTGGCACTTAAAGGGCCATTTACTTCACTGTAATGTTCTTCACAGTGTGAAAGAGCATAGAATTGTTTGTGAAAATGATCTATTTTTATTACACTAATGACAGCATGCAAGTATATCCTATGAAAAAATAGGTTAGGTGAACAACAATAATAGGGGTCTCCTTGTGTATAATAGGAATGGCTAATATATAGCTTCAATATCCATACATTTATAAACACAAGGAATAACTGATGTGATCAGCAGTGTATAATATAACAGAGATAAATATATGAAGAAAAAGAACAGACACCTTTAAATTCCAATCACAAGTTATAAACCCCTCCAGCCATGAAAATAGGCATGTACATAATTAAACTGAAAAAGAAGGATGGAATTGATATATTAAAATATAACTTTTATTTACAAAAAAACTATAAAAAATTGTATATACAATATGAATAGAAAATGATCCAATTGATTATATAATGGCTTCTGTCAATAAGTAAATTGCTCAATCAATAGTCATATGAATTGCTGACAGATATTACCAAATATATGTAATTCATTGAGGGTGCCAAATATATCACTGAGGTAGCCAAAAAAATGTCTATACATATATACAAATTGAATGTATAGTGGCATCTATCATTAAGTAAATTACTAAATCAATAGTGGTAGATATTGCCAAATATACATAATATAAGGGTACCAAATATATCACTAAGATAGCCAAACAAAGTCTATACATATAAGTATACTGAGAGGGCTGAAGTGGAGACAGAGGGGACAAAAATAAATTACTGTGGCCCTATCTAACACTTATAGTGGAAGGCCCTAAAGAGAAATCTATGGGGACCCACTATTTATTCCCTATCCCTCACAGAAATCTAAGTCCTATACTACAAATAGCTAGAACTACTGATCCTGGAGGAAGCGGAAGTACGCGAAACGGGCGCGTCGATCAGCTGCATTGCGGGTCGCCTGGTGATGACGTCACTAACAGCGTGTGCACGCTGTCTCTGAGCCATTTTTTATTGTGCCTTGCTGTGCAAGTCTGTTACTAGGGCTATAAGGTAAGTGGAGCAGAGGGGACTAGTTCTAGCTATTTGTAGTATAGGACTTAGATTTCTGTGAGGGATAGGGAATAAATAGTGGGTCCCCATAGATTTCTCTTTAGGGCCTTCCACTATAAGTGTTAGATAGGGCCACAGTAATTTATTTTTGTCCCCTCTGTCTCCACTTCAGCCCTCTCAGTATACTTATATGTATAGACTTTGTTTGGCTATCTTAGTGATATATTTGGTACCCTTATATTATGTATATTTGGCAATATCTACCACTATTGATTTAGTAATTTACTTAATGATAGATGCCACTATACATTCAATTTGTATATATGTATAGACATTTTTTTGGCTACCTCAGTGATATATTTGGCACCCTCAATGAATTACATATATTTGGTAATATCTGTCAGCAATTCATATGACTATTGATTGAGCAATTTACTTATTGACAGAAGCCATTATATAATCAATTGGATCATTTTCTATTCATATTGTATATACAATTTTTTATAGTTTTTTTGTAAATAAAAGTTATATTTTAATATATCAATTCCATCCTTCTTTTTCAATTTAATTATATACATGCCTATTTTCATGGCTGGAGGGGTTTATAACTTGTGATTGGAATTTAAAGGTGTCTGTTCTTTTTCTTCATATATTTATCTATGCAAGTATATCCTGCCTACTGGTTGTTGCATGAATAATAACAGATAGCCAAGTCCTGTGAGTGCTGTGGGGAAGGCAGTGATTGATAGCAGGTTTGTCCTGGAGTCAGCTTATACTGGCCAGTTAACCCATAGCCGGACTATGGGTCTGTTTAGGTGATCCAGCATTTCATGCCTGCACAGATAGATTTGTTACTTTTTTATCTCTATGCGGACAGCACAAAGCAGCATTAGGGGCACTGCTTTGCTTTGTCCAAATTCCAGAGAGGTAAGAGAGCAGAAACCTGAATTCTGTTCCCTTCAAACTGAAAATGTAGGCAGTCTTACCATTGCCTTAAATGGGACACACACCCCTGCAAACTGATTGGCTGTAGTAATGCCAAGTGCAAGAACTCACCTCCCCCTCAGACTTCACACCGACCACTTTCCCCTTCTCCATCACAATCTCATCCACGGATTTGTTCAACATGTAGGTGCCACCATAAATAGCGCTTAACCTGGGGAGAGAGAAATAGAGGTAAGGTAAATAATTAAATTTACCTCCCATGTTGCCCCCAGCCTCTTCTCTGGAGTGGGAGACCAAACCCCTCTTCAACAATACATAGTCCATTATATATAAATTCAAATATAAGTTTTACAAGCTACATTCACTATTGTAAAACTACTGTGGTCAGTTTGTTTCCTATATTTTGTTTAATTAATTTGCATGTCCACGCCCAGTTTCCCAGAATGCAGTGCAATAACTGTATTTATGGGAATTCTGAGCAGGAAATCATTTTTTTAACTCATTTTTAGACACTCAAAACGTGAACACAAATGTACTATGTATGTATTAGAAATCAAAAAACTAAATACATTTCACTTAATCAGCTTTTTATACATTTTTTCTTTCATTTTGTGTTTTTTCCCTCTTCTTCCAGGGTATATAAACTATACTCCTTATGAGATCACTTGCATTTCTTACTGCCATATTCCTATTGTGCAAACACAACCTTCCCATACAATCTCCTCCCACCTCAGGAAGTGATCTGCTAAAAGCAATATGGCAGCTTGCACAACTGTATAAATGCATATAAAAGTTAATAAATTTGGGGCTGTTTTTTTTACTATAGTTTCAAGTGTAATTCTTCAATACAGTAAACAGTAAGCAAATGACACCCTATTGTATGAGCACGGTGGTGCTTACAAGAATTATATTTACTGTATGCTATTTGGAATAATTAGTATTATAATATTTATGTTAGATAATAGATTAATATTTTCAGAGAGTAAAAGAACTACAGCCTATGTGTTTTTATATGCAATTCTACCTAACCAGCCTTCCAGCGGGGGTGGTAGGGACAAATACAGTAAATGAATTCAAGCAGTGAAGAATGCAAACTTGTAACTTTATCAGCCTCTTAGACCAAGTTAATATGAAAGCAATGGATGTACGCACTACAGCTAATAAATCGAGGTTCTATGTATTTTGTCCCTTATCAAGTCTAGTTCTTCAAAAGAGCATACTGTAAATATTGGTATTCAGGAATTCTTTAAAGGCTTCAGATAATCCTAAGAGCTCTAGACCCCTAGTAGATTGGTAAGTTTTTTTTTTTGCTGGTAATGTGTCTACTCCCTCTTTCCTATTCTGGATTGCTACCTTGTTGAGGTGAAAGTGATTGTGTACTTTAATGAAGCTGTGAGCTACACTGTATAAGGTTACCCAAGATGGGTAGGTTAAAGCAGAGAGTTCAGACAAATCATGGTCCAATGGAGAAGAAACTGGCACCCGCTCCAGTATCTTTGCCAAGAAAATCTTATCAATAAACACAACCAGATACATAACGTAATATGCCTGGAATGCTGCAGTTTATAGGGTCTTGGAGAGTCGGACACGACTGAACAACACCAACTTCCTCTGTAACCTTATGACCTTGTTAACATGGTGTATAGTATGGGAGATAGGACATTATTTATGATGTGATGTGTTTCTTTATAGTGCCTACCTGGCAAAGCCCTGTGGCAGCTCTCCCAGCCCATACAGGGGGTACAGGTAGGGACTCTTTCCATATCTGGCCAGAGACTCACTGTACAGCTTGATGCGGCTAATGGTTTCCAGACAGGGCTGGTCCAGATAACTAGAAAAATAAATAGAAAAAGTTATATTAACGTGTATTAGATACAGAAAAACAATATGTATCAATAAAGAGTGACTTTATGACATATATAAAACAAATATTTGTTTCCACTATTGAACATTACTTCCTTTAGATGCTTCTTTCACAGGGAAAAACGATTACAGACTTTTATAGACCATGAAGAGGTGTTAACATGAGACAGTGTAAGAAGTGACCTACTCGTCAGTCCTGTAGAGCGCCAGCGCATGGCCGGTGAAATCAATGACATCTTGTCCCAGGTCGAACTTCTTATACACATCTCGCATGCTGGTGCTCTTGGGATCCACGCTTTCAAATGTTTTGGGGTCATTCTCGTCGAAATTTGCCACAAAAACAAGGAACTTGCGGAAACGACGTTTCTCAAACATGCCCATGAGGTCTGTTATAATAAGTGAGGGATATTACTAAAAAAAGAGGCAAGAGCCCACAAATGACGCTCCTAGCTGTATTTATCTTAATACTATCAGCAACTCTCACAAGATGCCTCCACCCCAGAACTACCATGCTTATATATCTCCCTAGGGTGGACACTAATTCCCCAAATGTCACTCATCAGGGTAGTCGTACTCATTCTTTGAAAGTCAAATATTCCCTTAAGGTCACTTATTCTCAAAAGCTCACCTTTTCCCTGAAACTCATGCATCTCCAAAAGCTCATCTATCAGCTGAAGGTCACCCATCCCCGAAGCTCACCCATCTGCAAAAGCTCATCTATCACCTGGAGATCTCCCATCCCTGAAGCTCACTCATTCCCCAAAGTTCACCCATCTGCAAAAGCTCATCTATCTCCTGAAGATCTCCCATCCCTGAAGCTCACTCATTCCCCAAAGTTTACCCATCTATCACCTTGAGCTCACTCATTCCCCAAAGTTCACCCATCTGCAAAAGCTCATCTATCTCCTGAAGATCTCCCATCCCTGAAGCTCACTCATTCCCCAAAGTTCACCCATCTATCACCTTGAGCTAACTCATTCCCCAAAGTTCACCCATCTGCAAAAGCTCATCTATCACCTGAAGATCTCCCATCCCTGAAGTTCACACATTCACTGGAGGTGAGCACTTCCAAAAATTCCCAGAAGGTCACCCATTACCAGAAGCTAACTCACTTGATGCCAGTGCCTCAGTTTCAGTTGATGGCACTTTGTAGATCTTTCCACCTTTATACACAAAGCTTCCTTCAACCACCTTGAAGTCCAGATAACGAGTCACCTCCGTGTACAGTAACATCTTAACCAGCTGGCCTGGTGGTGAGACAAAAAGATCCCAACCCCATCAGTGATCCTTAAGAACCTATTTCCTTTGCCCATTTTGTAAATTAAGTTTGGGAGTATTTAGAGTATATTTCCAGCTTGAGTCTGTTACCCCTATGGAAGTCAATAATATTGGATTGAAAAGCTTGTCCAGTAGTGCCCGATGAAGCTAACACATACAAAACACGTACTATATCGGTAGGTGTTTGAGTGGTGGATCATTGTAACCTATGTTCTCCTTAATGTGTTTCTTGCCCCACTGCTACCTTTCTCTTTTCCTGAAGATATTTTTTCTCTTGCAATATTGATTGTTCATATATTATTAATCTATCTTATCTATATTTTTTAATATTCTGTATATATTTTTCTGTGGATGAACAAATGTGATTATTAATATATATTGTGTTTTGCTCTCTAATTTGTGCTTTTCAATATATTTTGTCACACATAATGTCCTTGTGCTAGTGTTCTCATTTACCTCTTTTTGGATATTGTTCCTTAATTTGTATATTCCTTCTAGGCTGTGGAGTGCAGTTAAGTGTTTATATATGTATTATACTGAAATATTATCACTTTTTGGTCATAAAATGTCTACATTTTCTCTAGAGCTATACACAACACTTGCAGAAAATGACAGTATACATTAATAAGGAGACTAATGTCAACAATATTATTAAATATAATGAAAAAAAGAGTTAATGGGAGCCCTCCAGCAGGGAACACATATATATATATATATATGGGGAAGGTGAGAAAATGAGACATGACATTGAAGGAGGCACATAGACTGGATCCACTGCAGTATTTGGCTGTGAGTTAACTGGAAAATTTGGTATAGTTGACTAGTCAATTGTAAAATAATGGCGGTGCTGGTGGCTCTAATGTCATAATCTTTGTCTTTTAGCTGTTTTTTAATCTCTATGTCCAAAGATAACTGCCCTACCAACCTAGGTTAGTTCTCTGTGTCCTACCAACCTAGGTTAGTTCTCTGTGTCCTACCAACCTAGGTTAGTTATCTGTGCCCTACCAACCTAGGATAGTTCTCTGTGCCCTACCAACCTAGGATAGTTATCTGTGTCCTACCAACCTAGGTTAGTTCTCTGTGTCCTACCAACCTAGGTTAGTTCTCTGTGCCCTACCAACCTAGGTTAGTTATTTGTGCCCTACCAACCTAGGATAGTTCTCTGTGCCCTACCAACCTAGGATAGTTCTCTGTGCCCTACCAACCTAGGATAGTTCTCTGTGTCCTACCAACCTAGGTTAGTTCTCTGTGTCCTACCAACCTAGGTTAGTTCTCTGTGCCCTACCAACCTAGGTTAGTTCTCTTCCTTGGCTTATTCTCAGTGTTCATATCTCCATTGTGGACCCACAAGACTTTTCTGCTAGGTAACAATGGACTGTTCCACCATTAGAGGGTTCTCAGTGGTCCTCCCCACACAAATACATATAAACATGTGTATGTATATTTACTCTTACAACCATATATTTTCAGTCCCTACTCACCATTAGCCATGAGAAATTTGGGAATCAAATCCACATTCCAGTCACGTCCCCGCCCCATGGATTCAGGGGGTCCATCGGGAGTCTCAAATCTTTTATAGAGCTGTGAATGAATTACATGGGGACAGCATGAGGGTGGGATGCTATTTGTACTGAGATAGTAATATTTAGGAAAAAGCGCTATTGGAACTTAATTAGATCCAGGGTACACACTTTATTATTGTGCATGTACAAGTCTAAGAGCAGGAAGACACACAGGTATATATACAATAATCTCTGTACCTCCTCTAGAGGGGTGATAGATGAGCTCTCTCCGCCATAGTATGGATTCCTGTCCATGTGCAGAACCTTCTTGCCATTTACTGACATGATCCCTGACAGGATACATTCCTGGAAAAGAGTGAAACGCGCGTCAGCAACCTCTAAGGAGTCTCAGTGCAGTTCATTATATGCCACACTTACACAAAACGAATAAGATCAGAGATAAATAGGATAAAGACTAGCTGCAAGATATTAGTAAGTGGTCACCTAATAACAATAATATTGAAACACAGAGGGATGACGGCATAAAAGGAAAGCTTTTAAAAGTTGTTTATCTTGTTTAACATGGTATCATGGATACACTGCCTCTCCGAAAATGTGTGATCTTCTCAACATCATCCCAGGATGTCTGCTGTGATTGTGTGACAAGCCAACCCCATGGTAAGTTCTAAAAAAGGAGTCGCTAGGGGAGGAGTCAGCAGGGGATTCATGACAATGTTAGACAAGTGTACGTTTTGTCTATACTTTTTTTCTGAATATGCAACGATACCAATGATTTAAAAAAAAAAAAGTAACAAATACTTAATCAATTTAATATTATAAAAATACACTTTCAAACATACATTGGAATTTTAATCTGTCGATCACCTACACAACTTAAGCTGATATCTATTTCCATTATATCTAATGATTACTAATTATTGGTAATTACTCCTGATGAGTCGCATGTATTGTTCCCACTGATAACGCATAGTGTCTGAGTATCCTACATACAATTTACTATAAACAAAATGTTTAAAGGGCCAACATTATTGGTCATGCATTTAAAAGACCATAATTTATATATTACATGTTTTTTCCC
Source organism: Discoglossus pictus (assembly GCA_027410445.1). Taxonomy (NCBI): domain Eukaryota; kingdom Metazoa; phylum Chordata; class Amphibia; order Anura; family Alytidae; genus Discoglossus; species Discoglossus pictus. The sequence continues at coordinate 9,959,754 of CM050168.1, forward strand.
ATGGAAAAAAAATCATTTTAATTTAAGAAAATTAGCACTAAAACAACAGACATAAATATAAAGATAATATAATTGATCCTCCTATGTTTTCATTGAATTAAGATGAAGAGTAACAAGAACTCATGTGATGATGATATATATATATATATATATACAACAATTATTTCACATATGGTGGGATAAGAGTGATAGAAGCCCTCCACCGTACAAAGTACAGTAGTACAAATAAGGAATAGTACATTAGTGATTCTATTTGAATGTCTAGAAATAAGTTGATAAAAACGTATTTCCTGCTCAAATTTCTCAGAAATACAGTATATGCACTGCAGTCTGGGAAAACTGGGCGGGACATGCAAATGAGGCCACATAATGCACCATCACTCTGTCAATCCAAACCATTTTAAACATGGCTCCTTTTAAGCATATGCTTACTGTATTTCACAGTTTTAGGCATACTATATGTGGGTAGGGCTCTCTGAATTTATTAACTGTTGCACACAATTTTTCCGGGACATCATTTTCTCCCCCATTTGCACCCCATTCAGTTCTTTTGAAAGGGAACATACTTGGAGTGCAAGCTTTCCTGTCAGAGAACTCCTGTATAATTTTCCTGGCTCCTAAGCGTTAGATATTTTGTCCACCGCTGGAGATAAAAAGGGGATAAGGTTGTTGTTGCTAATACTAAGAAAGCACAGTAGGGCCACACACCACCAACAACTACTTACTAATGTGTGGAAGAAAAGAAGGAAACGATGAGCTTAGCAAACGTTCAGTACCTCTTTTTCATTCATCTCTTAATTTAGTAACAATAAGATTAAATGAGAAGATGGATGAGGAGGTAGAATGAGAGGATGGAGGAAGAAGAGAGACTCAATAAAGGGTTAAGGAAAAAAAGTGAACAAGAGGATGGAGGAGGAAGAGGAACTGGATGAAGTGGAGGAAAAGACTGAATGAGAGAATGGAGGAGGAAGAGGAACTGGATGAAGTGGAGGAAAAGACTGAATGAGAGAATGGAGGAGGAAGAGGAACTGGATGAAGTGGAGGAAAAGACTGAATGAGAGAATGGAGGAGAAAGAGGAACTGGATGAAGTGGAGGAAAAGACTGAATGAGAGAATGGAGGAGGAAGAGGAACTGGATGAAGTGGAGGAAAAGACTGAATGAGAGAATGGAGGAGGAAGAGGAACTGGATGAAGTGAGGAAAAGACTGAATGAGAGAATGGAGGAGGAAGAGGAACTGGATGAAGTGGAGGAAAATACTGAATGAGAGAATGGAGGAGGAAGAGGAACTGGATGAAGTGGAGGAAAAGACTGAATGAGAGAATGGAGGAGGAAGAGGAACTGGATGAAGTAGAGGAAAAGACTGAATGAGAGAATGGAGGAGGAAGAGGAACTGGATGAAGTGGAGGAAAAGACTGAATGAGAGAATGGAGGAGGAAGAGGAACTGGATGAAGTGGAGGAAAAGACTGAATGAGAGAATGGAGGAGGAAGAGGAACTGGATGAAGTGGAGGAAAATACTGAATGAGAGAATGGAGGAGGAAGAGGAACTGGATGAAGTGGAGGAAAATACTGAATGAGAGAATGGAGGAGGAAGAGGAACTGGATGAAGTAGAGGAAAAGACTGAATGAGAGAATGGAGGAGGAAGAGGAACTGGATGAAGTAAAGGAAAAGACTGAATGAGAGAATGGAGGAGGAAGAGGAACTGGATGAAGTGGAGGAAAAGACTGAATAAGAGAATGGAGGAGGAAGAGGAACTGGATGAAGTGGAGGAAAAGATTGAACAAGAGGATGGAGTAGGTAGAGGGACTGAATGAAAGGACAGAAAAGGAAGAGACTGAATGAAAGGGAAGCAGACAAGTTTAATTGATAGGACAAGGAACTGAATGAAAAGGAAAAGACTTAATGAAATTTTAGAGGAATAATAGGGTCTGGATTATAGGATGGTAGAAGAGAATGAATGAGAGGATGAGAATAAAAGATGGCATGGCACTGGAAGAGTTTTAATTAGAGGATGAAGAGCAAATGAATGTAATGAAGGAGCAGGAAGAAAATCTCTCTCATTCCCCACATTCTCATTTAGTCTCTACGAGCTGCAATTATCGGAGTATTTTGTGACATTCATCTTCCCATTTAATGCCTGTTACTCATCCTTTCTCTCATTCCGTCTCAACTTCTCCTCCAATAAAAACATAGAGGAAGAGAGAATGACCAGTAGAGTGAAGGAGAAAAAGGAATTTAGGTAAAAAAGACTGAATGAGAAGAGAAAATAGACAGTGAATGAATAAGAGGATGCTGGATATATGTCTAAGGATGGAGGAGGAAATTAAAACTGATTGAGGCAAAGACAGTGAAAGGCATGGTGGAGAGAAAGAAGACGAATAAGAAGCAAAGAAAGTCCATCAATGAAAGAGTGGAAAAGAACAGTGGATGAGAGGTTCAAAGAAAAGATCAAATGAATGACAAGATATGTGAAGATGGATGAGGAGAGACTGAAAGACATGAAGGAAGAAAGATGAAAAGAAAGAAGAGGAAAAGGTGAAGGAGCCAGGGGAGAAAGAGAGATTGGATGAGAACAAGGATGAAAAGAGAATTCATATGATGGTGGGAGCGGCAAAGAGGATGGCGGAAGAGAAAATGGATGAGACCGGGGAAAGACACTGGATAAAAAGGGGGTTTAATGATATGGGGAGGAAAGATTAGATGAGAGGAGGTAAACTGGGTAAGAAGGTCAAGGAGGAGAGTTGATGAAAGGATGGAGTAGAAACGAGAGGACGAAGAGGCTTGATGAGACTGCATGACAGGATGGAGGATCATGAGAGACAGAATGAGAAGATGGGGACAAGAGACATTTAAAGGACAAAAGACTTAATAGTGGAGATAATGAATGTGAGGATAGAAGAAAAGAGAATAGAAAAGATTGAAAGAGAAGATGGAGGAGGAGGGAATGTACAGTGAATTGAGGACAAGACAATGAATGAGAAGATGGAGAAGGAAACAGTAGTTCAGAAGATGAAGGAAGAGCCTGTGAAGAGAGTAGATGTAGAGACAGTGAATTGGATAGTGGATGAAAAAATAGTGGATCAGTCAAGTCCTCTAAGAGTAAGCGTCAGATGCGAAATGCGTCAGGGAAAGGCACTAAAAGACGTAGAACGCTGGTTTCATGCTAATTTGTACCTGTGGGCGAAGTCTTGGCTCTCTAGTGAGCTATTTAGATTTTGTTTTTATGGATAATCTTACGACAATTATAATACCACAACAAAAGTTTAAGTGAATTTTCCAAAGTCTTAGCAAGAGCGGAAACAATAGAATATGATGACCTAAATATGGTCTAGGACTAAAGTATGAGGGAGGAGAGGTTGATAACTTTACTTTCTGGGTTACTCATTAAACATACATTGGTCACAAAGAGATTTGTTTCTCTCCGTTAGGACAGAGATCAGGAAATCTACTTAAGTTTGTTTTTAAGTTGTGGTGTAGACTTAGAAGGAACTACAGAATATTGTTTATGCCTCAATGGCTCATCTATACTGAGCAATGGGGTTTCACACATTTTTGTAGACAATCATGAATATTCTTTATTGTGTCCACAGTATTGGAATAAAGAATAGTTATGGCACACAGTCTGCGTCACTGGAGAGTTATTACTCTGGATTTCCTAAATTAAACCTTGGGGAACTTTATCTACTCCGGATTATTAACCTATTGTAGGTTAAGATAATAATGATATCTCAATACTAGAGCTGTCAGAGACTATGTCCTAGTTCTTTTACACTCTTATCTGTATGTACGCTCTTATCTGTATGTACGCTCTTATCTGTATGTACGCTCTTATCTGTATGTACGCCCTTATCTGTATGTACGCTCTTATCTGTATGTACGCTCTTATCTGTATGTACGCTCTTATCTGTATGTAAGCTCTTATCTGTATGTTTTAACACGTTTTTATAAGGGCTGGAGAATTTTATTTTCTTCTTTATCAATTTGTAGGTGGAAGAAGAGACAAAGATTGAGAGGATGGAGAAACAGAGAGTGAACAAGAGGGTGGAGGAAAGGTAGAAATAGTGGTTAAGAGAATGGAGGAAGAGACAGTGGATGTGATGGTGGAAAAAGAGACAGTATGTGAGAGGATTAAGGAAGAGACAATTAATAAAAGAGTGGAGGAAAACTGTGAATTAGAGGATGGGAAGAAACAGTGAATGGGAGGATGGAGAAAGAGACAGTGAACCAGAGAGTGGAGGAAGAGGCTGGAAAAGAGAGAGACAAACTATTGGATAGAACAGGTAAATGAGAGGGTAAAAGAGACAATGAAAAGAGTGGAGAAGCGACTAGATGAGAATATGGACATTGAAGAAAAGCTGAAAGAAATGGAAGAGACAGAACTGATGGGGAGGATGTCTAATTAAAAGGATGGAGATTTGGTGACTTTCTCCTCCAACTTATAATTTAGACTCTTTTCTTTTCAGTTCTCTCACTGACCAAGTGGATGGAGAAGACTAAATGACAAGATGGAGGGGATGATGAATAAAAAGATGGAGAAGAAAAAGCTGACTGAGATGATTGAAAAGAACGTGAATAAAAGAATGGATGGAAAGACTGAAAAGGATGTGGAAGGATTAAAATGAATGAGAATTTGGAGGGATAAGCAAGAAGATGCAAAACGACTTAAGGAATGAGAGGGTGGAACAGGCAAAGAGAGTGAGAGGACTGAAGAGAAAAACAATCAGTGGAATATGGAGGGTAGGTGAAATGGTAATAGGAAGGGGTGAGGGCAACATTGAATGAGATAATGGAAAATAGACTCAATGAGAAGGTTTAGAAAAACAGAATGCATGAGTAACAGAGGAGAGAAACTGGATTGGTAATGGAAAAAGAAAGAAACAAGGTAAGCGGATGGAGGAGGAGAGATGGAAATAGGTATAGGAGAAATAGGAATAGGGAAAATTGCATAAGAATATGGAGCAGATGAGAGTGATTGAGCCCTATCTGGGTATCAAGAAAACAAGAAAGTGAGGATTGAGAGCTAGCCATTGAGAATGAAGCAATGGCCAGTGAGGTCATGGAGATGGACAATGAGAGGAAGGAGTTGGTCAGTATGGATGGATACTGGTCAGTAAGGTAAACAGATTGACAACAATGATAGAGAGATGGCTAGTGGGGATAGAGAGACAATAAGTAATGGAGAGTTAACCAGTAAGGCTGGATAATTTGCTAGTGAGGATGAAGAGCTGGCCAGAGGGTGAAGAAATGGCAATTGAGGGCAAGTAGATGGCCAGTATGGATGGATAAGGGCCAGTAAGGGTAAATAAATGGCCAATAATGATGGAGAGATGGCCTGTGTGGACAGAGAGACAGGGAAAAAGGATGAAGAGATAGCCAGTAAGGATGAAGATAATGCTTCTAAAGAGAGACTGCATTTGGGAACAGAGAGACAGCCAGTAAAGATGGAGAGATGGACAGTAAGGATGAAGAGATGGGCAGTGGAGACAGACAAACAACCCGTAAGGATGAAGAGATAGCCAGTAAGGAAAGATGGATGGCCAGTACGGATGAAGTGTTAGCCAGTGGAGACTGACAGATGGCAAGTAAAGATACATCAACCTATTACACCCACCTAATCTACCTTGCAGCAGAACATTTCGTCCCTTACTGTAGAGCATTTCTGTTCCTTTCTGCAGAGCATATCATCCCATCTCACAGCAGAGCATTATTCTTCAATCTCCCAACTGCAAAGTATGTCCTCTCTGCACGTAAGTTAATTTACTACACCCTATGTTCCTATAATTATGCCCCTACTCCTTACCGATAGACTTATTAATCTGTATATTGACTGTAAGCTATATATCTCCTATATACACTATCATCCTTCTGCCATCTTTATTGACCACCAGCCATGTACCATCTGTCTATAGAGACCCATTTGGCTCATTACAGATCAATACATAGTTCTTTTGTCATGCCCAGTGTAAGGGTGTGGCCAGCCAGCCATAAAGAATGCACGGAGCATGTACAAGAGGCCTACTGGTGTCATGAGACAGCCACTGTAAACTAAAACAACTACAACAACTCAAATCCCCTTCCTCATTTAAAACACAGAGCTGTAAAGTACAAAATAGTATATTGTGTTACCTGCCTGTACTCACTCTTGGTTTTATATCCCATTTGCCCTATACTTCCTGATATTTAGTTAGCTCTACCCAACCCTATAAACCTCCATATTCAACAACAGACCCATATTTCAATGTACGTATACATTTGTTCTCATAAGTAGTCATGTAGCCTTTGTACACACATATTCCATTATATACACAGCCAGCCCTATACCCACCATCAGGCCTTTGGACCCTATACTCATAGTCTGACCTCTCCATTAGGCCTATCTAATCTATATCTCCCATCATCCCTATACCCACCATCCCCCTAGATTATCTATCACCCCTACCAGTTCCATGTTAGTCCTATAAAACCCTATTATCAAGGTCAGCTCTTTGTATTTATTGTCAGTCCTATAATTTATGATCAACCCTAAACCATCCTATTACTTATAATCGGCCATACAATCCTATTTCTTTTCATCAACCCAATACCACCCCCCACCCCACTTTATAGTTGCTCTTAGACCCAATATATTTATTTTCAGTTCTATACACTTATACCCCATGTTTACTCAGCCATCTCTATACTGTAAGCTCAATATGTATATATATATATATATATATATATATATACCGAGGCATATTACCCTATCAGCGCTATATCACTGTATACTATTGGCCCCAGTAGTCATTGGCAGTCCCCTATATTAACGATCAGCTCAGTTATATATCACTGTCACTCATACCTCTCCAGCTGAATACCTATAATATCATCCCTATAGGCACTGCCAGCTGAATACCCACCTATAATATTAGCCCCTATACCCAATTTCAGCCTCAAGGTTTACCATCGGTTCTATACTCACTGCCAGCGAAAAACACCCCTTTAATTCATTGCTACAGATATAATCCTACTCCCATTATCAGCTCAATACTCTCCTACAATACTAGCCCCCCATAATCAATGTCAGACCCTCTTTCAACCATCAGTACTATACTATACACCCCTTTAATTTATTGCCGGTCATTATCCATTATCAGCTCAATACCCTCCTACAATACTAGCCCCTTATACCCACAGGCATCTCCTATTACAACCATCCACCCTAAAGTATAAAGCCATTTAATTATTCACCAGCCATAAAGCACAACACCCTAGCCCAATACCAGCTCATATACCCACTGGCACCCCCTATTATAACCCTCAGCCCTATACTAAACACCCATTAAATTCACTGCCAGCCATATAACCCTACTCCCTAGCCCAATACCTGTCCCTATACCCACTGTCAGCCCCTATGGCACCCCCTATTATAACCCTCAGCCCTATACTACACACCCATCTTATTAATTGTCAGCCATATAACCCTACACCCTAGCCCAATACCAGCTCCTATACCCACCGGCACCCCCTATTATAACCATCAGCCCTATACTACACACCCATCTTATTCATTGCCAGCCATATAACCCTACACCCTAGCCCAATACCACCCCCTATACCCACTGGCACACCCTATTACAACCCTCAGCCCTATACTACACACCCATCTTATTCATTGCCAGCCATATAACCCTACACCCTAGCCTAATAGCACCCCCTATACCCACTGGCACCCCCTATTATAACCATCAGCCCTATACTACACACCCATCTTATTCATTGCCAGCCATATAACCCTACACCCTAGCCTAATAGCACCCCCTATACCCACTGACACCCCCTATTATAACCCTCAGCCCTATACTATACACCCATCTTATTCATTGCCAGCCATATAACCCTACACCCTAGCCCAATAGCACCTCCTATACCCACTGGCACCCCCTATTATAACCATCAGCCCTATACTACACTCCCATCGTATTCATTGTCAGCCATATAACCCTACACCCTAGCCCAATAGCACCCCCTACACCCACTGTCAGCCCCTATTATAACCCTCAGCCCTATACTAAACACCCATCTTATTCATTGTCAGCCATATAACCCTACACCCTAGGCCAATACCACCCTCTATACCCACTGGCACCCCCTATTATAACCATCAGCCCTATACTATACACCCATCTTATTAATTGTCAGCCATATAACCCTACACCCTAGGCCAATACCACCCTCTATACCCACTGGCACTCCCTATTATAACCCTCAGCCCTATACTATACACCCATCTTATTCATTATCAGCCATATAACCCTACACCCTAGGCCAATACCACCCTCTATACCCACTGGCACCCCCTATTATAACCCTCAGCCCTATACTAAACACCCATCTTATTCATTGTCAGCCATATAACCCTACACCCTAGCCCAATACCACCCCCTATACCCACTGGCACCCCCTATTATAACCATCAGCCCTATACTAAACACCCATCTTATTCATTGTCAGCCATATAACCCTACACCCTAGGCCAATACCACCCTCTATACCCACTGGCACCCCCTATTATAACCCTCAGCCCTATACTAAACACCCATCTTATTCATTGCCAGCCATATTACCCTACACCCTAGCCCAATACCACCCCCTATACCCACTGGCACCCCCTATTATAACCCTCAGCCCTATACTAAACACCCATCTTATTCATTGTCAGCCATATAACCCTACACTCTAGGCCAATACCACCCTCTATACCCACTGGCACCCCCTATTATAACCCTCAGCCCTATACTACACACCCATCTTATTCATAGTCAGCCATATAACCCTACACCCTAGCCCAATACCACCCTCTATACCCACTGGCACCCCCTATTATAACCATCAGCCCTATACTAAACACCCATCTTATTCACTACCAGCCATATAACCCTACACCCTAGCCCAATAGCACCCCCTACACCCACTGTCAGCCCCTATTATAACCCTCAGCCCTATACTATACACCCATCTTATTCATTGTCAGCCTTATAACCCTACACCCTAGGCCAATACCACCCTCTATACCCACTGGCACTCCCTATTATAACCCTCAGCCCTATACTATACACCCATCTTATTCATTATCAGCCATATAACCCTACACCCTAGGCCAATACCACCCTCTATACCCACTGGCACCCCCTATTATAACCCTCAGCCCTATACTAAACACCCATCTTATTCATTGTCAGCCATATAACCCTACACCCTAGGCCAATACCACCCTCTATACCCACTGGCACCCCCTATTATAACCCTCAGCCCTATACTAAACACCCATCTTATTCATTGCCAGCCATATAACCCTACACCCCAGCCCAATACCACCCTCTATACCCACTGGCACCCCCTATTATAACCCTCAGCCCTATACTAAACACCCATCTTATTCATTGTCAGCCATATAACCCTACACCCTAGGCCAATACCACCCTCTATACCCACTGGCACCCCCTATTATAACCATCAGCCCTATACTACACACCCATCTTATTCATTGTCAGCCATATAACCCTACACCCTAGCCCAATACCACCCTCTATACCCACTGGCACCCCCTATTATAACCCTCAGCCCTATACTAAACACCCATCTTATTCATTGCCAGACATATAACCCTACACCCTAGGCCAATACCAGCTACTATACCCACTGGCACCCCCTATTATAACCATCAGCCCTATACTAAACACCCATCTTATTCATTGTCAGCCATATAACCCTACACCCTAGCCTAATACCAGCTCCTATACCCACTAACACTCCCATACTCACTGTCAGGCCGGTGCCCAGCACGATCACATCGTATTCCTCATCCATCCTGCGCTCTCTGCACAGATCACTCTGCAAAGCAGCTGAAATGGACCAAAGATGGCTACAGCAGCACCGCCCAGTGAGCCTCCGCCCAAGGAAAGAGTCCCTTCCTGCCCTCTGCGGACCTGGGAGGGATGCCGAGCGGCCAGAGGGATGGTAAAGGGAATATAGGCTATTATTAGGGGCAACCGGGCACAATGGGGTGTAATAATCAGCAAACAGCCTTAGCCCTGCCAGGGATGGAGAGAATGACCCGAGTGATGCGGCCGGAGCGGATCAATGCGCGGACTGAGCATCAGCTGGAGCAACGTCACCAGCATCGTCAGCACAAAGAGCAGCATCAGCAGCAAGGGGGGCGGCAGGGGGGTACGAGGGGGGCGGCAAAGGGGTGCTTGGGGGGCGGCAGGGGGTGCGAGGGGCGGCAAAGGGGTGCTGGGGGGCAGCAAGGGGCGGCGGCAAAGGGGTGCTGGGGGGCAGCAAAGGGGTGCTAAGGGCGGCAAAGGGGTGCTAGGGGGGCAGAGAGGGGGTGGCAGTGTTATTAGGCTCAATTATCTTATCATAGTGGGAATATTACACTGCATTATTACACTGGGGATTATTATATATTATATACAATGACCTCATATGTATTATATACTCTTACGTCACTGCATTATTATAGTGGGTTTGTTTTTATTGTGTATATATATATATTATATACTATTACATCACTGTATTGTCACACTGTATTACATTATTATACTATATATACTGTTAGATTATTGTTATATTAGATTATGGTTTATTATTATGTATATATTATATTATTATAAATAATGGCATTATTGTACTGTAGTACTGTATTATATTACTTTATATAGAACTATATTATATTATTGCACTGTATTATACTGTACATAATATATACTATTATAGCATTGTATATATATATATATATATTGATGCACTGTATTATTTTACTGTCTTATATTATTATATTACATAGTATTATATCACTGTATTATACTTTATACTATATATATAATATACTCATTACATTATATATTTGTACTGTTTTGTATTATCAAACTGGATATATTATATATTATTAAGTTGTTTTAATATATGATTACTTAGTATATATTATTACATCATTGTGTTAAAATGCTGCATTATACTATGTATATATCATTGTATTATAGATATATTATTGTACTATATTATATTCTTACAATGGGTACACTATATACAATTATAGCATTGTATTATATTCCTATACTGTGTAAATAGTATAGTATTATGTGATTGTATTATATTATAAGAGTGGGTTTTATTACTGTATAGTATATAATAAATCTTTGTACTATATTTTATTATTACACTCTATGTATAATATATTATTACAGCGTGGTATAATAATTGTATTATTATACTGGATTTATTATTATTATGTATTATTATAGCTATGTACTATGCTGTATTATTAAACTGGTTGTATTATTATACACTATATAATATATTCCTTTCTGAATCACTACCTTGTGGGGAAGGGGCTTGTGTACCTCAATTAAGCTGTGAGCTAAACCATGTAGGGTCACCAAAGATAGGCACGCCATAGTAGAGAGGTCAGACAAATCGCAGTCAACTGGAGAAGGATCTGGCACCCACTCCAGTATCTTTGCTTTGAAAATCTTATGGATAAGCACAACCAGAGACAAGATGTGCCTGGTATGCTGTGGTCCATAGGGTCATGAAGAGTCGGGCATGACTGAATGACTAAACAATATAATATACTAGCGACTTGCCCGTCAAAAAATGACGGCAATGTGATGTATATGTTTGTCAAGTTGTTTAGTTATTAACATATATTTTTGACACTTGTAAGTATTTTAATATGAACGTGTATTTTTGTAAAATGTTGATGTAATGGTTTTTTAAAATGTAATTTGTATCTGAAGAATTGTTAACTTTAATATACATTGAATGAATAGGAAAGCAAAAAGTAAAAAGCCTTCTTGAAACGTTGCGAATTTTAACATGAAGTTTAAAATATATGTAAGCAATAACCTTCAAAGTATATATTTAGAAACTTTAACTTTATTTTGTATGTAAGTTTAGAAGTTGACAAAACATTTGTATAATTTTGAACATTATAAAGAGGAACATAGTGAATACATTTTGTAACCTAATTTTTTATTAAAAGTATTAACATTTGAATGTAAAAACAATTGACCTTTAAATTATTCAGTATTAACATGCAATTTCTATCACAATAATTGTTAACTTGAATATACATTGAATGTATAGGAAGGCATACAGTAAAACTCTGCTTAAAACGTACGTAATTAAAGTAATTCATTACTGAGCACATAACCTGGCGATAAACATTAATGTAGTTAGTAATCTTAAGATAACAGACAATATTTACATTGTGACTTAAAAGGTGCTTGACCTCTTAACATCCACTTTGTAATCTGTTGAATGAAATAACTTTAAAATATATATTTTAAACTTGTAACATTAGAAACATTAACATAGTGACTTAACATTTTAACATAATTTTTACTAAAAATGCAAGGCAAGTATTTTGTGAGGCGAATCATTCATAAACAGTACTTTCATTAATTATGATTGAATTAAACAACCAATTGTTATGTATTTTGGAATGCTTTTAAAAAAATGTTGGCATCTTTAATTTGTATCCTGCAAAGTTATAGTACTTCATAGTAGACAATGTTTTTAGTAAAAATACGTCCATCTTCTGATAAATCACCTTGACTTTCATTGTTTTCAATGTAAACTTTAATAGCCTGTGGATTTTTGCACCGTGACAACGCAACATACAATTGACCATGTGCAAAAACTGGTTCTTCCAAGTAAATACCCACAGATTTGAAAGTTTGACCTTGTGATTTATTAATGGTCATGGCAAATGCCATAATAATGGGAAATTGTCTTCTTTGAAGTATAAAAGGGAGACTACTTTCACTTGGTGCTAAATCTATTCTTGGTATGAAAACTCTCTCTCCTTTATGGGTCCCAGTTAAAATTTCAGCATCTATAAAATGGTCCTTTAATTGTTGAACAATTAATCTTGTGCCATTGCATAGGCCTTTTTTTGGGTTCATATTTCGCAGTAACATGATAATTGCACCTTTCTTTAGCTGCAAAATATGTGGTGGCATTCCAGAAGGAGTTAAAGAGTTAATGAATTCAGTTGAAAAGTTTGCCTGACTTTCATTGTCATCAGCAAGTACAGAATCAGCACTGTGATAATTTCTTTGTGGTGCATTAATTTTTTTAAAGATTTCATTATTGAGTATTAATGCATCTTTATTTTTACACGTCAGTATGACTTGGTTGGCAAGCTCAGAATATTCTTCGTTATTTATGCTCCCTTCAAATATAGCCGATATAATATCTTGTTGACAAATCATATGAGGTGGTATCTCTACAGTGTCGCCAGGTAAATGTAGTATTTTTTCTGTTCTTCCTTCTCCAATTTTAATAAGCCAATCATTGAAATCAGTTTGGCCTTCTGATCTCATATTTTGTTGCAGTTGAAGATGGGTAAAATGTTTCCATACTGTACTTGACTTTATACATGTTTCAATAATGTCTGTTCGATTTCCATGTACAACGACAGGTAATGTTTGTCTAAAATCGCCACCCAACAAAATTACCTTTCCACCAAATGGAAAAATATTATCCATGACTTCACGAAGCAAACGGTCAATACATTGGAGGGCATAGCATGACATCATTGTGGCCTCATCTATTATAATTAATTTACATTTCTTCAATTTCTTTGCTTGTAAGGATGTCATGCGAATATCTGACACTGAATTTTCCAAAATAGGCACTGGCAGTTTGAATCCACTATGAACAGTTCTTCCACCTTCTAATAAAAGTGCAGCAATTCCAGTAGTGGCAAACGCCATTGCTATTTGTCCTTGTGCTCGTACTGAACTCATTAATAAATTGTACAAATATGTTTTCCCTGATCCGCCAGGTCCATCAAGATAGAAATAACGCTCTGTCACCATGTCATCATCTATAGCATTTTTAATGGCATGAAATGCTTGCAATTGTAGTGTATTTAAAGTTGCAAGTCTTTCTTGTGTTCTTTCTGCTTGTAGTTGAATGTCATAGTCTTCAAAGTTAATGTCATCTATTAGACCTGGATCAGGCAAATTAAAACTTGCACAACTTAATCCATGAGTTAAAAAGACTTCTTGAATTTCCATTAAGGCTTTTAAGTGTGCAATGGGTTCATTGTATCGTCGCATAAAGTCTTCAGCCATATTACTTTTAAAAGTCTCCCACAAAGCTAATGCATTTGGAGCATTTGAGAAGATACAAATAAAAGCAAATTGTTCTCTCATCTGTCGTGGCATTTGACATTGTGCTGCTTCTTCTAAACATCTTTCCCACTCTGTATCATCAGCGAGTAAGTTTCTATTTCTTGCAGCTAAATGGAAGGATTCATATACAATGTCATTAACAGTTCTTAATTGTTCAAAACTTTGTGCTCCTGGAACATTTAAAAGTAATATCCGTAAGCAAAATCGTTCAACATCTCTTGGACTGACTGTGTAAATTCGTGGAATTATTTTATTGCCTCTGGTTTTTCTTGCTCTCCATAATCCATTCACAAAAACATAGTGATATGGAATTTCAATATATAAGTATTGTGTTGCTTGAGCATCAGTGGAATTTAATGCAAACCATGCAGTTAGTGTAGTGTGACGATCTTCACTTTGGGCCAATGCATTCATTTCATTTCCAGAATGGAAATAGACTAAATGTCGTTGTGGCAAATGTACTGCTAACCTATATACTGCATGTGATCTATCATGCATTTCAAATTTTAAAAGCCGCCACATAGCTTCTGGCGCACTGACATAGCGAGCATCTACATGAGATGCAAGTTCATCATGTACTAACTCACTACTTTCAGGGTTGTCTGCACTTTTGACGACTACAGTAGCTGCATCGTAACCTTTGTAAATATATTTGTAGACATATTTAATGGATTTGATGGAAGTGCAGGCTTCTACGTTGATGTGGGCGTTGTACTTCATGAGTAAATGTGGATTGTAGGGTACTACATATCTATTGTCCACTTTTTTTCCACGAATAATGGCACTATCTCCTTCTCTTCTTTTATAAAGTGGATATCCATCACAATTTGCATATGTTTTGTCTCTATAATCTTTTGGAAAATCTTTTGAACATTGATTATTTTCCATACATGGTGATTGTGGATTAAGGTCTCCACAGGGTCCATGAATCATGCGATGAGTAACAATCTCATATAGTCTACCATATAGTTCTGGATCCGGTAGTTCAGCAACTATGACTGCATCCACTTTGTCCGAAGTATCTAATTTATCTTTCTCTTGAAGTATTATGAGAAGATGTGCATGTGGAAGGCCTCTTTTTTGAAATTCAATGGTATATACATAAGCAAGACATTTGCCAAATAACTGATTTATAGTAAAGTCACGTATTAATTCATTTAATTTTATCTTAAAAACTCTGGCTACTAAATCTGGTCGATCTGAAGCACTTTGTCCAAGAAGTAGATTTTGATTAATTTCTGGCCATTGTGGATTACATGTAAATGTCACAAATAAATCTGGTTTTCCAAATTTTGTCACAATAGCCATAGCATCATTGTATCTTTCTCTCATATTTCGAGGAGATCCTTGAAAGGAAGATGGTAAAATGATGGCTTTGCCAGCTGTCATGTCTCTGCTTGTAGCCACGTCAGCAACATAGTCCATGAGTCCACAATATTGTTCTACACGTAGTTTATCTTGTTGATATTTTATAAAGTTTAAATTATTTGCCTTAACTTGCAAATATGAATCAATAATCCATTGTTGTGTTAGTTTCCCACCACATAAAATTGGATTAAATTCATCTCTAATGGCAATTTGAGCAACTTTAAATTCAAGCATAGAAACATTATTTCGGATTCTGGCTTTAGCATTTGGGTAACTGGGAAGGGTTAATTTTGGTTGCCAACCTGCTTCTCCGTGTGGGAAAAAGATGGGATATGTCATTGGATCTAAATTTGGACTTAAGATATTAATATTAATAAATGGTTGGTCCTCATTTCTGGGATATACTCTAATGTCTCTTTGAAATGGTGGTTCTCCTTCATCATTGTGAAAGACCATTGCAACCTCATTTGATGTTGGCAAGTTATAACGACGTTTATCAGTATGTCTGTCTCTTTTAAGCACCATATTAACCTTTGGCATGGGTAATTGATGTCTTTGTGCATGAAGTAGTTGTTCATTTTCTACTTCTGCCAATTTTTTGTAAGCTTTACTGTAGGGATTGTTGTCCATAATGTTATTTAGCTCTATAAAAACACTGGGTAAGCATTTTTTATTTTCTTCCATCTGCATACGTTGGTCAACAGCTTCCATTGTATCTAGGACATATAGTTGAGCGAATTTTCTTTGCTCTCCTTCCTCTGGATGTAAATGTGAAGTCCGATGATAAATTTGTCCTTGGACTTTAAAACAGTAAGGACCATGTCCTGGTACATTAGCAGCCAATGTTGCCCCCATAGATGCAAATGATATGGCACTATTGTAGGATCTTATGTTTGTCTTAAAATTGTTGTAATTTGGAAAAGTAGGTTCAGTCATAATATTTAGTAAATAGGTTGGAAATTGTTTCCTTTGTGGAAGTTTGAACTTTCCTTTTTGACAACAACTAATAAATTGTCCATCTCGGGGTCTCTCCTGTTTAAAATAATAAGCCTCACAAAATTGACATTGAGTAGTCATGTCCCCACAACTATGAACCTCTACTGCTAAAGACTTCAGTAAAGGACAATTTGCAACGCATATTGGATGTTGACTTTGATATTCATCAGATGAAAAGTCATGAAATGTTTCAACAACAGGTTCTAAATGTTTAGTTTTTTTCGTAGATTTTCTTGGTATATGTTGGACTTGTTCGGTTGAAATTTCCTGTAAGTTTTTAGTAAGAGTTTGTAAATGCTTTTTTTTTGTAGTTGTTTTTTTTGGTCTGTCTTGACTGGTATGTTGTAAAATGTCATCTGATGTTTTAGGAACAGTTTGTAAATGCTTTATTATTTTTTTATTTTTTTTGGTTGTATCTTTCATTTTTGCAGCTGATATTCTTTTATTTGCAAGTCTTTTGCGTTCTTTTTCTCTTCGAATTTCTTTCTCCTCCGGTGTCTGCTGGGCGGCCCATCTCTCTTGTCTTTCTCTAGTTTGACGTCTTTTCTTCTCTTCTTTGGTCTCGTTATCAGCCATATTAATCTGTAAACGGAAACAAATAAATGTAATTGTATATATTTAAATTTGTAATTCCTGTTAAAGATTATTGTGCACAATTGGTGAAATAAAAGGCAAATCATGAATGTATCATTGATATTTAGTTAAATTTATAATTCCTGTCTTCACTGGCTCAGAATTTGGCCAATGGAATACTGCTGTAAATAGGCATGTAACATATTTATTTAAAATAATGGTTTTATTTATTAAAAACTTTGTTTGTGGCTAGATATTTACCACTGCAAAACTTCTTTGCTGAAAAAAAAAGTGATGTGGTTATTGAGCTATGTATTGCATAGTAGCAATTTAAATAAAATAAGGGAGATAGTAAATTAATGATTTTATTTTTCTGTTGACACGGATGCAACTGAAAGCAGTTTGTTTAGTTTTATACTTTAGTACTTATTATAGTTTACCTTGGTTGAAGTGTGATTTAAATCCGAATGTTTGTTGGTCCTCGTTTCAAAATCGTTGTCCAATGGTGTGGTCCTCTGTTGGAAGTCCTCGTCCGATGGTGTGGTCCTGTGGCGATAGCCCCCGTCCGATATTGTGGTCCTGTGGCGATATCCCTCGTCCGATGTTGTGGTCCGTTGGTGAAAGTCCTCGTCCGATGGTCTGGTCCTGTGTTGAAATTCCTCGTCTGCTGGTCTGGTCCTGTGTTGAAATTCCTCGTCTGCTGGTCTGGTCCGAGTCCTCGTCCGATGGTCCGGTCCTGTGGAAAAAGTCCTGGTCCGATTGTCTTCACGCAGTATCTGTTGTAATGTAAAATAGAAAATGTTGTTTGAGTGAAATGTCTTTTAAATAATTTAAAAATGTATTAATTTGACTGTATTGTATGAGTTATGGTTATTTTTTTCTATCTTTGTTTTTTTTTACTTTCTGTCCAATCCGACAACTTTTGTTATTCTTATTGAAGGTTCTTAGTAAGGCTTGTGGGTTGTGATATATTAAATAAGATGTGTTTATGTTATTTTTTGTACAATCCTGTTTTGTGCACACCACTTGTGGTATAGTTATTTAACCTTTATCGGGATGGTTATAGTTATTGAAACATGAAATAATATAATTAAGGTAGTTTGCTATGTGTTTGTGTTAGTTTTTGACAATCCTGTTTGGTGCGCATCACTTGTGCAAAACTTATTTCTTCTTGATTGTACAGGTTATAGGTTGTTAAACATTAAAGAAGAATGTTAATATAGTTTGCTATGAGTTTGTGTGCTTTTTTATACAATGCTATTAGGTGCACAACACTTTTGTTATTCTTATTTTTGCTTCTTTGTAAGGCTTATAGGTTGTTAAACATTTAATAAGAAATTCTGTTTTGTGTGTAGCAGTTTGTGTGTCATTGAATTTCGATTTGGCTAATTGAATCGTGCCCTAAATAAGCACATAGCATATTATTTAAAATAATTTTGTAGTCATTGAAAAACTGTATTTTTGATATTTTTTTATTAACTAAAACCTTAGTTTTAAGAAATTGTTATGTTGTTATTTAGAGCCCTATTCAATTGGGCAAATTGCAATTGAATGAGGTCCTTTGTGTGTACCATATGTTGCATAGTTTGGCCCTCATTCAATTGCATTTTTTACAATGTAATAGTACTCTAAGGCCGTCATTGAATTGCAATGTAGAAATTTGAATAGGGTTGTAAATAAGCACAAAACATATATTTGTTAAAATAGAGTAAGGGCCTAAAAGTTCTTATTTATAGCCATATTTAATTGTCCAAAATAGCAATTGAATGAGGGCCTTTGGTTACTGCATTTGTTATATTGTGAGCTCCTCATTCAATTGTGTTTTGGCCAATGGAATAGAGCTCAATATCAGCACAGAGCATATTTTTTTACGGAATTTTGTATTTAGTGAACTTGTATCCAAAAGCAACGTGTTCACAAAAGAAAAATTTCCTTTAAAAAATATGCTCTGTGCTTATATAGAGCCCTATTGAAATGGGCAAATCACATTTGAGTGAGGCCCTTGTCCATTAAAGACATATAGGTCCTCATTGAATTGCAATTTTGCCAATTGAAGAGGGCTCTATATAATCACATAACATATTTATTGAGCAAAGTTTTTAGTTATTGAAAACCTTGATTGTGGTTAGAAATTCAGTAACTAAAAAGTTCTGTATAAAAAAAATGTTATGTGCTTATATAGAGCCCTATTCAATTGAGGAAGTTGCAATTGAATAAGGCTCATGGTTATTTCTTGTTTATACTTAATACTTTACCTTGATAGAAGTTTTGAATGACAGACGGTCCCCTCCTGCCAATCTTAATCCGCCGGTCTTCTTGTAGTGTCTGTTTGAAAAAGAAAGTGAAATAGTTATTTGTATATTTATAATTTGTCATCTAGCAAAGCATGGCCTTTTGAGCATGTAATGTCTTGTTGTATCTTACCTCTTCAAATTTGTTGGTGTTCTTTAAAAGGGATTGTGCTTCACAGTGCACGGTGCAAATTGTTGAGAGACGCTGTTGATGCAGAGTCTGTTTGAATATTAAAAGAAATAGAAAGATTCAGCTTTATATGATCTATTGAATTGCAGTAAATTAATTCAATTAACCTTATTTTTTGTTGGGGGCTACACACATATGTCACATACATGAAGCACATTACATAGTTTAATGTAATTATTTTGTGTACGTGTGACATATCAGTATACATGAGTCAAATTTAAATGGTTAAATTAACCTTATATTTTTTTTTTCCAACACACATAAATGTGTGTGTGTGAGATGTAACTATAGATGATACACATATATGTGCGTGTGACATATCAGTATACATGAGATATAATGTCATTTAAATGTAGTTGTTTACTGATTTTGTTGTAAGCTAATTTTGTTGCATTGGCAATACACATAAATGTCCGTGTCACATGTCACTATACATTATAGACATATATGTCCGTGTCAGATGTCACTATGAAGGGGCAATACACAGAAATGTGCGTGTCAGATGTCACTATACATTATAGACATATATGTGCGTGTCACATGTCACTATACATTATACACATATACGTGCGTGTCACATGTCACTATGAAGGGGCAATACACAGAAATGTGCGTGTCAGATGTCACTATACATTATAGACATATATGTGCGTGTCACATGTGACTATACATTATAGACATATATGTGCGTGTCAGATGTCACTATACATAAAGCTCTGTTTAATATTAAATTATGTTTTTTTGTTGTTTTGTTAAATGAAGCGTATTTTTTTTGTGAGCCTATACACATAAATGTGCCATATATGTCACTACATAAATCCTATTTTTTTATTTTTATTTGTTTGACCTGTCCTGATAATAAAATGTAATATATTATAGCTTACCTCTCAGTTGTAATTTGCACAATGTAAAGTAGTAAATTAGTAAAGAATTGTCTTCTCAAGTAAAAGCAGCAGTTATCTATGAAGTCACTCCGTTGATCACCTGAGGAGAAATGTATTTTTTAGTTGGAAATAGGCAGTATTTATAAACTTGTAGAAAGTTCTGGAAAGTGAGACCGTTAGAACGCAATACGCATGCGCTATTTGCGTTCCAGCTTACAATTTGCGTTCCATCCGCCATTTTAGGCGTATTACTGTTCAAAATGGTGTTTAATATGATTGTGATACGTTCCGCATAGTATGTGTTTCATTATTGCGAGTAAGTGTAGTGTAGTTACGTCTGAAGCCTCGTTTTCGTTTTGTTCGTCGGCCATTTTTTCTCTCGCTTAGCGATGGTATTAGTGTCTAAAGTGTTTATTTTGATTTAAATGTAGGTGTAACTTGTTTTTTTGAGGTGCTGGCTGGTTCCTCTTGCTGTAGGTAAGCTTTTTATGTGTTTGTTGTGTGTCTTTGTTAAGTTTTAAATGTTTGTATGTCGCCGTGTTGCGTCCGATGTTTGCGAAGTCGTAATGTGTGGTAACGTGTCTCGTATGGTGTTTGCGTGTGTAGCCTCGTTTTCGTTTTATTCGTCGGCCATTTTTTGTGTCGCTTAACAAACTATTTAGTGTCTAAACTCTTTTATTTTGAGTGCAATTAAGTTGTAAGTTGCATTTTTGAGGTCCTGGGTGCTTCCTGTTTGTGTAGGTAAGGTTTTTATGTATGTGCTGTGTGTATGTATTGTGTTTGTAATTTTGTAATGTTCGCGAGTTGCGTCCGAGTGTTGCGAGGCCGTAATGTGTGTGAACGTGTGTCGTATGTTGTTTGCGAGTGTCGTAATGTGTGTGAACGTGTGTCGTATGTTGTTTGCGAGTGTCGTAATGTGTTGCGACGTAAACTTTTTTTTGCAAGGGTCGCAGTTGCTGCAACTGAAGACCTCGCTTTGCGAGGTCCTCAGGTGCTGGCATGGAGCGCCTGCGGCGCTCCAAGCCAGCAACTGAGGCCCTCGCTTCGCGAGGGTCCTCAGTTGCTGGCAAGGAGCGCCTGCGGCGCTCCATGCCAGCAACTGAGGCCCTCGCTTCGCGAGGGTCCTCAGTTGCTGGCAAGGAGCGCCTTCGGCGCTCCATGCCAGCAACTGAGAACCTGGCACAGTGCCCTCGCTTCGCGAGGCCCGCGACTCGCTGCGCGAGCCCGCAGCGTTAGCAACAACTCGTACGCTCACAACTATATATGTGATACTATAATTGATTGTAGTTTATTTTAATGTTACACTGTTGTGTATATCATAATAGGACGGTATTATATTATTATTACATATGATTATAGCATATTGTACTGTTAAACTGTGTTTTATTATTCTATTGTATGTATTATAGAATATTTTATTATTATATATTATAAGAGTTTATTTTTATTATATGGAATTGTGAGCTGGTTTTATTATTATACGTTACTAGTATAAGTACCTGTCATCCAGTGAGGAGTCACCAGGTCTCGTGTTTACCTCTCCCCTCTGTCCCATCCCTTTCTGTCAACAGTATATTATATTACCGCATATACAGGTGGAGCCAGGAAAGGATACAGAAGGTTTCCGAATTGTACTAGGCTAGGACACCACACATCCAGGCCTACAGAGTCTGTGTCTACACACGCTGCAGAGGGCAGACCCATACAGGGACTATTTGTGTGATATTAGGCAATAAAAACAAAGCTTACTATCTCTTCTTAACATAAAGTATATAACAGAAAATAGATACACAGGGATATTATAAATGCATTAACCTTCACTATTCATTTAAGTTTGACTGTGAGTGTATTTGTGCCAATGTGCATGTTAGAAGGGGTGATGGTGGTCATACATGACTTTGCACATGCATAGGTGAGAAAGTGTGGGAGATCATGTGTGATGAGGACAGAGCACATGTAGAGATGTGAGTGGACATATGTGACAGTGTAAAAGTGCATGTCTATATATATATATATACACACATATTACTAGTCACTTGACCGTCAAAAATGACAGTATAATATTATATTAAAAATTGTGTCTTCTGTCTGTTTGTGCTCTCTCACTCTGTGCGCCGTCTCTCTCCTTCCCTGCTAAGGCTCGCACAACTCGCATTTCTCTCTTTCTCCACCTCCGTACCTCTCTCTCTCTCTCTCGCCCTCTCTCTCATCACTCTCCTTCTCACTCTCTCCTTCTCTCTCCCTCCCTCTCCTTCTCTCTCTCCCTCCCTCTCCTTCCCTCTCCTCCTAACTCTTCCTCTACGCCGCAGAATGTGAGGCTTGCAGTGCGCATGTGCAACTCGCAATTCTCTCTCTCTCCCTCTGTTCCTCTCTCTCACCCCCTCCTCTCCCTCTCCTCATTCTCTCTCCATCCTTCCTTCTCTCTCTCTTTGCTTCCTTCTCTCTCCTTCCTTCCTTTTCTCTTTCCTTCTTTCTCTCTCCCCCTCCTTCCTTCTGTCTCTCTCTCCTTCCTTCCTTCCTTCTCTCTCCCCCTTCTTCCTTCTCTCTCCTCTCTTTCTCCCCCTCCTTCCTTCTCTCTCGCTCTCCTCTCCCTCCTCTTTGCGGGTTTGCTGAGGTCTGCAATGAGCGTCAAAGGTGCTCATTGCAGGGCGGCCATTGCAAGGCACATAAAGTACAGGGGGGAGAGGCTCGCAATGAGCGCCAAAGGCTTGTGTTTGGGAAAATCATATCCATACAAACCACATTTTACTCCGAAACCCAGTCATGATACCAAAAAACAGAGGCCTCTGATAATTTTCTTATTATTAGATCGTATTTACACAAAACATGGGTCAGCAACAAAAACATCCAAAATGGCTGCTGCTGACTGATCAGAAATATA
The DNA here is from genome assembly GCA_027410445.1 of Discoglossus pictus. Taxonomy (NCBI): domain Eukaryota; kingdom Metazoa; phylum Chordata; class Amphibia; order Anura; family Alytidae; genus Discoglossus; species Discoglossus pictus. The sequence continues at coordinate 9,983,121 of CM050168.1, forward strand.
AACAACATATCTTTTTATAGGTAATTACATAAAGAACATGGTAAAACCCATTACTCTCTTTAAAAGACTGGGAGTTGTTTAAGACTTCTACTGAAATTGCTAAATCACGGGGCATGCAGATTTAACTGTTTCATACCTTATGTCCTGTAATGGAAAAATACTGGTTCTAGCTAAAGTTCACATGTGCTACAAAAATGATAAATGCTATATATATATATATATATATATATATATATATATATATACACATACACACTAAAAAGTGTAAGAATATTTGTAAAAAACACTCCACCCTATGACAACGAAAATTGTCATCAAAAGGAAAAAATACAAATATGACAGGGCAGAATCCTAATAAATATGTCATATATTCAACTAAATAAAATAAAACAATAAACATAATAGGAAGTAAAGGTATGATCTCCATACTGGCTCTTATACAGACTCAAGGTCCCTAAACAATTCAGTCAGATGAGTTTCCTACAACATGGAGATATAAGATCTTATCTCACGTAGTCTTTTGCACCTTTTACCTTAATACCTTCACAACAAGAACATTGCAAAAGAAAACACAATTATACTTAGAAACAATAAAATACATAATAAAAAACGCAATTTTAATATGATATGATCCGTGGATAATGGAATCCATAGCACAAAGTTCACAGTCCAGATATTAAAGTTGGTTGAATTAAAGCTTTACAATTAGTAATTATAAAGCACAAGCAAGAAAAATCAAATCTTGATGAAAAAAACAATAGATCCACGAAAACAAGAGAGCACCTGTTTGACGAAATCCACATAACAAGGAAATAATCCAATGTGGTGGATGAAAACATCCACATATGCTGTTATATGTTATCATGATATAGTCCAGATTGCGGTGGCATAGATATACAAGTCCAGATATGTAAAATAAAACACAATGATTAATGCAGACAAAATGGCCTCACTTAATTCTCCAACCAGTTACCAATAACTAGGCCATAGAACCAATTTCCCTTTAGTCTTATTGTCTCATAAGGCATTTAGATGATAAATGTAATTTAATAATCAATAAAGTTTGCAGTGATATTACTAATAACCCAGAGTGTATGCATGATAACTTCTACTTTTCCTAATTACTCTTCCTTATGAGATGTTAGTACGTACTAGATCCTAGCGAGTTGATAGAACAAGGTGCAGAAGTGTTAGAAGCCAAAGGACAGTAAAAAGAAAGACAGGTATAGGAAAGAGAAAAGGTAAAAATGACAAAACAATGAAAACATATGCTTAGACAAACTTCATACAGGCCCAATTTTACACATCACACTTAGCCAGGCCCCTCTTTGTCCATACGGTAAACGATAAACGGGTGGATGGTGAGATCCTCTGGTCAAAGCATTTAAGCCATCATGTGCAGATCTTCAGGCAGAAGACAAGGAGTATCCGGCTTTCTCACAATTCTTTACATCTTTTCTCTTTGCCAGCAGATACACGTTTTAGCGTATGGTCCTGTCAATGAGCAAAAGTTTGACCATTCCCGTTTTTCTTAGGTGCAGACAAGATTTCTGTCTGGGCTTTCTCGTTAGTCAGAAAACTCTGTATCTGTTCCTTGTACTTGGTAGAGACTTTCTCTCATCATACATCAGGGCATGCTTGTCTTTTCTTTGTATTTTCCTTGTCTTTACAGGCACGCACTTGCTGTCATCTTCTTCTGGGTTAGGCAAGTGTGCCAAAAATCCAAACTGAGGCAGGAAGCCCATAAGTGAGGTTGAAAGCTAATTTGCTATTCAATTGGCGTCTTTTGGTGACCTCCCAAAGGCTTCCGAGTTACGGGCTTGAAAAAAAATGGCGGCGGTTAATCCTTGTGGATTTGAAATAAGTTACTGTTTTAATCCTCCGAATGTTTTCAAAGCCGTAAGCGGCCAATGAGAGGGGCAGAAGGGGCCAAAGATTCAGGGGGGGGGGGGGGGGGGGGGGGGGGGGGGGGGGGGGGGGAGACACAGGGGAGGGAGAAAAGGGAAAAAAGAAACAGGGCAGGGAGAGGGGGCAAAGAGACACAGGGTAGGGAGATGGGGTAAAGAGACACAGGGGAGGGAAAGAGGGGGAAAGAGACACAGGGGAGGGACAGAGGGGGAAAGAGACACAGGGGAGGGAGAGAGGGGAAAGAGACACAGGGGAGGGAGAGAGGGAGAAAGAGACACAGGTGAGGGCGTGTCGGAAGAGACATGGGGGTGGAATTAAATATTATCCTGTCATTTGTGACAGAAGGCCTGCAATGGGCACCTAGAGCGCTCATTGCTAGGCCTGCAATGAGTGCTAAAGGCGCTCATTGCAAGGCTCGCAGAGAGGAGAGAGAAGAGGGAGGGAGAGGACACAGAAGAAGGGAAGGAGAGAGAAGCTGTGCAGAACGAGCCTCGCATTGCCTGGCTTTGCTGCTCATGGAGAGGCTTTTTTTTTTTTTAATAAATTCTTTTTATTAGTTTTCATGTAACAAATAAGACAATTAAGACAATAAATATGTACAATAACAGTCATCACAAAAATATACATTCCAATTATTCACATTCAGAGGCAGGAAACTCTTAACCATATTCTCACCAAGAAGGCTAGGAGGCAAGACATACGGGAGGAATATCAGGTCTTGCATGAGCGTAAGGTGCAGAAGGAGAGCAACGCTCGTCAATTGAGAGAGCATTTTCCTTTCCCTCTACACCCTACCCATTACTTCTTTCTTTTTTATAAAAGAATCCCATATTAACCATTGCTTGTCTATCCCCCATTTTTTTAAGCTTACTTGACCCGATGACCTTAAGTCAAATTCTCTATTTTTAGTAACCACCCTAGCTATTTCTGATATAGATGGAAGTGCATTTTCTTTCCAATATTTACACATTGACACTTTAATTACCAACAGGATATGAGATAGTAAAAAATACTGTTTTGGAAATATCTCCTTGAGATTAATGTGGAGTAATAGCACTTCTGGGTTAAAGGGGATTTCAACTTCTGTTATCATTTTCAGCCATAGACAACATTTCCTCCAAAAGGCCTTCACTTTAGTGCATTGCCACCAGACATGTTTAACATCCGCTCTCAGACCACACTCTTTCCAACACAGTACTATATCCTTTTTAGAAAATTTATTAATTGAGTCCGGTGTACGGTACCACATATTAATTATTTTAAAATATGTTTCATAATTAGCAGAGGATCTGGCCGATATTTTAAACATTTTTATTGTTTTAACCCATTCTTCCATACCAATAGATAGTCTTAAACTTTCCTCCCATTTCACCATCCCTGGGGTTTTATTATTCTGGGTATTTAGAGAAATAATCTCCTGACATTTAGAAATCCTGTGGCGTGTATTTGTATTATATAATAGGAGTTCAAAAGATGTTAACCTGTCTATATTTTCCTTTTTAAAGCCTCTCCTTTTTATAGCACTCTGTATATTCATATAGTGTAACTATAAATTTTTATCAAGTTTAAATTTGGCATGTAGTCTTGACCAACTGAGTAATATGCCTTCCTCACAAAAGTCTATTATACGATAAATACCTTTTTCTATCCATTTCTCCAGGGATATTATCTTAAGCTCTCCCTTTAGTATTTCTATTGGTGCGGCCAAAGATGGATATACTGATAGTTTCATTTTAGATCTAATTTTCCTCCAGAATTTAAGCAGAGATTTAATATGTTTTGGCACTAATTTATTCTTTACCAAATCCATATTTGAAAACCAAATTATGGCATTTATAGGAGTAGGATCCAGGAATACTTTCTCCATCTCTTTCCAATTTGGCTTTACTGATGGAAGATTCCATGGAATGATCTGGGCAAGAGATATGGCTGTTGAAATATCTTTTATACATGGTGAAGCAAGTCCTCCAAACTCTATTCTTTTCCTAGTAATCGTACCAGCTATCCTCGCTCTTTTACCCTGAAGGATATAGTTATCTATTAGCTGTTGAAATCTCTGTATCCAATATAGCATAGGGATATCAGGAATAGATCTAAAAATGTATGTTATTTTTGGAATAACAATCATTTTTATCACTGCTATTCTCGCAGTCCAGGATAGATGAATTGATCTCCACTCTTGAATATCTTTTAATATAGTTTTGTATATATTAGACAGATTATTTTTTAAAATATTTTTAATATCGAAGGATATATGTATTCCCAAATGTCTAATTTCTTTTACGTTCCAGTTATATTGATATCTCTCTCTTAGCTTCAACTTAATTTCTGGAGATAAACCTCTAGTGATTACATCTGTCTTAGATGTATTCACTTTAAAGTAAGAGACATTACTGAAGCTGTTTAATATCGCTTCTAGTTTTAATAAAGATTTTTCGGGATCTGTAAGAATGATAATCATATCGTCAGCATAGATAATTGTTTTATATTCTTTCTCCCCAATTTTAATACCGCTTATTTCCTTTGTTGTTCTTATTTTCTCTAGCAGAGGTTCCATATATAAAACAAATAATAGAGGAGACAGGCGACACCCCTGCCTTGTTCCATTTGTCATACTAAAAAAATTTGTTTCAAAATTTGTCCCCACTACTTTTGCTCTTAAATTACTATACAAGGCTTTTATTGCCTTATTTGCAAAATCCCCTAAACCATATTTCTGGAGCACTACCTGCAGGAACTCCCAGCTGACTCTGTCGAACGATTTTTCCGCGTCTATTGACAGGGCCAGCATGGGAGCTCCTTTCTTAATTCCCGAAAAAAAAACATTCATTAGACTTCTAATATTGTCAGACCCCTGACGGGATCTAACAAAACCTACCTGATCTGGGTTTATAAGTTTATCTATTAAAGGATTTAGCCTTTTTACTAATATTTTGGAATATAATTTCAGATCGAAATTCAAAAGCGATATGGGTCTATAACTCTTCCTATCGGCCGGATCTTTATCCTCTTTTAATATATTTATAATTTTTGCTTCTGTTAGTTCCGCCGGGATGACACTGCTATCTTTTATTTCATTATACATCCTAGCCAGGGGAGCCTTAACTACCTCTATAAATCTCTGATAAAAAAGCTTATCTAACCCATCCGTGCCAGGGGCCTTATTGTTTTTACTTTCTTTAATCGCTTCTTCTATCTCCTCTTCCGTTATAGTTTTATTCAGTGTCTCTAATTCTGTTTCCGAGATTCTTGGGAGATTTAAGTCTCTTAGAAACTCCTCAATTTCCCTTATATCTTTTTTTATTTTTATCTCTGAATTACTCAGGTTATACAGGTTAGAATAGTAGTTATGGAAGATATCACTTATGTCCCGAGGATCTCTATAAACCTTATTATCCTCCCCTCTGATCTCTTGGATGCAGTTATGAATTCTTTGCTTTTTCATTTTATTTGCCAAAATGTTTCCAGACTTATCTCCTTCTAAGAAAGTCTCCATCTAAAAACCTCCAAATTAATCTGTCCAACCTATACTGTTCCACCTTCTTTATTTGTTGCTGTATATTTCCAATCTCTTCCCTTAGTTTCTTATTTGGAGATTTTTTATTCAAATTATGTTTATCTTCCAGATTTATATATAAGAATCTTAAGGAGTCTCCCCACTCTTTTTTTAACAAAATTGCTCATGGAGAGGCTTCACATTTTTATGCTGTCATTTTGACCGTCAAGTCGCTAGTTATATATACACAGTATCTCACAAAAGTGGGTACACCCCTCACGTTTTTGTAAATATTTTATTATATATTTTCATGTGACAACACTGAAGACATGCCCCTCTGCTACAATGTGAAGTAGTAAGTGTACGGCCTGTATAACAGTGTGACACAGCCATTAATGTCTAAACCGTTGGCAACAAAAGTGAATACACCACGAAGTGGAAATGTCCAAATTGGGCCTAAAGTGTCAATATTTTGTGTGGCCACCATTATTTTCCAGCACTGCCTTAACCCTCATGGGCATGGAGTTCACCAGAGCTTCACAGGTTGCCACTGGAGTCCTCTTCCACTCCTCCATGATGACATCCCAGAGCTGGTGGATGTTAGAGACCTTGCACTCCCCCACCTCCCGTTTGAGGATCCCCCCACAGATGCACAATAGGGTTTAGGTCTGGAGACATGCTTGGCCAGTCCATCACCTTTACCTTCAGCTCCTTTAGCAAAGCAGTGGTAGTCTTGGAGGTGTGTTTGTGGTCGTTATCATGTTGGAATACTGCCCGGCGGTTCAGTCTCTGAAGGGAGGGGATCAATTTGGACATTTCCACTTAGGGGTGTACTCACTTTTCTTGCCAACAGTTTAGACATTAATGGCTGTGTGTTGGGTTATTTTGAGGGGACAGCAAATTTACACTGTTATACAGGCCGTACACTTACTGCTTCACATTGTAGCAGAGGGGCATTTACAAACATTTGAGGGGTGTACTCACTTTTGTGAGATACTGTATATATACAGTATCACATATATAGTTGTGAGCGTACGAGTTGTTGCTAACGCTGCGGGCTCGCAGCGAGCCGAGGCCCTCGCGAAGCGAGGGCACTGCCCGAGGGTCTCAGTTGCTGGCATGGAGCGCCGAAGGCAACTGAGGACCCTCGCGAAACCAAAAAAACAGGAACAACAAAAACATCACACACAGCACGGGGGAACAGCCAGGACGTCTGGGAGTGGGATGGAACGCAAATTTAAGTCGATTTTGCCGAGTTTCATCACTCAAAAATCGCCTAAGCGAAAAAAAAATGCCTGCCCAAAACATTTAAAATGAGGCTAAACGGCCTTGGACCGCACAAAACACCGCCAACCGTGTACCACTTTCACACAGGAACGTACGAGGTACAAAATACACTATTACAAATGACGGAAAATGCTTGCGAACAGCGTAACACATAGACATACGATGCAACTTTACAACCCTAACTTGCAAGTAATAACATTACGGATCTAAAATGGCGTTTTAGACAACTAAACCAACGGTTTGCCCTCGCGCACGCAGCATATTTCTAATGCACAGTTGGGACATTCATTAAACTTTATCATCAGGGCACCAACACTCACAATGTACATTGTATGGTGCAGAGAAATACAAACAGATTGTTAGCTCTTCAGGCTATTAATTGCTGGATATATTAATTAGAAATAGGTAAAGTATATTAATTTATTAAGTAACTAATTAATTAATTATTATAAAAAATATATCTTTGTGATGAGCACCGAAGGTGCTTAGAGGAGCAAAAGTACACATGAGGAGAGGCTCACAATGAGCGCCGAAGATCCTCAGAGTACAAAAAGCTTTACATTGTGTGGCAAACAGCATTGCCATGGCTTCACATTTTATTGCCCTCACATTTTATCTCAAGCTGTGACCAAGGAGGGCATTAGTAAGAGAAGCAACCAAGATGCTTAAAAAAATAGGGAAAATTTGTCTATCAGAGAATTATAACCTGGAAGAGTAGCCAGAAGGAAGCCAAAAAACAAGACTTTCACCCTGAGATCACATCCTCGCTGTGACGCATGGCGGTGATAGCATTGTGTCGTGGGAATGCTTTTCTTTGGGAAATTGTTGTTGTTCTGTCCTTCAGTTCTATCCGACTCACGGTGACCTTATGGACGCCTTATGCAGGATGTAAGGGAAGAGGAGCAGCTATGAAAGGGGTCTTGGGGGGGGGCGGCTATAGAAAAGGGTCTAAGGGAGGGAGGCGGGCCTTTCCTGTTGGGAACCCGTTTGCAGTGCCAGCCATCGGGTTAGGAGTGTTAGGGTGAGGGTTTGGGTTACTGCAAAGAAATTCTGTGAAGAAATTCACAGATCCCTCGGCCACGCCACCTAGTTCCCGATGTGCACTACTATGTACGGGCAGCGAACAGGAAAGATCCAGGGATGCTGATATGGGAAGGGGTCTTAGGAAGGGGGATGGTGTAAGAAGGGGTCTTGGGGAGGGGCTTTAAGTGAGTTGGTACTTGGGGGCCCCACATTTTTCACCGGGGTCCTCCATGCTCTACGCCACTGTCAGAACCAAACATAGTACCACCAGTACAGAGAGTCCCTTAGGTAGAGGCCCAGTCCAAGGGGGATACTCCACAGACCCCTATCTAGCACATGTTGACTCATGACACTTGCGTACTCAATGGGAAGATTTTTTCAATCTACTCCTTAAAGGACCCCAGTGACCCTCTTTGTTTCTTTATGGTCCTTTGAATAAACTGAATTTATGTTTTATAACAAAATATTGGAATCCAATTATTTTGTCAGCTGATTCTATTAGTTTCTTTCTCAGGAGGATGTAATGGAGCGTATCCTTTAATGCAACTTAAAGCACTGGCAGTTGTAGATGCCACACCACAGATAATAAGTTCTTGTGAAATCAAAGTCTGCTCCCTCCTAAGGAAGTTAATGAACAGAAAACCAAATGGTATATCCTACAACATAATTGCATATGAATAATAATATATTACATGCTGTGCTACTTTACAATCTGAAAAGCATTTTTGCCTGTTCAAATTACTGGAAGTAACAACACTGCCCCTCTGGGGATCGGATCCAGCCTGGAAATCAAGGACCTATAACATGAGAAAACCAGCCTGAGCTGCTCGGATTTCACTGAACCAGAACTTACAATCAATATAAACACTTATAGAGGACATGACTGTAAGGTGAGAGGAGAGTAAAACAAGCCAACAAACAATATATCATCTGTAGAGTACACAGGAACTTAATTAGAGACATACAATGGTGTTTTTGATATTAAAGGGACTGTCACCACATCAGGAAGTTAATTTCATTTTATAGAGCATTAATTACCGGCTGCACGTTCTACTAGCACTTGTACACTACAGTAAATCATTCCTGAAACATGTGTTGATTTTGCTGCTCCTGTAGGCTAATGTGAGAGTCAGAATACTTGATAAGGGTGGGAGGGTGGGTCTAACTGCCAGGTAACATTGTGGGGTATTTATTTTGGCCACTTCCGAGTCAGACAAGCAGACTGTAATACTAATTAGCACATCAATGTAGCTAATTAATAGGCATGAGCTGTTTATTTGCTTCTAAATAAAGGAACAACAACACAATGGCATTTCCCAGGATTTAATTTGGGGTGAGTCTATTTAAGATATATATGTACACACTAGGAAATTGCCCGTCAAAATGACGGGAATAAAATTCTAAGGCTGGCAATGCTGTTTGCCACACAATGTGAGCCTTTTGCTCCTCTGAGCACCATTTGCGTGGCGCACGCTGACTGCCATTGGTTTTATTTTCAAAGTCCTGCGTGCCTGGCGTTGTGCGTGTAAGTGTTAGTGTCTTCGCCGTCATGTATTTTCTAAGTCCTGCGTGCCTGGCCTTGCTGAGCCTCGTTTTCATCCTGTTTCCGAATTTTTACGTTTTTTTCAGCCGCCATTTTTTCCCCTGATTTGCTGATTTCGATCGTTAAAAAATACAAAATATGCTTCAAATTAAATTGCTACCTCACTCTCCCCCTGTGCTGTGTGTGAGTGTGTAAGTTAATTTGAGGCATATTTATGTGTTTTTGCATGCTTTTCCAGTTCGGTCGTTAAAAAGTCGTATTTTTGTGAGCCTCACAGTCCATCTGCGTGCTTTGGGTCCCAAGACATACAGGCTTTAATTTTGCGTCAGTCGCTAAGTCCAGGGGCCCCGCGAAGAGGCCTCATTGCAGTTAAGTCCCGCTTGTCTCGGGATGAGCGCCAGCTAAGTCCCACGTGTCTCGGGATGAGCGCCAGCTAAGTCCAGTGTGTCCACCCCTGCAATGTGCGCTTTTTGCATTGCAGCCTAAGTCCCGCGTGCCTCAACTGCTCTCCTCACTACGCGAAGCTCGCAAAGCGCCATGACAACTTGCAGTACGACAACTATATAGGTGATATATATATATATATATATATGACGAGGTAAAGAATGTTATCTGGTATTTGTGGGAGGCGCCGTCTACCAACGGTCGAACAATAGGGGTAGCGATAAGAACCAGGCCCTCTGGCTATGCAATGCCCTATCAGACAAGTAGAATAATGTGGCGAGGTGTAGCCGAGAAGTGCCGGGTGCTAGATGAGTCCTTGTGCGAAAGCAAGGACTGCTGATACGCCCAGGAACAGCAGTGATAGCAGATAAAGTCGCTAGTGACCTGAAAGTGGGTGTCAGAGGGGAGTGATGAACTACTGGTAACCCCGGGATCTGCAGCGACTGCGGAGGAGGCTCCTGGAGGGAAAGTGTATTAGGCGATACATGAAAAGACATTAGTGGCGATAGACGAGAGGGCTAGTGTAGGACGTAGGAGAAGGAGTGGTGCGGTTGTGCCTAGCGAAGGCGGAAGTGGGGCTTGCGAGTATGATGAAGCCTAGCGAAGGCAAGTACGACTATGAAAGCGTGATTGAGAAGGAGCCTAGCGAAGGCTGATGTGGTTTGTGAGTGTGGTTGAGCTTAGCAAATGAAACTATGAAAGCGTGATGGAGACGGTGCCGAGCGATGGCAAATATAGGATTTATGGAGGTATCGGAAGTGGTGCCCAGAGTGGGCCGAGAATGTAAGGAGGGTAGCTTTGGGCCAGAATCCACGTGAATGAGGCGTAGGGAAGCTGGAGTGCTTCATTGGACATGTACAAGGGCATAGACAAGTGGGTTCAGGCCCAGATCTATAGTAGAAAAGCGTAAGGAAGTCAGGATAACTTACCTTGAGGGGAACCATCGCTCTCCAGCAATGAGAGTGCCCTCTCGGGCAAGAAAAGGAGCAAGAAACTGCTCGACTGGAGACTCTGCATAGTATTTAGGTGACAGAAGTGATGCCTGGAGAAGGTCGAAAGGAGAGTGTAAGGAGGGTAGAAGTTTAGCAGATCTGGAAACTCACACAGAATTAATTATAAACTGTACATATTATACTGTTATTATATACATTAATATTATTATTATATTGGTACATTATTATACAATGATTAATATTATTAACAATATCTATTAACATTAATATTTATTCTTATTTATTGTATTATTACTCTTATTATATTTATTAATGTTATTATTACTGCTATTATTATTATCAAAAATATTTAAATTTCAAAATATTTTTCCTATTATTTGCACCATTTCTAACATTTATAAACGCGTTGAAGAATATTATTGCTGATTATTGCATTTTTAGGCTGTTTACCCCCAATTATTGTATTGAATTAGTTCCAATTGCTTTTTATCGTATTACTGTAAATGTCATGTGCGCATTCGCTCTTTGATAATACTATTTTACGTATATAGCGGTGCATTGTAATGAATGGCGGATTCCAATACGCTAATGACAAATCTGGGCCCAACATTAGCCGACTAGAAAAAAAAGAGATTAGCAAATATTCCAAATGGGGACAGTTTCTTATACTTTGTTGGAGCAGGAAGAACAATTTTACGGGCGGAATGTAATAATTTAGATTTTATTTTATTTATTTTATTTTATTCGATTTATTTTGATAATAATCTTCCACTTTTATATAAAGTCAAAATTATAATAACAGAAAAATAATAAGAATAATAGAAAATAGAAATTATATAGAAAAAATATATAATTTAAAGCTTAGCAACAGTTAACTATTTTGTGCGTTTTCTTTTACATTTATATATTATTAGTTTATGATCTGTATGTACCAAAAATATAATTTAATAAAATATAACTTTACAAAAAAAATAATACTAAAAAACATGTAGGGGTTATATACATTATTTTCTTAAAGTGACTCTGACACCATCATGTAGAGCGGTAAAATCAAGTGGAGATGCTGTAATAACATTTTATTTGACGCTCTTTTAACTGCTTTACAATTGTTTAAATGGTTCAGTGTTAGTTTTTACAGCACTCTCACTGATTACCTTGAGCCTTACCTGTAGTTTGGCTGCAACCGCTGATATATTGAGTTTATGGGGACAAGTTCTTTAAAGGGCCAATTACAGGATCTAATCACGTAAAATAGTTGTGGATATATACAGTGCATTGGTCACGCAATGGCGCTCATTGCAGGCCCCGCAGTGAGCGCTGTACGACTTAGGTGCTTATTGCAGGGACGGCGCTTATCGCGAGCCCCACAAACCGAGGCACGAAAACGAGGCCGAAGGCAGTAACACCTAAACCAAGGCAGTAACACTCATGCCCCTAAATAACACGAGGCGGGGGAAGACTTGCAATGAACTCCTATGGCTCTCATCTCGGGGGCTCACTTACAGAGGGGGAAAGGTGGAAAGAGACACAGGGGGGGAGGAGGAGGGGGGAAAGAGACACAGGGGAGGGAGGAGGGGGGAAAGAGACACGGGAGGGAGAGGGGGAAAGAGATACAGGGGGGAGGAGGGGGGAAAGAGACACAGGGAAGGCAGAAGGGGGAGAGACACGGGGAGGGAGAGGGGGAGAGATACAGGGGAGGGAGGGGTGAGAGACACAGGGGAGGAAGGAGGGGGGAAAGAGACACATGTAATATTATACCGTCATTTAGGACCGGCAAACGACTAGTATTAGATAAAAGGGACAAATAAATTGTAATAACTAGATGGGCAACATTTTAGGTGTAATGGCTGCAACCAAATACTTATCTAATTATATAATTCAATATCCGTCAAGAACTCTTTACACTTCTTTACTTGGCACCATCCTCTAGATGGGCAACATTTTAGGTGTAATGGCTGCAACCAAATACTTCCTATAATTCAATATCCGTCTTTCTAATGACTGCAGGAATTGTAGCCAATTCTACCTTACAGAACTACTACAAATAATTGTAGATATTCAAATATAATAAGTTATTTTCAGATCCTGCCACAGCAATACTGTTGGGTTTAGGTTTGGATTTTGACTACACAACTGGAAAACTTAAATTTTGCCTCTTTTTAGGCATTCTGATGTGGACCTGTTTGGAATCGTTGTCTTCTTAGATGTCCCAACTACTCTTTAGCTCACGGATGGATCATTATCCTGACTTTATGGTTCCTTCAATTATGGCAAATCATCCAGGTCCTGAGAAAAAGATCCCAAACCACCACACTAAACCCACCATGTTTGACTGTTGGTAGGATGGGCTCCAAGATCTCTGCAGACGGTGACTGCAGCAATGAAATGCAAAGATGTTTGCTTCTGGGGAGGAAATCTATTGCACGTCTGGACAAGCTATTAAAAAGTAAAGATATTACACTATTTATAAAGGTCCTCACAGTTAGAACTCTGGTATTCCCAGTAGTAACATACGGATGTGAGATCTGGACCATAAAGAAGTCTGAGCACCGCAGACTCGACTCCTTTGTATTGTGGTGAATACTGCTTAGAGTCCCTTGGACTGAAAGAAGATCCAGTCAATCAGTACTTCAGGAAATCAAGACAAACTGCTCACTGGAAGGTTTGATCATGAGGCTGAAACTCAAATATTTTGGCCATATCATAAGAAGACAGTGTTCCCTAGGCAAGACTTTGGTGCTGAGAAAGATTAAAGTTAATTTTGTTAACTTTTCACATATGTCACAAATGTGAGTTTTCCCCTATAAAACAGTGGTCATTTAAAACATTTAATTATTGGGACTTCCACCATTTTTTCAGGAGATCTTCAATGCTGTCACCTATCTAGTATAATATATATTTTCCATGCGCTCTATAATTTAGTGTTTTCAGAATTTAATCATTTTGCAATGTCATTCCCACATATTTAGACAAACAGATGTTTTCATGTGTTCCTTTACCATAACTTTTCAATAAAAAAAGACAATGTACTGTCACAACTTTGTTGAAGAAGGGGACACCATAGGCCGAGATGGATAGATTAATGAAACAATGAACATGAATTTGAGGGAGCTTAGAGGGGCAGTAACTGATAGATGTGCCTGGTGTGCTGGGGTCCATAGGGTAACGGAGAGCCAGACACAACTGAGTAAACAACAACAAGAACATGATGTTCTTGCTGTGTCTCCTCTATGCCATGACAGCCAAAAAGTATTATTATTGACATATGCGTCAACAGAACATTCTCCAAAAAAGATCCTCCAGGTGTTTCTTGGCAATTGAGAGCTGAGCCTTTATGTTATTCATGCCCCCCCCCCCCCCCCAAAAAAAAACCAAAAACAAATTGTCCAGTGTCTTTCTGATAGTGGCATCATCATTACTGACCTTAGCCAAGGCAAGAGGATCCTGGAGCTTAGTGGAGTTTTGCTTATGATCCGTTGTGTCTTCTTGGATGCTGCACCCTTGGAGAAATGTTGGCAGGGAAGATTCATTGATGTTCCAAGTTTTCTCCATCTGGAGATTATGGCTTTCAAGAAGGTTGGGTGGGGTCCAAGAGCTTTACAAATGGCTTTGTTTCAATCTCCAGACTTTTTTTTTTATCTGATTCCTTCAGGAATTTCCACTGATCGTGGCATAATTTGCTTGTTGAATCTTAGCATTTGCTACTTAATCCTGATTGTAAGAGTCAAAATAAGTCAAGTTTATATTGTGCAGGGCTGTCTGTAATCAAGCTTGTGTCCAATCAGCTGACTTTAATTACTCTTTAATTGTGTTGATGTAAATAGGTGCCATTACTTTTTCACATGGTGCCAGTTGGTGTTTGACAACTTTGTTCATTAAGTAAATTAAATAATTAAAGACTGTTATTAATGTGTTATTTGTTCATTCAGGGTCCCTTTATCTAATTTTGTTGTTGTGCCGTTCAGTTGTGTCCGTCTCTCTGTGACCGAATGGACCGCAGCACGCCAGGCACATCTGTCAGTCACTTCCCTCTAAGCTCCATCAAGCTCATGCTCATTGCTTCAATTACCTCATCTATCCATATCCACCTCTGTCATCCACTTCTTCAAGTGTCTTCAATTTTTTCCCTTATCTAATAGCATTGGCTTAAAATATGAAAACATTCAGTATAACAAATATACAATAATAGAGGAAATCAGGAAGGGGGCAAATACTTTTTAATGGCATTATTTATAATCCTTCACTTTCATTCCGTTTGGTAGCATGTGCATAGACGGAGCTACTGCCGGTGCAGACAGTGCAGGGCACCGAGGCACCTGACATCTGAGGGCCCCCCGCGGACCTCCCGCGGGTCCCCTGTGGTATCCGTGGCCCCCCTGTAGTTCCCGTGGCCCCCCTGTGGCCTCCACAGACATCCATGTGGCTGGCCCGCTCAGGTCCCATGTGGCCCGCATGGGTTCCCTGGTGTCCCTTTGCCCCCCTGTGACCCCTTATGGCCCACTGTGGCCCCTCACAGGCTCCAGGGGCCCCCTGCCAGCCCAGTGACTCCCACGAACCTCCCGTGCATCCCCTGCAGCCCCTACGGCTCACTGTAGCCCCCCATGACGTTTGTGTATTCTCCGTTTATGATGTCATAAACAGAGAACACACACACTTCATAAACAGAGAATACACAAACATCATAAACAGAAAATACACAAACATCATAAACAGAAAATACACAAACTTCATAATTTTTGAACACACTGCATTAGTTAATAGTTACGTGAGGGTGTACTTTTGATGCTGACATGTTTAGATTGGTAATGGAGTCTCCGATTACCAGGTTAGCTTAATGGACCCCAGAGGTCTCCTGTTTGGCTAGGGGCATCTAAGTCTGGCCCATTGGCATGTGTTTTTGTATCTCTCCCAGTCTTCAGAGCCTTGACCAGTCCATGGTTTCAGGGAATGCTGATGGATTGTGTTATCTACTGTGACAAGGATCGCCGTTTACCACAGGAAATCTTTACGACAAAAAGGTTCCGCAATACAGATTTATGATGCAAAAGACATGTTTATTAGTAGGGCTCATAAACAAGGATTAGAAGTAGAAAGATGAAAATAAAAATCTACATATGTTCTTACTTAACATTCAGGAACACCCTGACTACACCCGGGCAGCTTCTCTGTTCCGGATAAATTATAATTCATAAAGAAAACAAATTAATGCAGTTGTTACTTCCAGCAGAAGTTCTTGTGGGTCAGTTACAATAGTCTCTGATATGAGGAATAGTGCCACCTTGTGGCCGGGATACAAACAGTCTCTTATTTTATCAGAAGTCTTTTCCACCTCTTTACATAAGTAACGGAGGATGAAGCATAGGGCCCACCCGTCTCTCCCATATGCTTCACCACAGGGACCCTTTGATATTGCAATAGTAACTTACAGCAATTTAACAGGATAAGCACTTAGCCTCTTCCCTTGGGTATAATAAGTCTGGTACCTTCATTCGGTGCCTCTGACAGCTCCACAATCGCTTAGACACCATAGGCAACTCTGCCTGGGAAGCCTCAATATTCACTTCCCTTACTTGGTGCCTTTGTAGTTTCACCTCCTGAGTCTGTAGTCGCTCTGTCAGCTCTGTTCATCCAGCTACTGCAAACAGCACACACTGCTTTCTGTTGTCCAAAACTCGCATCCCCAGTAAACAAGGT
This sequence comes from Discoglossus pictus, assembly GCA_027410445.1. NCBI lineage: Eukaryota > Metazoa > Chordata > Amphibia > Anura > Alytidae > Discoglossus > Discoglossus pictus. Next base: position 9,999,469 of record CM050168.1, read on the forward strand.
GATCTCCTCCAGGTTTGCTTTCCAGAGTTCAAAAAGGTAGATCCACACAGGATCAGCCAGCAAGCTCCTCTCTTGTGGCTTGCTCTGGCTGCTAGCAGCAGCAGCAGCAGCACACAACTTAGGCCAGAGCCTAATCAGCCACCCCCTTCCATGTCTGCTTTCCAGGCTTTAAAGTGAAACTGCACCTGCACCAATTAGGCGTTCTTCAGGAGTTAACTCCGTCACTCCTGTCAAGAACTCTTTACACTTCTTTACTTGGCACCATCCTCTAGATGGGCAACATTTTAGGTGTAATGGCTGCAACCAAATACTTCCTATAATTCAATATCCGTCTTTCTAATGACTGCAGGAATTGTAGCCAATTCTTACTTACAGAACTACTACAAATAATTGTAGATATTCAAATATAATAAGTTATTTTCAGGTCCTGCCACAGCAATACTGTTGGGTTTAGGTTTGGATTTTGACTACACAACTGGAAAACTTAAATTTTGCTTCTTTTTAGGCATTCTGATGTGGACCTGTTTGGAATCGTTGTCTTCTTAGATGTCCCAACTACTCTTTAGCTCACGGATGGATCATTATCCTGACTTTATGGTTCCTTCAATTATGGCAAATCATCCAGGTCCTGAGAAAAAGATCCCAAACCACCACCAAAAACCCACCATGTTTAACTGTTGGTAGGATGTGCTCCAAGATCTCTGCAGACGGTGACTGCAGCAATGAAATTAAAAGATGTTTGCTTCTGGGGAGGAAATCTATTGCACGTCTGGACAAGCTATTAAAAAGTAAAGATATTACACTATTTATAAAGGTCCTCACAGTTAGAACTCTGGTATTCCCAGTAGTAACATACGGATGTGAGATCTGGACCATAAAGAAGTCTGAGCACCGCAGACTCGACTCCTTTGTATTGTGGTGAATACTGCTTAGAGTCCCTTGGACTGAAAGAAGATCCAGTCAATCAGTACTTCAGGGAATCAAGACAAACTGCTCACTGGAAGGTTTGATCATGAGGCTGAAACTCAAATATTTTGGCCATATCATAAGAAGACAGTGTTCCCTAGGCAAGACTTTGGTGCTGAGAAAGATTAAAGTTAATTTTGTTAACTTTTCACATATGTCACAAATGTGAGTTTTCCCCTATAAAACAGTGGTCATTTAAAACATTTAATTATTGGGACTTCCACCATTTTTTCAGGAGATCTTCAATGCTGTCACCTATCCAGTATAATATATATTTTCCATGCGCTCTATAATTTAGTGTTTTCAGAATTTAATCATTTCGCAATGTCATTCCCACATATTTAGACAAACAGATGTTTTCATGTGTTCCTTTACCATAACTTTTCAATAAAAAAAGACAATGTACTGTCACAACTTTGTTGAAGAAGGGGACACCATAGGCCGAGATGGATAGATTAATGAAACCATAAACATGAATTTGAGGGAGCTTAGAGGGGCAGTAGCTGATAGATGTGCCTGGTGTGCTGGGGTCCATAGGGTAATGGAGAGCCAGACACGACTAAGTGAGGAAACAACACCAAGAACATTATGTTCTTGCTGTGTCTCCTCTATGCCATGAAACCCAAAAAGTATTATTTTTGACATATGCGTCAACAGAACATTCTCCAAAAAAGATCCTCCAGGTGCTTCTTGGCAATTGAGAGCTGAGCATTTATGTTATTCATGCTCCCCCCCCCCCTCCCAAAAATAAAAAAACAAATTGTCCAGTGTCTTTCTGATAGTGGCATCATCATTACTGACCTTAGCCAAGGCAAGAGGATCCTGGAGCTTAGTGGAGTTTTGCTTATGATCCGTTGTGTCTTCTTGAATGGTGCACCCTTGGAGAAATGTTGGCAGGGAAGATTCATTGATGTTCCAAGTTTTCTCCATCTGTAGATTATGGCTTTTAAGAAGGTTGGGTGGGGTCCAAGAGCTTTACAAATGGCTTTGTTTCAATCTCCAGACTTTTTTTTTTTTATCTGATTCCTTCAGGAATTTCCTCTGATAGTGGCATAATTTGCTTGCTGAATCTTAGCATTTGCTACTTAATCCTGATTGTAAGAGTCAAAATAAGTCAAGTTTATATTGTACAGGGCTGTCTATAATCAAGCTTGTGTCCAATCAGCTGACTTTAATTACTCTTTAATTGTGTTGATGTAACAAGGTGCAATTACTTTTTCACATGGTGCCAGTTGGTGTTTGACAACTTTGTTCATTAAGTAAATTAAATAATTAAAGACTGTTATTAATGTGTTATTTGTTCATTCAGGGTCCCTTTATCTAATTTTGTTGTTGTGCCGTTCAGTTGTGTCCGTCTCTCTGTGACCGAATGGACCGCAGCACGCCAGGCACATCTGTCAGTCACTTCCCTCTAAGCTCCATCAAGCTCATGCTCATTGCTTCAATTACCTCATCTATCCATATCCACCTCTGACATCCACTTCTTCAAGTGTCTTCAATTTTTTCCCTTATCTAATAGCATTGGCTTAAAATATGAAAACATTCAGTATAAAAAATATACAATAATAGAGGAAATCAGGAAGGGGGCAAATACTTATTAATGGCATTATTTATAATCCTTCACTTTCATTCTGTTTGGTAGTATGTGCATAGACGGAGCTACTGCCGGTGCAGACAGTGCAAGGCACCGAGGCCCCTGACATGTGAGGGGCCCCCGCGGACCTCCCGCGGTTCCCCTGTGGTATCCGTGGCCCCCCTGTAGTTCCCGTGGCCCCCCTGTGGCCTCCACAGACATCCATGTGGCTGGTCCGCGCAGGTCCCATGTGGCGCGCATGGGTTCCCTGGTGTCCCTTTGCCCCCCTGTGACCCCTTATGGCCCACTGTGGCCCCTCACAGGCTCCAGGGGCCCCCTGCCAGCCCAGTGACTCCCACGAACCTCCCGTGCATCCCCTGCAGCCCCTACGGCTCACTGTAGCCCCCCATGACGTTTGTGTATTCTCCGTTTATGATGTCATAAACAGAGAATACACACACTTCATAAACAGAGAATACACAAACATCATAAACAGAAAATACACAAACATCATAAACAGAAAATACACAAACTTCATAATTTTTGAACACGCTGCATTAGTTAATAGTTACGTGAGGGTGTACTTTTGATGCTGACATGTTTAGATTGGTAATGGAGTCTCCGATTACCAGGTTAGCTAAATGGACCCCAGAGGTCTCCTGTTTGGCTAGGGGCATCTAAGTCTGGCCCAGTTAGTTTGTACATTGGCATGTGTTTTTGTATCTCTCCCAGTCTTCAGAGCCTTGACCAGTCCATGGTTTCAGGGAATGCTGATGGATTGTGTTATCTACTGTGACAAGGATGGCCGTTTACCACAGGAAATCTTTACGACAAAAAGGTTCCGCAATACAGATTTATGATGTAGAAGACTTGTTTATTAGTAGGGCTCATAAACAAGGATTAGAAGTAGAAAGATGAAAATAAAAATCTACATATGTTCTTACTTAACATTCAGGAACACCCTGACTACACCCGGGCAGCTTCTCTGTTCCGGATAAATTATAATTCATAAAGAAAACAAATTAATGCAGTTGTTACTTCCAGCAGAAGTTCTTGTGGGTCAGTTACAATAGTCTCTGATATGAGGAATAGTGCCACCTTGTGGCCGGGATACAAACAGTCTCTTATTTTATCAGAAGTCTTTTCCACCTCTTTACATAAGTAACGGAGGATGAAGCATAGGGCCCACCCGTCTCTCCCATATGCTTCACCTTAGGGACCCTTTGATATTGCAATAGTAACTTACAGCAATTTAACAGGACAAGCACTTAGCCTCTTCCCTTGGGTATAATAAGTCTGGTACCTTCATTCGGTGCCTCTGACAGCTCCACAATCGCTTAGACACCATAGGCAACTCTGCCTGGGAAGCCTCGATATTCACTTCCCTTACTTGGTGCCTTTGTAGTTTCACCTCCTGAGTCTGTAGTCACTCTGTCAGCTCTGTTCGTCCAGGTACTGCAAACAGCACACACTTCTTTCTGTTTTCCAAAACTCGCATCCCCAGTAAACAAGGTGATCTCCTCCAGGTTTGCTTTCCAGAGTTCAAAAAGGTAGATCCACACAGGATCAGCCAGCAAGCTCCTCTCTTGTGGCTTGCTCTGTCTGCTAGCAGCAGCAGCACACAACTTAGGCCAGAGCCTAATCAGCCACCCCCTTCCATGTCTGCTTTCCAGGCTTTAAAGTGAAACTGCACCTGCACCAATTAGGCGTTCTTCAGGAGTTAACTCCGTCACTCCTGTCAAGAACTCTTTACACTTCTTTACTTGGCACCATCCTCTAGATGGGCAACATTTTAGGTGTAATGGCTGCAACCAAATACTTCCTATAATTCAATATCCGTCTTTCTAATGACTGCAGGAATTGTAGCCAATTCTTACTTACAGAACTACTACAAATAATTGTAGATATTCAAATATAATAAGTTATTTTCAGGTCCTGCCACAGCAATACTGTTGGGTTTAGGTTTGGATTTTGACTACACAACTGGAAAACTTAAATTTTGCTTCTTTTTAGGCATTCTGATGTGGACCGGTTTGGAATCGTTGTCTTCTTAGATGTCCCAACTACTCTTTAGCTCACGGATGGATCATTATCCTGACTTTATGGTTCCTTCAATTATGGCAAATCATCCAGGTCCTGAGAAAAAGATCCCAAACCACCACACTAAACCCACCATGTTTGACTGTTGGTAGGATGGGCTCCAAGATCTCTGCAGACGGTGACTGCAGCAATGAAATTAAAAGATGTTTGCTTCTGGGGAGGAAATCTATTGCACGTCTGGACAAGCTATTAAAAAGTAAAGATATTACACTATTTATAAAGGTCCTCACAGTTAGAACTCTGGTATTCCCAGTAGTAACATACGGATGTGAGATCTGGACCATAAAGAAGTCTGAGCACCGCAGACTCGACTCCTTTGTATTGTGGTGAATACTGCTTAGAGTCCCTTGGACTGAAAGAAGATCCAGTCAATCAGTACTTCAGGAAATCAAGACAAACTGTTCACTGGAAGGTTTGATCATGAGGCTGAAACTCAAAAATTTTGGCCATATCATAAGAAGACAGCATTCCCTAGGCAAGACTTTGGTGCTGAGAAAGATTAAAGTTAATTTTGTTAACTTTTCACATATGTCACAAATGTGAGTTTTCCCCTATAAAACAGTGGTCATTTAAAACATTTAATTATTGGGACTTCCACCATTTTTTCAGGAGATCTTCAATGCTGTCACCTATATAGTATAATATATATTTTCCATGCGCTCTATAATTTAGTGTTTTAAGAATTTAATCATTTCGCAATGTCATTCCCACATATTTAGACAAACAGATGTTTTCATGTGTTCCTTTACCATAACTTTTCAATAAAAAAAGACAATGTACTGTCACAACTTTGTTGAAGAAGGGGACACCATAGGCCGAGATGGATAGATTAATGAAACAATGAACATGAATTTGAGGGAGCTTAGAGGGGCAGTAACTTATAGATGTGCCTGGTGTGCTGGGGTCCATAGGGTAACGGAGAGCCAGACACAACTAAGTGAGTAAACAACACCAAGAACATTATGTTCTTGCTGTGTCTCCTCTATAGCCATGAACCCCAAAAAGTATTATTTTTGACATATGCGTCAACAGAACATTCTCCAAAAAAGATCCTCCAGGTGCTTCTTGGCAATTGAGAGCTGAGCATTTATGTTATTCATGCCCCCCCCCCCCCCCCCCGCAAAAAAAAAAACAAATTGTCCAGTGTCTTTCTGATAGTGGCATCATCAATACTGACCTTAGCCAAGGCAAGAGGATCCTGGAGCTTAGTGGAGTTTTGCTTATGATCCGTTGTGTCTTCTTGGATGCTGCACCCTTGGAGAAATGTTTGCAGGGAAGATTCATTGATGTTCCAAGTTTTCTCCATCTGGAGATTATGGCTTTCAAGAAGGTTGGGTGGGGTCCAAGAGCTTTACAAATGGCTTTGTTTCAATCTCCAAACTTTTTTTTTTTATCTGATTCCTTCAGGAATTTCCTCTGATCGTGGCATAATTTGCTTGTTGAATCTTAGCATTTGCTACTTAATCCTGATTGTAAGAGTCAAAATAAGTAAAGTTAAATTGTGCAGGGCTGTCTGTAATCAAGCTTGTGTCCAATCAGCTGACTTTAATTACTCTTTAATTGTGTTGATGTAACTAGGTGCAATTACTTTTTCACATGGTGCCAGTTGGTGTTTGACAACTTTGTTCATTAAGTAAATTAAATAATTAAAGACTGTTATTAATGTGTTATTTGTTCATTCAGGGTCCCTTTATCTAATTTTGTTGTTGTGCCGTTCAGTTTTGTCCGTCTCTCTGTGACCGAATGGACCGCAGCACTCCAGGCACATCTGTCAGTCACTTCCCTCTAAGCTCCATCAAGCTCATGCTCATTGCTTCAATTACCTCATCTATCCATATCCACCTCTGACATCCACTTCTTCAAGTGTCTTCAATTTTTCCCCTTATCTAATAGCATTGGCTTAAAATATGAAAACATTCAGTATAACAAATATACAATAATAGAGGAAATCAGGAAGGGGGCAAATACTTTTTAATGGCATTATTTATAATCCTTCACTTTCATTCTGTTTGGTAGTATGTGCATAGACGGAGCTACTGCCGGTGCAGACAGTGCAAGGCACCGAGGCCCCTGACAACTAAGGGGCCCCCGCGGACCTCCCGCGGGTCCCCTATGGTATCCGTGGCCCCCCTGTAGTTCCCGTGGCCCCCCTGTGGCCTCCACAGACATCCATGTGGCTGGCCCGAGCAGGTCCCATGTGGCCCGCATGGGTTCCCTGGTGTCCCTTTGCCCCCCTGTGACCCCTTATGGCCCACTGTGGCCCCTCACTGTCTCCAGGGGCCCCCTGCCAGCCCAGTGACTCCCACAAACCTCCCGTGCATCCCCTGCAGCCCCTACGGCTCACTGTAGCCCCCCATGACGTTTGTGTATTCTCCGTTTATGATGTCATAAACAGAGAATATACACACTTCATAAACAGAGAATACACAAACATCATAAACAGAAAATACACAAACAACATAAACAGAAAATACACAAACTTCATAATTTTTGAACACACTGCATTAGTTAATAGTTACGTGAGGGTGTACTTTTGATGCTGACATGTTTAGATTGGTAATGGAGTCTCCGATTACCAGGTTAGCTAAATGGACCCCAGAGATCTCCTGTTTGGCTAGGGGCATCTAAGTCTGGCCCAGTTAGTTTGTACATTGGCATGTGTTTTTGTATCTCTCCCAGTCTTCAGAGCCTTGACCAGTCCATGGTTTCAGGGAATGCTGATGGATTGTGTTATCTACTGTGACAAGGATGGCCGTTTACCACAGGAAATCTTTACGACAAAAAGGTTCCGCAATACAGATTTATGATGCAGAAGACTTGTTTATTAGTAGGGCTCATAAACAAGGATTAGAAGTAGAAAGATTAAAATAAAAATCTACATATGTTCTTACTTAACATTCAGGAACACCCTGACTACACCCGGGCTGCTTCTCTGTTCCGGATAAATTATAATTCATAAAGAAAACAAATTAATGCAGTTGTTACTTCCAGCAGAAGTTCTTGTGGGTCAGTTACAATAGTCTCTGATATGAGGAATAGTGCCACCTTGTGGCCGGGATACAAACAGTCTCTTATTTTATCAGAAGTCTTTTCCACCTCTTTACATAAGTAACGGAGGATGAAGCATAGGGCCCACCCGTCTCTCCCATATGCTTCACCACAGGGACCCTTTGATATTGCAATAGTAACTTACAGCAATTTAACAGGACAAGCACTTAGCCTCTTCCCTTGGGTATAATAAGTCTGGTACCTTCATTCGGTGCCTCTGACAGCTCCACAATCGCTTAGACACCATAGGCAACTCTGCCTGGGAAGCCTCAATATTCACTTCCCTTACTTGGTGCCTTTGTAGTTTCACCTCCTGAGTCTGTAGTCGCTCTGTCAGCTCTGTTCGTCCAGCTACTGCAAACAGCACACACTGCTTTCTGTTGTCCAAAACTCGCATCCCCAGTAAACAAGGTGATCTCCTCCAGGTTTGCTTTCCAGAGTTCAAAAATGTAGATCCACACAGGATCAGCCAGCAAGCTCCTCTCTTGTGGCTTGCTCTGGCTGCTAGCAGCAGCAGCACACAACTTAGGCCAGAGCCTAATCAGCCACCCCCTTCCATGTCTGCTTTCCAGGCTTTAAAGTGAAACTGCACCTGCACCAATTAGGCGTTCTTCAGGAGTTAACTCCGTCACTCCTGTCAAGAACTCTTTACATTTCTTTACTTGGCACCATCCTCTAGATGGGCAACATTTTAGGTGTAATGGCTGCAACCAAATACTTCCTATAATTCAATATCCGTCTTTCTAATGACTGCAGGAACTGTAGCCAATTCTTACTTACAGAACTACTACAAATAATTGTAGATATTCAAATATAATAAGTTATTTTCAGGTCCTGCCACAGCAATACTGTTGGGTTTAGGTTTGGATTTTGACTACACAACTGGAAAACTTAAATTTTGCTTCTTTTTTGGCATTCTGATGTGGACCTGTTTGGAATCGTTGTCTTCTTAGATGTCCCAACTACTCTTTAGCTCACGGATGGATCATTATCCTGACTTTATGGTTCCTTCAATTATGGCAAATCATCCAGGTCCTGAGAAAAAGATCCCAAACCCCCACACTAAACCCACCAATTAAAGACTGTTATTAATGTGTTATTTGTTCATTCAGGGTCCCTTTATCTAATTTTGTTGTTGTGCCGTTCAGTTGTGTCTGTCTCTCTGTGACCGAATGGACCGCAGCACGCCAGGCACATCTGTCAGTCACTTCCCTCTAAGCTCCATCAAGCTCATGCTCATTGCTTCAATTACCTCATCTATCCATATCCACCTCTGTCGTCCACTTCTTCAAGTGTCTTCAATTTTTCCCCTTATCTAATAGCATTGGCTTAAAATATGAAAACATTCAGTATAACAAATATACAATAATAGAGGAAATCAGGAAGGGGGCAAATACTTTTTAATGGCATTATTTATAATCCTTCACTTTCATTCTGTTTGGTAGTATGTGCATAGACGGAGCTACTGCCGGTGCAGACAGTGCAGGGCACCGAGGCCCCTGACATCTGAGGGCCCCCTGTGGTATCCGTGGCCCCCCTGTAGTTCACGTGGCCCCCCTATGGCCTCCACAGACATCCGTGTGGCTGGCCCGCGCAGGTCCCATGTGGCCCGCATGGGTTCCCTGGTGTACCTTTGCCCCCGTGACCCCTTATGGCCCACTGTGGCCCCTCACAGGCTCCAGGGGCCCAATGCCAGCCCAGTGACTCCCACGGACCTCGCGTGCGTCACCTGCAGCCCCTACGGCTCACTGTAGCCCCCCATAACGTTTGTGTATTCTCCGTTTATGATGTCATAAACAGAGAATACACACACTTCATAAACAGAGAATACACAAACATCATAAACAGAAAATACACAAACATCATAAACAGAAAATACACAAACTTCATAATTTTTGAACACACTGCATTAGTTAATAGTTACGTGAGGGTGTACTTTTGATGCTGACATGTTTAGATTGGTAATGGAGTCTCCGATTACCAGGTTAGCTAAATGGACCCCAGAGGTCTCCTGTTTGGCTAGGGGCATCTAAGTCTGGCCCAGTTAGTTTGTACATTGGCATGTGTTTTTGTATCTCTCCCAGTCTTCAGAGCCTTGACCAGTCCATGGTTTCAGGGAATGCTGATGGATTGTGTTATCTACTGTGGCAAGGATGGCCGTTTACCACAGGAAATCTTTACGACAAAAAGGTTCCGCAATACAGATTTATGATGCAGAAGACTTGTTTATTAGTAGGGCTCATAAACAAGGATTAGAAGTAGAAAGATGAAAATAAAAATCTACATATGTTCTTACTTAACATTCAGGAACACCCTGACTACACCCGGGCAGCTTCTCTGCTCCGGAGAAATTATAATTCATAAAGAAAACAAATTAATCCAGTTGTTACTTCCAGCAGAAGTTCTTGTGGGTCAGTTACAATAGTCTCTGATATGAGGAATAGTGCCACCTTGTGGCCGGGATACAAACAGTCTCTTATTTTATCAGAAGTCTTTTCCACCTCTTTACATAAGTAACGGAGGATGAAGCATAGGGCCCACCAGTCTCTCCCATATGCTTCACCCCAGGGACCCTTTGATATTGCAATAGTAACTTACTGCAATTTAACAGGACAAGCACTTAGCCTCTTCCCTTGAGTATAATATGTCTGGTACCTTCATTCAGTGCCTCTGACAGCTCCACAATCGCTTAGACACCATAGGCAACTCTGCCTGGGAATCCTCAATATTCACTTCCCTTACTTGCTGCCTTTGTAGTTTCACCTCCTGAGTCTGTAGTCGCTCTGTCAGCTCTGTTCGTCCAGTTACTGCAAACAGCGCACACTGCTTTCTGTTGTCCAAAACTCGCATCCCCAGTAAACAAGGTGATCTCCTTCAGGTTTGCTTTCCAGAGTTCAAAAAGGTAGATCCACACAGGATCAGCCAGCAAGCTCCTCTCTTGTGGCTTGCTCTGGCTGCTAGCAGCAGCAGCAGCAGCACACAACTTAGGCCAGAGCCTAATCAGCCACCCCCTTCCATGTCTGCTTTCCAGGCTTTAAAGTGAAACTGCACCTGCACCAATTAGGCGTTCTTCAGGAGTTAACTCCGTCACTCCTGTCAAGAACTCTTTACACTTCTTTACTTGGCACCATCCTCTAGGGGGCAAACAGTTACACACCCTCCCCCTCAGCTCAACAACATGGAGTAGATGGCACTGTAGTTCCAGGCCAATAGACTGGAGCCTCGCTTTCCGTAGAACCGTTCCCGGACAGGACCGCTCCATCATGCATATCTGACCGCCCCGGGGCCAACTGCATCAAGACTTCAGGCAGTGCCTGGAGGGCCACTCGTGGATCCTTCTGCTCTTGATGTCCGGAATCCTTTTCGTTGCTTTGGCACCAATGGGACTTTCTTATATCCGCCGATGCTAGCGCTCTTGCAGTCGTCTCAGCCTCCATGTCTTCGTACTGCACTTTGGCAATTCTGCCTACATCTCTGTGCTGTTTTTGGTCTTTGCAAAAACATTGCGGGTAGGCCACAGACCCGCCCGTCTCTCCGAGTGCCCTCCTCCAGGGACCCTTGACAAGTACTCTTCGTACTTCCATAGGAGAACGTGTTTCTTCATACATTCCCTTCCCTGGGGGTAAGTCACAGACAATATCGGTTTCTGTTACCTTGTCTTCCACCTGATTTCTCTTTTGCTGCAGAACCTTCATCCCTCTCTCGCGGCTATAATTTAACCTTTTCGTAGCATGAATGAAAGGCCAAAGGTTTGCAGATTCCCTCTCTCGCTTGGATTCTTCCTGCAAGTTCGTGGCTAGATGGTGTCTCTTGGTCTGTGCCAAATCACTCTGGGAGCATTCCTGCCTCATCTGCAGTCCGAGAGCCTGGGACTGGAGTTGCCTTAATTCGGCCTCTTCACGTTTGGCTTTCTTTTGTTCTTTTAGCCCTTCCGTTAAACATTCATTCTTTTCCAGAAGTTTCTCAACCCTTCTTCTGGTCTTATCCATCTTCTGATTTTTGACTTCTGTCTCTCTCTCAAGCTCTTTCACCTCACTCAGTAACTCCCTTGAGACAACACAATGGGGGTTAGTGTCGGACTCCGATAGCAGCTGACATGCTGCTATTGCTCGGGGTAACTCTTGGAAAAGCACTGTGACACCTTGAGCTTGTTGGGCCCCCTTTCGCAACACTTTCTGTAGGGTCTCCAATTCTCCCTCTTTCTATGCTTCAACCTCACTGCCATCACCTGAGTCATCCTGACCTTCACTACGGAAGCGCAACTTGGGTGGCCTCTCTTCCCATTCCCTTTCACAGCCGACCCCATCACTCTGCAATCGGTCCTGGGTCAGTGGTTCACAAGGATAGATAACCTAGCTCTCTCTCTTCCAGGTGCTCCAATTGTCTGGCTGATTATTCTCACCAAGAGGTGTTCGATTCATATGGCCATCTTGCTTCTGTTCTGGTACATAGTTCTTTGTGAACTCCAGAAGCATATCTTCTTTTACCTGCTTCTCTTCAACTGTGCTCTGTTTTCCGGCTTGCTTTGCCTCCAAGGTTTCCAGCGTTTCATCTTTCTTTACTCCCTTCAGCTGTATTTTTTCTCCGTTAACTTGTAAATCCAGTTCTCTCTGCTGACACTAAATTTCTGGCTGTATATCCAGAGGAAGGACTTCTTCACTATTTTTCTTCAGGTCCTCCCTGGATTTCTCTGGCAGCTCCACCACCCTTTCTTCATCCTTCTCTTTCTTGTGTACATGCTCCTTCACTATGCCATGCATATGAACTTTCTTTGGACATAGCTCTGTGTTAAACACAGCGTCTGGTGTATATCGGTCCTGAAGATCATGGTTGGTCTCTTCTGGACACGCATCACCCTGTTCCAACCGTATCTCCACATCAGACAGATCGTTCATCCTCTGCTCTTGTGGACTAGGCATCAGCATCTTCTTTGCTATGAGAGCGGTTTTACTCTCTGCCTCTTGTAGCTGAAAGTGTAGATCTTTTACTTGGCTGTGCCAAGTTGGTTTTTCCTGCTCCCAGTAGAGATGCTCCTCCTTTAACATGCATTCTATTCTCTTTTTGACATCTTGCGATATCTTGGCTTTCTCCTCAGACATCTCTGGTGCCTCTCTCTTAGAGAAGTCACTCATCCTCTGAGGTAAATGTTTAGGAAGTACATTTTGCTTTATCAGTTCGCCACTGGGCAGCAGCTTCTTCAGATCTTTCTCAATTGTGTTATACTTGGGCAGACTCTTCCTCTGCTCCCAAATAGACATCTGTGTCTTCTTCCTAGAGGACTCTCTGTTGTCCTCACGCGCAGTCTTCCTTCTCCATTCAGGAATATAATCCGGTATCATCCTCATACCCTTCATTTTCATAGCAACTTGCCTTCCTTCCCTTGTAGGCTTTTTCAGTCTCCCTGGGATAGGGTTCATCTGTACGTCTTGCTTTATTGGTTTCTTGTCTTGGCTCTCCTTGTCCATAGCACTTTGTTTTACTGCGACCTGAGACAAAGTGCTCCTGGGATACTTTACATTTCCTTTAGGATCTATCTCCATATACTGCTTCTCAGGTCCTCTCAGGGATGGGGTTTTGTCTTTCATCCTCTGAATCTTCAGACTCCTTTTGTCCTTATCTTTCCCTTTGATAAGGTTTCCAGTTTCTTCATCATTTTCAGGATACTCTTCCTTAGTAAGAACACTGGCTACATTTATCCATTTGATCTTTCCTTTCTCTGGGTCAGAGATCTTTCTTTCTCTAGTACTCTCCACCTCAGGAGCTTTCACCAAGGCCAGGCGACTGTATCTGTTTAGGTTTCTTATGGAGGCCTCTAGATTGCTCTTACCCATAAGGTTGGTACATTGGATTGGATTAAGATCACCACCAATTACCTGATCAGCATGTTTCTTACTGAGGCTGGTTTTGCACTCAGTCAGTGACAACACTTTGTCCTTTTTCCCTTGACCTTTGTTCATGTCTGTGGCTGCATTTATGTCACTAGTCTCGTGCACCATCTCCGCAGTCACTTTGCTATCTCTGCGGTATCTGCGGCGCCCTCTGCGGTCTCACAGCTCCTGCCGTCTCACTCGCAGCTCCTGCCGTCTCACTCGCTTGCTCCTGCCGTCTCACTTGCAGCTCCTGCCGTCTCACTCGCAGCTCCTGCCGTCTCACTGGCACTGAACTTGGTGGCTTTTTCCACTCTCTCGGCCCTCCACCTGGTCTCTTTCACCTTGTTTACTTCTAGGTCAGGTTTGGTTTGCCTTCCCTTAACAGGGAAACTGTATTTTAAACTTGGACAGACAGGTATGTCTCTTGGGTAGCGATAATCCTGTCTGTCGAAAAAATCCCAGGGGTGCGCTCTCTGTACCTGGACACCCCGGTTAACTCCAATGCGGCCAAGCATTTCCGCTTTCAGGTCATCATAGTTCATCGCCTTTTCTTCATCCATGTATAGGTAAGCTTTCTGAGCTTCACCTGTCAAATACGGGGCAAGGAGTCTCACCCAGTACCTTTTGTGCCACGCTTCCCTTATGGCCGTCCTTTCAAAAATGGTGAAGTATATTAACACATCATCATCAGTCAATTTTAGGAGAAGTTCGTCAGCTCTAACTCTTGCTGCATCTTCCATTCGTTTCTCCAGGTTAGCTTGTGTCTGAGCTAACTGGATAGCCCCTTTTCTGTTGCTCTCTAGTTGAGCAGCTACAGCCTGCTTCAAGGCTTTTAACATGTCCTCCATGTTGCGCTGTGGGTTGTCTTCTTAATCACAGACAAAAGGAACCCCTCTTCTGACACCAGTGTGACAAGGATGGCCGTTTACCACAGGAAATCTTTACAACAAAAGGTTCCGCAATACAGATTTATGATGCAGAAGACTTGTTTATTAGTAGGGCTCATAAACAAGGATTAGATGAAAATAAAAATTTACATATACGTTCTTACTTAACATACATGAACACCCTGACTACACCCGGGCAGCTTCTCTGCTCCAGAGAAATTATAATTCATAAAGAAAACAAATTAATCCAGTTGTTACTTCCAGCAGAAGTTCTTGTGGGTCAGTTACAATAGTGTCTGATATGAGGAATAGTGCCACCTTGTGACCAGGATACAAACAAACAATCTCTTATTTTATCAGAAGTCTTTTCCATCTCTTTACATAAGTAACGGAGGAGGAAGCATAGGGCCCACCCGTCTCCCATATGCTTCACCCCAGGGACCCTTTGATATTGCAATAGTAACTTACTGCAATTTAACAGGACAAGCACTCAGACTCTTCCCTGGGGTATAATAAGTCTGGTACCTTCATTCGGTGCCTCTGACAGCTCCACAATCGCTTAGACACCTTAGGCAACTCTGCCTGGGAATCCTCAATATTCACTTCCCTTACTTGTTGCTTTTGTAGTTTCACCTCCTGAGTCTGTAGTCGCTCTTTCTGTCAGCTCTGTTCGTCCAGCGACCGCAAACAGCACACACTCCTTTCTGTTGTCCAAAACTCGCAGCCCCAGTAAACAAGGTGATCTCCTTGTTGATTCCTACCCATAATTATTCAGCTCAGTTTGAGGCAGTGTTAGCACATTTGTCTTTCTGATATGAGCTATACTTTTCTAGACACTACTCTGCATAAATCACAATGGATGTTATGGATCTGTGATGCATAAAGATCTCCTTCATAAAAAAGTTAGCCAAATCAGGAACTGAAGGTTCCAAAATGGTGGTCATGCTGCTTGAATAGATCGGAGTATATCCTGAGATAAAACTGGGGTGATGGGACTACTCTTTTTATGCAGTCTCTGAAAACTGCTAGTCAAAGTGTCGGCTTTTGTATTTTTAAAACCTGGCCTGTATGATATGAGAATATTAAGCCTCTTGTAAAGTAATGGCCAATATGTTTGTTGGGAGTCGGCCATGTCCAGGTATACCCAACTTAATGCTACCCCTTTTAGTGCTGTTTCACTATAGCGTTATTTTGCCTGTAAATCCCCTTTTAACGCTCTGCCTCGTTATATCGCTGTTTTTGCCTGCCGATCTCCATTTAATGCTAGGATTCACTACAGCGCCGTTTCTTGCCCGCCGAACTTCGTTTAACAATCAGATCCTCAGAGCGAGAGGCAGAGAGGAGGAAAGGTCCCAGCCTGGATGCCACAGAAAGAGCCTAAATCCAACTATCAAACAATCATAGAAAGCTACAGATTTTTGTTCATGTTCCCTTGTTTCTCATCATGTGGTTGTTAATTAACCAATGAAATCTTCAGTAATTGTACTTTTTTGTACTGTATTCTGTCAAAGCATTTCGCTTGATGTTAAGATGCAGGTGTTTAGAAAAAGGAGAATGTCATGTGGACATCTGAGCAGCTTTAAATTGGCCAGCGTCAACTATCCGAACAATTTGGAAAAATAAGGAGAAAGTTAAGTGTTTTCGTCAACCACAAGTACAACATCTTCTGTGAAAAAGATCATTTGGTCCAGAAGCTTTGCATTGGAGGAAATAGAGAAAAGTCTTTCCATCTGGATCGATGATAAAACAGAACGCAACATGCCACGAAGTCAGACAATCATCATGGAGAAGGCCAGAAGCATCTACAGTCACATTCAAAGCCAGATTGACTGTATAACGTTTAAATCACAGGAGAAGCGGCGAGTGCTGATACTGAAGCTAGTGCGGCCTTTCTATCGACTTTAAAAGACATAATTGAAAGAGGGATTTATCCTCCAGAACTCGTTTTCAACCTTGACGAGACTGGACTATTCTGGAATAGAATGCCAAAGCGCACCTTTATATTGCGCAAAGAGAAGTGAGAACCAGGATTCAAAGCTGCCAAGGACCATTTAACGCTTCTTCTGGGCAGAATGCCAGTGGCGATTTCAAGATCAAACCATTGCTGTTGTACCATTCCAAAACCCCAAGAGCCATGAAAGGGATTCCAAAATCGAGCTTACCGGTCATTTGGCAATTTAATTGTAAATCTTGGATCACCATGGAAATTTTTGGAAATTGGTTTACTGAACATTTTTGTCCATCCGTGCAAGCTACTGTAGACATGAAAAAACTAACCTAAAGTTCCCTTACTGATCGATAATGCTCCAAGCCATTCTACCCGCTTGTCTGACTTAGTTTTCCTGCCACCCAACACTACTTCTCTAATCCAAGAAAAGTAGGTACTGAAATTAACTGGAACAGTGTCTGAGAATGAATAACACTGAAGTAGGTTTGTTCTATAGGCTTGGTAACCCACTCCGGGAGCAGAACTCGCTTGTGCCCTTCACAAGGAGAAATATCCTGTAATATATCATTCCGTTTTCACTCAACAGAGTGATCCAGGCCCAAAATACCAGGCAATTCTACCATGAACAGGAGAAACGGCAAACTCCAGAAGTACGTCATGACCTCTTGTGGGCCTTGTCAGTGATGTGTAGCTGCACTCCTTAAGATGAGTGAGCATCCCCTGTGTCTCCTTCCTCCTCTCTCCCTCCCCTGTGTCTCTTTGCCCTCCTCTCCTTCCCCTGTGCCTCTTTCTCCTCACTCCTGCCCTAGCGTCTCTTTCCCCCCTCTTCCTTCCCTTTGTCTCTTCTTCTACTCTCCCTCCCCTGTGTATCTTCCACCCCCCTCTCCCTCCTCTTTATCTCTTTCCCTTCTCCCCCCCATGTCTCTTCCCCTCTCCCTCCCCTTTGTCTCTTCTCATTCTCTCCCTCCCCTGAGTCTCTTCCCCCTCTCCCTTCCCTCTCTCATTTGCCGGCTTGGCAGCGTTAAACCGGTAACTTTTTTTCAAGCCCGCAAGACTTGAAGCTTAAATCAATATTGCTCCAAGCCTTGCAGGCTTGAAAAAAAGTTACTTTTTTTCAAGGCCGTAACTCAGCAGCCGTTGGGAGGCCGCCACAAAATGCCAATTGAAAAGCAAATTAACGTTCAACCTCACTTATGGACTCCCTGCTTCGTGAGGAGGCAGGGAGACAATAAGTGAGGTTGGTAGCTCATTTTTCATTCAATTGGCGTCTTTTGGCAGCTTCCCAAATGGCAGCTTTTTTTTTTTTCAAGCCTGCAACTCAGAAGCCGGTCGTAGCCTCTTTTGCGAGCTTCGCGATGAGCGCCTTTGGCGCTCATTGCAAACCTCTCCCCCCCTCTATCTTACGGGCTTTGCGATGAGCGCCTTTGGCACTCATTGCATCCCCACTACCTTATGGGCCTCGCGATGAGCACCTTTGGCACTCATCGTGAGCCCCGCAATGAGCCCGTAACCTTTACTGATCTTTACTACATATCACATATAATAGTTGTTGTAATTGCGATTTGTCGGTAGAGCTATGTTAAAAGTTCCGGCTTGTTACTTAACCCTAGTAAACAGGAAATAATAAACTTTTTGAATAAAATAAAACTACCTACAATAACAGAACAACAGTTAGAAATAATGAATAGAAAATATCAATTAAAGAAAAACAAATGGTTATATCAGAATTAGAGGTCGATAAAGCACCTGGCCTAGACAGCTTTCTAAAGCAATACTATAAACTGTTTGCTCCCATTTTAATTGGAAATTTGAAAAGGTATTTAACAAAATTAAACAGAAAGGAATAGCTCCTCCAGAAATGCTTTTAGCATCAATACTTACAAATCAAAAAAAGGCAAAGATACAACTCAATGTAAAAACTATAGGCCTATCTCGTTAATGAATACGATATTAAAATGAATTCAAAGATCTTGGCCACAAGGCTGAGTGGTATTCTTCCGGATTTGATTAACCTAGGTCAGACAGGATTTGTGACAAACAGACAGACAACTGACAGCACAAGAAGATTTATAGAAATACTGTCACTGGCCAGGTCCATGAACACCCCACTTTTGTCACTGTCATTAGATGCAGAGAAAGCTTTTGACAGGGTCAATTGGGTGTTCATGGACCTGGTTCTACAAAAATATGGCTTTGATAGATCTGCAATAAAAGCATCGGTAGCCCTCTACAGTAATCCATCAGTTTATGTTACGGGTATAGGATTTGAAACACGGAATTTTGAAATCCATTATGGCACCAGGCAGGGATGTCCTGTTTCCCACTTGATATTTGTGCTACTAATAAAAACTTTAGCGGAAATAATTAGGATTAATAAACATATAGAGGGTATTCAGATATCGAATTATATAAATAAATTAATGTTATTTGCGGATAACATTTTGGTTACAGTAACTAATCCGAGAAGATTGGTAATCTCATTACATGAAGAATTAGACTTATTTAGTAAAATATCTGATTATTCACTTTATATTAAAAAAAAATAACGTTTATGCTTAAATCTAGATAAATATACTATAGAATTATTCAGAAAACAATTTGGTTATAAATTACAACAAAACAAGATCTCCTATTTAAGCATAATTTTTACACCAAATCTCAATAAATTGGTTCAGAATAACATTGAAATATTATGTTTGCAGATTAAAAATGTCCAAATAAAATGGAAAGATTTACAACTAACTTGGCTTGGAAGAATATCAGCAATCACAATGGCGATATTGCCAAAAATCATGTATCTAATGAGAGCTATTCCACTAGAAATCCCCACATTTCTATTCAAAAAAATACATGTTAGATAAATATGTTTATTAAGACAAGATTCCATGTGTAAATGATAAAATAGTAAAAAGAGATTTATCTAAAGGAGGACTAGCAGCTATATCTATATTTGAATATTATGAATCAACCAGACTTTCACAAATATTAGAATGGGTTTTTCCTAGACATCCAGCAAAATGGTGGTATATAGAAAAATCCACAATGATGAATATGAATATTCAATTTATAATATGGTATAGAGAAGAAAATATTCAATTTATAATATGGTATAGAGAAGAAAATATATTATTATTATTAAAAATCTCTCTAAAAACTGTTAGATATGGAATAAAGATGTGGTAAAAATTAAATAAAAAATATGTTAACACTTCCTTCTCCTATAATACCAATCTAAGCTATATATGAAAAATTGAATCCAAAAAAGAGTAGAAAGATTAGAGGGGATACAATTATACCTTAGAGGAAATATTAAACAATTTAAAGAGATTGTTAATGAACATAACATATCTGCAAACCTTTGGCTTACATATAATACCTTAATACTGGTTTAACAAACTTTGAGTATAGCATGCTTGAAGATAGACCATTAAGTATATTTGAATTATTAATAAATCAAAAAGGATAAAAAAATCTCAATAACTAAATCTCGAGAAATTATAAAAAATAAAATACAACTAACTAAAACATCTAGAATGGAGGACTGGGAAGTTGAATTAAATATAAACTGCTCTAATAAACAATGGTACCAAGCATTTGAACTTACAAAAAAAGCAACAAAATGCTCAAACTATAGAGAGATTTTTTTCAAACTTATACTAAGATGGTATAGAACACCAGTAATAATGAAGAAAATATATCCAGATATATACTCTGAGCTTTGCTGGAGAAACTGTGGTTATAAAGGCACCCATTCTCATATTTGGTGGACCTGTCCCAAGATACAAGAATTTTGGTCTCTGTGCATTACGCAAATTACACATATTATTGGATCTCAATTTGACATCTCTCCTCAATCGATGTTGTTCCACATGTTCCCAATGACAGTGAAATATCCAACAAAGGTCTTGATAATCCAAATTTTAATGTCAATAAAATGGTTAATTGCTAGAAATTGGAAAAGTGAAAAATACCTGCATGGCAAGAAGTTGTCTTAGTCATCGATAGAAATAGACAACTCGAAAAAGACTACTTAATCTTAAATAAACTTCAAAGAAAGACCTTAGATAATTGGTACCCATGGGAACAATATATGGACAGAAATCAAATTTATTGCTAAACTCCACTTTGTATTTTAGGATCTGTATTTCTTTTTTTCCTTTTTTCTTTTTGTTTTGTGTTTGGTACTGAATGTTTTTGTATGTTTTTTTCTTCTTTTTAAAGATGTTTTTGATATTTTATGATCAATTAAAATACAATATATGTAGCTTTGTTCTAATTCTAAAAAATAAAAATAAATAAAAAAGTTCTGGCTTGCGCATGCGCAATGAGCGCTGAAGGTGCTCATTGCAGACCTCTGCAAGGCCATAACTTTCGAGCCTCGCGATGAGTACGTTTGGAACTTTTAACATATTGTTAACAACAAATTGTAATTACGACAACTATTATATGTGACTAGGAAATTGCCCGTCAAAAATGACGGGAATGAAATTGTAAGGCTAGCAATGCTGGTTGGCATTCAATGTGAGGCTTTTGGCATTCGTGCCTGGGGTTGTTAGTGCAAGTGTTACTGTTTTCGTCGTTGTGTATTTATAAGTTCTGTGTGCCTGGCGTTGTAAGGCCTCATTTTCATCCTGTTTCCGAATTTTTACGTTTCTCGTCGTCCATTTTTTTCCTTGCTTAGCCGATTTTCGAGCGGTGGAAAATGGCAAATATGGCTCCAATTCGCTTGCAACTTCACTCCTAGGTTTCCTGGCTTTCCCTCCCCCTGTGCTGTGTGTGAGTGTGTTATTATTCTTTAATAATTATTTTGCTTGTCTTCAACTGCTCGCCTCCTGAGTGTCTCAACTGCTTACCTCGCAGCGTAATGAGTGCCTTCGGCGCTCATTGCAGCCTAAATCGTTGTTGTCACTTTTCTAAGTTCTGCATGCTTGGCGTTGCAGAGCCTCGTTTTCATCCTGTTTCAGAATTTTTTAATTTTTCGTCCGACATTTTTCCCCTCACTTAGCCAATTTCCAAAGGGTGGAAAACGGTAAAAATGGCTCCAATGCGTTTGGCACGCATTGCAGCCTAAGTCCTGCGTGCCTCAACTGCCCACCTCACTTCGAGAGGCTCGCAGTGCAATGAGCTCCTTCGGCGCTCATTGCAGCCTGTCCCGCATGCGTCAGCGGCTTGAGTTGCTTCGCTGGCCTCGCAGTGATGGATCACAGGGATGAGGTGGAGATATGAGGAGGCAAGCACTCAGTTGGTGCACTATTGTTGGGTCACTATTCTGCAGTATCAATTTGTGAGTTCTAATTAAATATTCAAAAAAAAAAAAAAAATCTAATTAAATATTGTTGAAAAAAAATCAATGTGCGAGCCTTAAAGTGGCACTTACAAAAACTTTCAGCCTGGACTTTGAACATATCAAAGTAAATGTACAAAATGCGCTGCCCACTGCAGCGTATGCAGATACAGTCTCTGTAGGGCTGGATGTGCAGTGTAGTGTCCTAGCATATTGGGGACCATATCTCAGCAGCATGTAGTTGAGAGATGGTCACTGATTGGTTAGTATGAGAAACAGCACAGAAAGTACAGCAAAATCTGTATCTTCATGAGCTGCAGTGGGCAGACCCATACAGGGACTATTTGTCTGATTTTAGGCAGTAAAAACAGAGTTTATAAGCATTTCTTAATAAAAAAAAGTACATAAAAGTAAATAGATTCACCACGATATACCTAGTAACATCCAGGAACCTTCCATGACCCTTTAATATAGTTTTTTAAATATTTGTTGCATTATTTTATGACATTGACTTTCTAATATTTTAATATTTAATACGTGATTTGGGTTATTGAATATTTATTATAATACTAGCATGAATGATTAATATATTTATTTGGGCCCAGCAATGGTGTCTTCCATGACCATAATGGAGTTATGATTAATCATATCCCTTTGCAATTTGATTAGATTATATTCAAGAGTTAACGTTGCTTTTATGGCAATGTATTAAATCCATAGACATTAATTCATCTTGAAATATTGTATATTTTGTATCAATTTGTACCAATCTAACACAATTAGCAAGAGAATAGATAGAATTAGATTTCCAGACGATGTCTTTTGTTAAATGTTTATACAAAACTAAATTATCTTTATTTAGGCATTACCAGTATAAACAGTGCCACCAGCAATCTGATCAATTTTAATTTATTTCAAATAAATTAATGAAAGTTATGTTTTATTTTTGAATCCATTAACGTATTCCTCTAATAGGAGTGTCTGCATATATATTTTTCTTTCTTTTTCCATGATTTATTTATTATACATGGAGCGGCCCCCCTAGATATGCTGATATCCCATTAGGGTTTTATCTGCTGTGCAGGGATCATTTCTTCACTATTGACATGGGGGCTATTAACTAAGGATCACGGGCTGCATGGAATTTATAAGTTGATTTAACAAAATGTGCACAATATTTGTTGTTCAGTCATGTCCGACTCTCCGTGACCATATGAACGCAGCACGTCAGGAACATCTTATGTTTGGGTGTGCTAATCCATACGGTTTTCATGGCAAAGATACAGGAGTGGGTTGCCAGTTCCTTCTCCATTGTCTGACTTCTCCATGACCTGCCCTACATGGTATAGCTCACAGCTTCATTTAAGTACACGAGCCCCTTCACCGTGACAATATAGAGATCTAGAAGGGGGAAATAGTTTTACACAGTTTAAAATAAATAATTGCAGCCTTTACTTCTTAACTACTGTATTCAGTTTTGCTTTAATGATGACAGACATGTTGTATTTCTTCTTAAAACCATTAGAAACCATGGAGGAACGGTGGATGCTGATACGATCTGTATTCACTTATGTTAAAACATCCTCTCTAAACAGCATGCTTGACAATAGAAACCAATGACAGAGTAAGGCCCCTTACAGCATTATAATTGTCGTGTTATAATAATCCTTATTCTATTTTGGTTTATATTCGATCTGCTTTGTAATAATGATTTGCTGTAAGTCTGCTAAACTTGGATGACCTGTCAGGAGGGAGGGATGAGAGTATTACTGGAGATTGCACTGTCATAGGCTGGGTACTGATAGAGGCTGAATATTTACAGCCTCTATCACACAGAGGCTAGAAAACACATTTTATTTCACAATTATGTGACAACAAATAAAAAATATAATACAGATATCTGCATTTTGAGCACTGTCATGGTGATGCAGCATCATGTATTAGTGTCTGTTTTCCTGCACATGCGCAGATAAGCCCAAAATGTCCACGAACATTGTCGCAATAAAGTTGTTATAATAAAAAAAAATGTATGTGACGTAATGCGTCGGCGCGCGAATCTAATATGGGTGAATTAGTATATGGCTGAGAGGCGTGGCCATATGTGTACGTTTGGGAGGGGCGGGGCGCCTATAAAAAGCTGTGCGCAAGCGCGCTAGCTTCCTCTTTGCTGTCGGCGAGGTGAGTGAGATGGCGGCGCCGCGTGGAGGCTCTGCGAGCCAGGCCTTCAAGCGGAGCATAATAAGCGGCGCGGTGATCTTATCGAACACGTTGAGATATGAGACGCGGAACCATTTAGTTATATCGCACTTCACACCCCGGCTTGTCTCACGAGACTAGGCCGCATATTGTCCCTTCCCCCCTGGCGAGCACGTTACTTCGAGCCTTGTGCCAGTTTCTTGAGAATACGCTCTGATCGATAAGAACCAAAAAGTCCATCTAGTCTGCCCATTCCATCTACTACTATGCTCTCGGTGGACATATGTTCATCCCGGACATGCTTAAATCCGCTTATTGTTTTAGGCAGGTAGAGAAGCATGCCATCCTACTGCTGCGTAGTATAAAGCACGTCATATAGTAGTACCCTGTGTATACATCCTGCCATGATGTCCTCTATACTGAGCTCTCTCTCTCCTTATCTCAGGTACACGCTGCCACCATGGGCCGCCGACCTGCTCGCTGGTGAGTTATTAGCTCTGGGGGATCCGCCATGTGTCATGATCGGTACTAGGGCTGGGCCTGTTATTATCCTCTGTACATGTGTCACTATACAGGGCAAGAACATCTCACATTGAGATAGAATGGAAGGTCTTAAAGCTTAAAAATCTAAGACAGACTTCTCAAGCACTGATGCAAGACTTAACTCACTTGGTCTAAAAGTAGCCTTTCCATCTGGTCCATATCTGATTTCAAGTGGCTAGGGCTCCTATATATTGGGCTACGAGTAAACCGGTGCTGGTAGGCCAAGTCTTAGAAATGTGAGGGGTATATCATAATCAATATGGCGCAAGAGTTTGACGTACAGGCGTCTGGTGTCTTGCAGCTATATCACTGCAGGGTAGACCCTTTCTGGGAAGACACTTAACATGCACATAGTGACTTGCTGTTTGGGAACTGCTCTTATAGCTGGTACTTCATGTTCTCACATTGTGGGAGCCACTTGTACTGTGCTGTATACTCAACTGCAAATGGCGTCTAGGAAGTGAGTAAGGTTCTTAAGATCTTGCCATAACTTTGCTCTTTAAAGCACAGACTTCATATACACTTCTAGAGAAATGTAGGCAGTCTGCCCATTGGTGACAAAGTATTATAAAAACCTATTGGTTTTGTCTTGAACTTATCTTATGTACAGCGCTACGGAATATGTTGGCGCGTTATAAATAAACGATGATAATAAACGATAATAATAATTGGTAACTAGTAAAGTGAAATGTTCATGTAACTAATTAAAATGTAATGCCTTGAATGTATTTTTCTGTTTGGCACTAATGTTGTAATGACAAACTAAAAACCTAAAGCAATTATAGGGTTACATGGCTTATACTAACTTAATTCATTCTTGTTTTTTAGTTACCGATACTGCAAAAACAAGCCCTACCCCAAGTCTCGGTTTTGTAGGGGTGTCCCAGGTAAGCAGGACAATGCCTAATTTTCCTCATCTTGGCCTGGATATTATGCACCTCACAAACTATCTGCTGTAATTCAATATTTAAATGTTTTGTATTTACTTTGGAAATGTATAAAAGCTCCTACCCCAACTTGAATATGGTATTAAACGGTTGTGTAATGTGCAACTCATTGGGTCCTTTGGCTAGTTCAAAATCACAGAAAACTACGAGATTGATATCTAGATTGACTTGAGTCGCAGGTCCACATGAGAACCACTCATTTAATTGCATGGGCAATGAGTGGGACATAGTGTACAAAAGTCTTTAACAATCTTCTAAATGTAGTAAAAGTTGTCCTCAGATCTAGTCCAGCTATTGTGGCTCTTGCTAATGTGTTTAATGTCATCAGTATCTTTTTCTCTAGCTACATAACTGGCTAGATATCTGGGTATAATTTATTTGTAATGGTAACTTATTTACTATTTTGTAAATTGTATAGCAGATTGGTGATAACTTCTGTATTTAGCAAGGCTGGTGCGTTCTTGGCAATGTCTAATTCAATAAATTATCACTTCTAGATGCCAAGATCAGAATCTTCGATTTAGGTCGTAAGAAGGCAAAAGTAGATGAGTTCCCACTATGTGGACACATGGTGTCTGACGAATATGAACAGCTATCATCTGAAGGTATGTATTTGCGCACTGAGGACTGGCAGGGTTTTAATATATCTTGGTAAAGTAAATGACAGGTGTGAGTTAGACAAACGTCTGCATTCATGTCTGAGTAACTACTGTATCTGTGTAGCTATGGCCCTCTATTGTGGCCATTTAAATATGGTAGAGGTCCTTTATTGCAGATAGTCCTTTTCATTAGTACTTTATATTTGTAAGATTTTTTTTTATAAACTGCTTTTCATTTACTATATTTTATCAAGTGATACTCCTAACTTTTTTAAATCCATTTACCTTTGTGTAATCTCCTTTTGCATACAGCCTCTTGTAGCCAAGACTGGTTAAGAGAAAAAGGTAGATGTATTAAAATGAAAGCTGTAAATTAAATATTCATAGATTAAGTGATAATCTACTCTTACGACGAGTCTTCTTGCAGACAATTAAGCCGACCAGCTTTTGCTGTGATCAGAAGGTGGTGTGCAATGTCTGCAGACAGTATCTTCCCTGGTTGTGTATGTGCTTTGTTTGGTTCCCATACAAAGTGCTCTAAGGGACCTAGGAGACAAACTCATGTTGCTGCACATAGACCAGTGCATGATGCTGCCCTCCCCTTGATGTTTGTGCTAATATCCCCTTTCTCCCCACAGCACTTGAAGCTGCCCGTATTTGCGCCAACAAGTACATGGTAAAGAGCTGTGGCAAGGACGGCTTCCACATCAGAGTGCGTCTGCACCCCTTCCATGTGATCCGCATCAACAAAATGTTATCATGTGCCGGTGCTGATAGGTAATGTGATTAGATTGGTAGTGTTAATGGTCTTGGGAATGTCAAACCTGTTAGCTAGTGGAGTGATCCTACATCAAATACGTACATTACAAAACACTCACGGGTCTGACAATCCGAAGACATTGACAATTTACAATTCATTTTTAGAGCTTTTGCAGACCATTAAGCCGACCAGCTTTTGCTCTAATCAGAAGGTGGTGTGCAATGTCTGCAGACATTAAATTCCCTGGTTGTGTATGTGCTTTGTCTTTTCATGCAAAGTGCTCTAAGGGACCTTGGAGACAACTGTAGGAATACCTGAACAAAATTAGAGCTGCTCAGATTATGAACTAACCTAAATAAGTTAGTTCTATGGACATGATATTCTGAGCAGCCTTTTAGCTCACTTGTGCCCTTTACAGGCGAGACATATGTAGTATAGCAGCCTGGTCTCACTCTGTAGTGATAAAGCCCCCAAATGGCAGGCAATTAAGTGTACAGAAGAAACTGCAAACCCAGTGTGCATATTACATTAACTGGCTCTTGTCAGTAGGTTGACACTGAACTTCCTAAGGCATATTGAGCAAGGAGTCTGCCCAGAGCCCCCTATCACACTTAGGAATATTAAGCACTTATTATTCTGTGTCCTAACTTTTTTTTTTTTTGTTGTACCAGACTTCAGACCGGAATGCGTGGTGCCTTCGGTAAGCCCCAGGGCACAGTGGCACGGGTCAACATTGGCCAAGTGATCATGTCCATCCGTACCAAGGCCGGGAACAAGGAGCATGTGATTGAAGCTCTGCGCAGAGCAAAGTTCAAGTTCCCTGGACGTCAGAAGGTAAAGTCTTCTGCCTTTGATCAGTTCTGGTGATTTCCGTGCGAAAGTTCACTTTAAACCATACAATTTTAAGGGGTCCACTCAATGCTTCTCCTACATTAAATAAGCATAGCATCCATATAGAATTAACTTGGTTAAAATGCTTTGACATTAAACTAGAGACCGTCCCCACAATAGGTCAAAACTTATTCAACCTATAAAGTCTTATCATTAAAAACCTATTCACTGGGGGTGCCTTTTCTGGATTACTTTTTTAAAGGAGAAATGGCAGGAGGCATTGGGCCCTTGCGTTTGTCAGCTTTTTCGAATTGGTTTAAAACTGTCTGCACATTTCAGTGATGTATTCCAGAACAAAGAATTAGTATCTATTGAGAACCACAGCATTGCACTTTTTTGGTGGGTAAGAGTTGTAGAAGCCCCCAAGTGTACAGTGTATACTTGTAGTACACCTGTAGTCACATTTGGGTATCTAAAAAAAGTTATTTCTTACTCAAAATTCTTAGTTTTTGCACTGCACACTGAGGGAAATCTGGCAGGGACATGTAAATGAGTCCACAATATATTTTCATTCAACACATGGCTCCTTTTGGCATATGCTTTTCTTTATTGCACAGCTTTATAACACAGAATGGGTTATGTACAATTTAGGACACCTACCCAGGCAGCACTGTTTTGATCTTAATGGGTCTCTGTGGCTGATAATTATAGTAAGGTATACGTTTTTTTTTTTCTTTTGGCTAGAAAAGATCTGCTTACAACAAATTACTATCAATAGATCACATGACTTAAGTATGTGTAGCTTTACTGCCAAGTCTTCTTGCAGACAATTAAGCCGACCAGCTTTTGCTGTGATCAGAAGGTGGTGTGCAATGTCTGCAGACATTATCTTCCCTGGTTGTGTATGTGCTTTGTTTGGTTCCCATACAAAGTGCTCTAAGGGACCTAGGAGACAAAATTTGTGCTAATGTCCCAGTCTCACCATATTTTGGGGCTGGTAATTAACCTGTTATGGTATAATAACTTAAACTCTACTTACACAAGTCATGCAATCTTACAGTTCTATCTGTAGCTTAGACAGATGTGCCTGGCTTGCTGAGGTCATGGGGAGTCAGACACAACTAAGACTAATTTAGGAATTACATTTAGGATTACAAGCCTATCTTTCTGGTGTTGGCCAAGTGAATCCTGCAAGCTATAAATTTGTACATGACCGCTTAAATTATGAAAGGTTCCTGTATTTTTATTGGGTATATAATAATCCGAGTATAGTTTCATCTACTTTATTTTGTGATCTTCTTAAGCTCTGTTTACTGACTAAAATCAAACCTAGTCCCTATCTGAGGCTTGCCTGCAGCATATGCAGACTCTGTAGAACTAGATGTGTAGTGTCCTATCATATCAGACCTCCCCAACCACCATGTTGGCCTTGAGTGATTGTAACTGGCTGTTTAGCCATTCACTTTACTGTAAGCACTTGTCTTTATTCCTTGATTGTGCACTTGCTCAGTTCTCATGATTATAATTTTCTGCAGATTCACATCTCCAAGAAATGGGGTTTCACAAAGTTCAATTTTGAAGACTTTGAAGGCATGGTTGCTGAGAAGCGTCTGGTTCCTGATGGCTGTGGAGTGAAATACATCCCCAACAACGGTCCTCTGGATAAATGGCGGGCTCTGCATAAAGTGCAAAACTGATCAGTTGCTGAGAAGTCTGTTCAATAAAGTCTTGTCTACTTTATCCTTAGATTGCTGTGTGACCTCTTTTGAACATCTCCTTGTGACAGACAAGTCTATTCCAAAGTATACATTGGTAATGCACTTTAGTAGGATGGTCAGTATTGAGGGAGTGACTGCAGGGAGAGATCTATTAAAGGGATATACGTTTCCTGTAAACATTTAAAACTACCTAAGTGTTTGCAGATCTACGTGCTTAAGCATTTTACTCAACTTTCCAAATAGTCCCAACAAATGTCTGCCCCTGTAACATGTGACCAGTTTCTCTGTGGTACTAGATGGTGGCAGTTTCAAAATGTGCTGTGATTGGTTAGTACATCTAGTTCAAGACAGTGAGCTACAGGGGGTCATTTCAGTGAGTAAAAACAGTTTGAAGTACTTAATAAAATTAGATGTTAAAAAAAAAAAAAAACTATTGGCATGTTTGCATAAAAGGGAACCTTCCTTATCCATTTAATGTCCCTTTTTGGATATCACCAAGAAATCCATTCTCTAGACCTTTCCAAAAGGATGTTAATTTGACAATGGAGGGTGACTAAAGTAGTGTCTTGTCTGAGACTAAACAAGAAAATATTTAATAACCTTTATAGTTTATAGGGTGGATATGATGGGAATCTTCAAATATATTGAAGTACTTAAAGTTATATAGCAGGTTCCTGGATTTCACCAGGAGTAGATACCGGTTTATGTAACTAACATGCTTAAAATCTTACAAAATGGTTCATAACTGGTTACACACTTTGCAGCTCATGAACAGTGAACTTCTAAGTACAGTATGTGCAAGGTCACTGGCTGATTTACATTTTTCACTTCAGTCTGTAGTCATGAGCTACATATTGGATAATTTTAGGCTTAAAAACAAAGGGCCAGTAAATTCCACACCACTTGGAGCACACTACTGTACAATACTCCTAAAAACATGTTAAATTCATTTTTTTTAAACCAGTGCCACCTTCACAGAAAAAAATCATAAGTGGACAGTATTTACAAGAGACTGAAATTCCCCAGCCAGACCAACCTCAATAGCTCCGTGCAGAGAGCAGGAGCTGAAAGAGGGTTAACCTGTCCCAAATTCATCTGTGCGGAAAAAAGATTGTTGGAAACTCCTAAATATGTTAACTGATGAGACCAGGATGCAGGTAACAATTGGGGCTAAAAAAAACAATAAAAATATGGTATGAGGGACCAATAGAACGGGAAGAGAAAGCAAGACTGTGCAGTTAAGACCGGTAATGCAAAAACGGGGGAAGGAGATTTAGGCAAATGATGCAGGTCATAAAGAGGAAGGAAAGTCGGGCAAGAAAGTAAACATTTGTAAGCGTTTGACCTAATGTTAGAAATCATTCTGCCATCAAATATAATAACAAGCACATAGTAGAAATATTGATAAAAGATATTGGCTCCTGGGAAGACGCAGCTTTCAACTTGTCCATACCTGCTGGTGTGTATGAAGCTCCCAGAATTCAGAGTAAGCAGCAAGGCCTAGTGAGACCAGGATGCAGGTAACAATTGGGACTGCTGGTGTGTATGAAGCTCCCAGAATTCAGAGTAAGCAGCAAGGCCTAGTGACACCTGGATGCAGGTAACAATTGGGGCTGCTGGTGTGTATGAAGCTCCCAGAATTCAGAGTAAGCAGCGAGGCCTAGTGAGACCAGGATGCAGGTAACAATTGGGACTGCTGGTGTGTATGAAGCTCCCAGAATTCAGAGTAAGCAGCGAGGCCTAGTGAGACCAGGATGCAGGTAACAATTGGGACTGCTGTGGTGTATGAAGCTCCCAGAATTCAGAGTAAGTAGTGAGGCCTAGTGAGACCAGGATGCAGGTAACAATTGGGGCTGCTGGTGTGTATGAAGCTCCCAGAATTCAGAGTAAGCAGCGAGGCCTAGTGAGACCAGGATGCAGGTAACAATTGGGACTGCTGGTGTGTATGAAGCTCCCAGAATTCAGAGTAAGCAGCGAGGCCTAGTGAGACCAGGATGCAGGTAACAATTGGGACTGCTGGTGTGTATGAAGCTCCCAGAATTCAGAGTAAGTAGTGAGGCCTAGTGAGACCAGGATGCAGGTAACAATTGGGGCTGCTGGTGTGTATGAAGCTCCCAGAATTCAGAGTAATCAGCAAGGCTTAGTGAGACCAGGATGCAGGTAACAATTGGGACTAAAAGAAAAACAAAAATACGGTGTGAGGGACCAATAGAATAGAGAGAGAAAAAAATGTTGAAGGGCAGGACTGAATGGACTTAGAAAGAATGTAAGAACTAGGAGTGGTGAATTTGAAATTGTAAAGGCTGCGTAGTTCTATGTAAATGTGTACTTCTGGAATTAAGTTATCTACTACTATAAAGAAGTGGTAGAAAATAAAGCATGTGTAATGTATATGAATATCCTGTGGGAAAGGACCACTTACAGTGCCTTGCAAAAGTATTCACCCCATTTAGCATTTTTCATGTTTTGTTGCCTCACAACCTGGAATTAACATGGATTGTTTGAGGATTTGCATCATTTAATTTACAGAACATGCCCACAACTTGGAACATGGTTTTTTTTTTATTGTGAAGCAAACAACAAATAGGACAAAATGACAGAACAAGTCCCTGTGCATAACTATTCACCCCCCTAAAGTCAATATTTTGTAGAGCCACCTTTTACGGCAATCACAGCTCCAAGTGGCTTTGGATAAGTCTCTATGAGCTTGCCACATCTTACCACTGGGATTTTTGCCCATTCCCCCTTGCAAAACTGCTCCTGCTCCTTCAAGTTGGATGGTTTGTGCTTGTGAACAGCAATCTTTAAGTCTGACCACAGATGTTCTATTGGATTGAGGTCTGGGCTGTGACTGGGCCATTCCAACACATTTACATGTTTCCCCTTAAACCCCCCAAGTGTTGCTTTAGCAGTGAGTTTGGGGTCATTGTCCTGCTGGAAGGTGACCCTCCGTCCTAGCCTCAAATCACACACAGGGTGGTACAGGTTTTGCTCTAGAATATCCCTGTATTTAGCACCATCCATCTTTCCCTCAACTCTGACCAGTTTCCCAGTCCCGGCTGCTGAAAAACATCCCACAGCATGATGCTGCCACCACCATGTTTCACTGTGGGGATGGTGCTCTTTGGGTGATGTGATGTGTTGGGTTTGCGCCAGACATAGTGTTTTCTTTGATGGTTGAAAAGTTCAATTTTAGTCTCATCAGACCAGAGCACCTTCCTCCATACATTTTGGGAGTCTCCCACAAGCCTTTTCCAAACCCAAAACCTGCCATTTTGTTTTTTGCTGGAATGGCTTTCTTCTGGCCACTCTGTCATAAAGCCCAACTCTATGAAGCGTACGGCTTATTGTCGTCCTATGTACAGATACTCCAGTCTCTGCTGTGGAACTCTGCAGCTCCTCCAGGGTTACCTTAGGTCTCTGTGCTGCCTCTCTGATTATTGCCCTCCTTGCCCGGTCCGTGAGTTTTGGTGGGCGGCCGTCTCTTGGCAGGTTTGCTGTTGTGCCATGTTCTTTCCATTTGGTTATGATAGATTTGATGGTGCTCCTGGGGATCATCAAAGATTTGGATATTTTTTTATAACCTAACCCTGACTTGTACTTCTCAACAACATTGTCCCTTACTTGTTTGGAGAGTTCCTTGTTCTTCATGGCAGTGTTTGGTTAGTGGTGCCTCTTGCTTATGTGTTGCAGCCTCTGGGGGCTTTCAAAAAAGGTGTGAATATGTAATGACAGATCATGTGACACTTAGATTGCACACAGGTGGACATCATTTCACTAATTATGTGACTTCTGAAGGTAATTGGTTGCACCAGAGCTTTTTATGGGCTTCATAACAAAGGGGGTGAATACATACGCACATGCCAGTTTTCTGTTTTCTATTTCTAAAAAAATAGTTTTATGTATATATATTTCTCATTTCACTTCACCAACTTAGACTTTTGTGTTCTAATCCATCACATAAAATTCAGATTAACAAAACAATGAACTTAAGCTGTAATGTAACAAAATAGGTAAAAAGTCAAGGGGGTTATTACTTTTGCAAGGCACTGTATGCCACCTTATGTGCTCTGCACCATTTGAGAATGGAAAAGCATGTTGAAAATCTGTTTCTTTCTAAAAATGTTGCTAAATTCTTGGTTATGGTCAGTTAGAAGGCAAAGGCTTTCTTTGTTATCTGTTTCCACGAGTACAGAGTTGTCTGCTCTCACTGTCACTCTGAGCTCACTCAAACTCATTTTCATTGCTTCAATGACCCAATCTATCAATCTCTGCTGTCCCCCTGTGTGTGCCTTCAATCTTTCCCAGCATTAGACTTCTCTAGGGAATCTTGTATTCGTCTTCTACAAATTCAATACATTCCGCCCACCTGTCAAACTTGAAATGGATTTCTCCACAGAGGAGGGGCCCTTTATGGAAACTTTCTTTATCCATCAACGGCACATGCCACTAATCTGTATATCGGAAACCTACAGACAGATGCAGCTACCTTCACAGCTCCAGTTTCTACTTCTTCCACACTATGCAATCATCCATAGCAAAGCCATTCGATACCTCCACATATGCTCCAATAACAATCTAAATATTTCATTCAGAAGGGTTACAAACCTCTCGGCATTACCCAGAAGATCACATCTGCCATTAAAAGACTGTGAGCACTTGTTACAGTACAAAACCACTTCATGCACTCCTTGAGTGATCACATACCACCTGAAACAAACATTGGTCAGCAGAAGTTTGACCAATGAGCGGCCTAATGGAGAAAATGGAACTAAACCTTGGAACAGAACCAAATGATGTCAGCACATCTGTAAGGATGACATAGCCAAACACAACAAAACCTATAACATCAAAAGGTCATGTTCATATACACGGTCTAATGTGGTTCACCTACAATGTAATAAATGTGAAATAGGCTGTTACGTTGGGGAAACAAACCAAAGGCGCTCAACCTTGTTTATGGTCCAGCTCTCATATCTGTATGTTAATACTGGAATACCATGAATCTAACTATGTGGACCTTTGTTCATAGTGTAACATATTTACTGTTTAATAGCTTAACCAGGCTAGCCATAGCTTTCCTCACCAGAAGCAAAGGCCCACAGTACTTCCTTTAAATGCTACTCTTTTTCAATGTTTATTCTTGTTAGGACCTTTGAATTTGTAGAAACTTCACAAAAAAATAAAAATAAATCAACAATAACTTTTTATTTTTTTTAATATGTTTCAGCTGGGAATGTTTATTACAATCATTCATTTCTTAACGACCCAGAGTTAAGAGCCTTCAAACAGCTTTTTAATGTGTGGTTTAAAATATTGGTATTTTATTAAATTACACAGAAAAAAGCTGGTTTACCCACTTTAGGCTGGAGCTTCTCTTATTTAAATATTGCTCTGATACAGTATTCCAGTATAACGAGCAAACATCTAAATAAACTTTTCGAAAAAAGTTATTTGGGAGAAAAATTATAATGAAAATAAAAAAATGTTATCATCATGATTGAGCTCCTCTCATCTGCTTAACATTGGTACATCGATAAGGCAGCTACAACAAATGGTGGTACAGTGTCCTAGTGCTGAGAAGCTTGGAAGAAAGTGGGTGGGCTTTAGTCTAAAGATACAAGGAAAACCACTGTTTCTAGTGTAAGTATTACAAAAATATCCTTTAAGATGAAGTGACATAGAGAAACCATGAAGTCCTTCTCCACATGGTCTGTCCTTGTCTGGTCATATTTGGTTAGTAATGTGAAATGTTCCACCGAGAGTTCATGAGTATCCGTGTCCATGGTTTATCTTTCTCAAATGACAACTAATTTGAGATGTTCCCTGTAGTTACTGAGAGTTCATGGGGTCCCTCTTCACATGGTTTGTCCATGTCTAGTCATACTTAGTCAATAATGTGAGATGTTCCATCATACAGATAGTTCATGGGATTCTAGCTTTGTCAATGGCAACCTATAATTTCAGATGTTCCCTGTAGTTATGACGAGTTCATAAGGTCCTTCTCTACATGTCTTCATACTTGGTTAATAATGTGAGAAGTTCCCTGTAGAAAGTTCATGGGGTTTGTCTGCCAATGGTCTATCCTTGTACATCTCTTTTACCTACAATGCTCCATATCCAGAAGGTTGAGCCGAATTCTGTGACTGATTTGGGCCTGGGTCCCATGTAATTGTTGTGTTGAGATATAATTGATGGGATATCTTGCCGTCAGAGCTCCCTCTCTGTTCTTGGATCTGGTCGGAGATTTACTTCCACTGGGAAATGATCGCTGACTTCCAAGGCCTATGAAGAAAAGACAAATACTGTAGACACTTGTGATCCTCCAAGACTGCAATGGGTCTCTTTATTAATATTCATACCTCCTCTTCTGAAAGTCCTAACTTCTTCTTGAAGTTAAAAGGTTTGGCTGAGCCTGGCACAATTCCTCTTAGAAAACCTTCTCCATGCACAACAATCCTATAGAACAATAAATTATATGAGGTATGAACAGGGACATATAGAGAAGGGTTCTAGAAAATATCTATATATTAGACAATACGATAATGAATTTCCGTCATATCTATCCATCCATCCATCCACATTTTTCACTCTGATACAATCTTTTCATTGTTCTGTCAATGCATTTCCAACTTTTATTGTAATAGTGATATTATAATCATCAACCCAATGCCATATTTGGAGCACACTAAACACTACAAATTAAATTATAATACCTGTCGTACGCGCAGTGAGATTTCTGGCTCACTGTGGTGTCATCCTTGTCTCCAATCAGCCAGTGAAACGCGCTGGAGCTCTTCAATTTAATTTGTTTCCACTCCTCCAGGGTCACATAGCCACATGAAGCATTGAGGTCTCCCAGGAGCATGATGTTCTAGAAGCAAATCACGGAGAGAGAAACCTTGCATGCAGATATTTCTATTAAATATTAACGCAAAACAGCCACAATGTTGTGAAATGTAACAATAGGATTAATTGAAGTGCAACTCACTCACAATAGAATCTCCCTTCTTATCAGGCTGTAGGCCAACAAGTCATGCCAACAAGTACCTTCTATACCCAATCACAAACAAATCCACACTCCCTTCTACAAGCTCTTCCTCCACTGCCGAACTGAAAAGCACATCCCTGTGCTTGTGGGAAGTACTGAAAACAGACAACATGGATGCTCCTATACACAAGCAGAATCTCTGTAAAACATTCTTTGGTGCTGTACTCAGGATCCTTCTGATTGAGTACAGGTAAATTGCTCAGTTTTAATCATTCAGATTGATCCACTTAGACTCAAGCAGAAAGATTATGAAATCCAGAACGGTTGGTGGCCATCAGAAGACCAAGTTGCCCACCATTTTTATATACTGTATATGTGTACACAACTCCCATGTGTATAATACACCATCACATTATAAGGATTTATTTCCCACTCACCTCTGTTTTCCACCGATCTTTGACCTCGAGCATGACCTCTAGAAGTTTGTTAATTTCCTTGGCGGCTTCTCTAGGACACGTGTGGTGGGACATAAGGACAAAATCCTTGATAACTGAGAAATGACCGAGGAATGTTTATTATTGCTGCTTCCATATTCCATAGCCGTACATAATTGAAATGCAGCATCCTTAATGCTTTCAAAAGGAGCAATAGAAATCTTAAGAAAGCACGTTAAGCATGTGCTAATTAATAACATATTCTGCTTGTCGGGTCCTGTGGTGACCAAAACAATGTTTCCGAGGGTATTATACATCTAGATCCACTCTCCCACCCATAACAAGCACTCCAAACCGTAGATGTACAAACAATGCTGAATATCTCGGGGATGATTTACTGTAGAGAACATAGGCTTGTACAATCTGTAGACAATCTATAAAACATATGATCAGGACATAAATGATGAGTTTGCAATATTACCATGTGCTAGCTTCTTCAAGGGTTAATATAATGTAGGGGATGGAGAAAAGGAAATGATTTGTTAACCTGTCTTTGGTGAACGAAAGCGCACAATGAACGGTTCTCTTGCAAAGGCTTCTGGGTTGTCTGGCTGGTCTTCCACATACTGGTACCAGTCTATTACCTTCACAACATCAGACCTGTATGGCAATAACACGTCATCAAACACCATATGAGACCGTATAAGGTCCAGATTTTTAGTTCTAGGTCCAACTATAAATGACGTCTAGCTGCCTTAAAGTCCAGGAGATATTTATCTGGAATATACCTGTCGATGAAGACTATCTGGACCTGTTGGTAAGGAGTAGCTGCCCCTTGTAGTCCTTGAGTTACATATCTAGAATATAATGAAAACTAGCGGCACTTGTATTTCAGGAGATATCTATCTGGAGAGTACCCGGAGATAACGGCTTCTGATCCTTGGAAATCAATGAACCTGTATATGCACTGTATATATAGATGAAGATGTTACTTTTTGTAGCACTGAGATATCTGTCTGGAGTATATCTAGAGAGGCAGACTGGTTGCTCCTTGTAGTTTAGGAGACTCTATCTTGAGTGTTCATGCAGATGGGATCTGTTTCTTGGTGTTCAGAAGATACCTGTCTGTTTTTTACTTGTAGTTCAAGACTAGAGTATGTTTGATGAAGTAGATTAACTGATCACAAGACCTTTATCTAAATTTTACTTATATATTAAGACTAACCCCTCCAGGAGATATGTCTGAAGTGTACCTGTAGATGAATACTAACTGGACGTTGTAGTTCAGGAGACATCTATCTTGAGTCTACCTTTTGATGAAGCTGGAAACTCCTTGTAGCTCATGAGCTATCTATTTAAACTGTACTATCTAATATGTATATTTCAGGATATCTGTTGGGGGTGTACCTGTATATAAAGTGTTTTTACTGGCTGGAGTTCAATACACCTTTATATGGACTGGCCCTTTAAATAAAGGCAGTATTCTCTTAGAAGATCTGTATATGGGGAGTACAAATAGATAAATACTAGATGCTCCTTGTATTTCAGGAGGCCTGGATAATGAAGGCTAGGAACTCCTTGTAGATCAGAAGATTTTAATCTGGAGTGTACCTGAAGATGAAGACTATCTACTCCTTGCAAATTAGGGGATATTTATCAGGAGTGTACCTGTAAATGAAGACTATCTGTTCCTTGTAGATCAATAAATATTTATCTTGAGTGTACCTGTAGATAAATATTAGTTGCTCCTTGTAGATCAGAAGATATTTATCTGGAGTGTACTTGTAGATTAAAACAATCTGCTCCTTGCAGATCTTGAAAAATCTATCTGGATTGTACCAGAAAACTATCTGCTCCTTGTGGATTTATCTTCTGTGTACCTGTAGATGAAGACTATCTGGTTCTTGTAGATCATGATGTATTTATGTGGAATTTAGCTGAAAAATCTCCTTGTGTATCTTGAGTATATCTGAAGATGAAGACTGTTGCTTGTAAATTAGAAGGTATTTATTTGCAGTGTACCTGTAGATGAAGACTACCTGCTCCTTGTAGATCAGGAGATTTTATCTAGAGCATGGTTGTAGATGAAGAATATTTGCTCTTTGTAAATTATGAGATATTGATCTGGAGTATACCTGTAGATGAAGACTAGCTGCTCCTTGTAAATTATGAGATATTGATCTGGAGTATACCTGTAAATGAAGACTAGCTGCTCCTTGTAAATTATGAGATATTGATCTGGAGTATACCTGTAGATGAAGACTAGCTGCTCCTTGTAACTGTTCCTTCCCAACCTTTTACTTTCCAGATGCATATAGTGATGGGCGCCATCGTAACTAGAGACATGAGAAATCAGGAAAATATTAGGTGAAGCCTCACTGATCCAACTTAATATCAATGGCCAAGCACAAAATGGCCAAGCACAATGGTCAACAGACAAGCACAGCTTCAGAAGGTCAATATTGTGGGGTAGAGCAGATAGACAAAGTATTTATTACACTGTTACACCCCCATGAGTGAGTGGAAAGACCTCTTGTGGGGCAGATATTTCCATGTCATGGGAAAAGCCAAAGGAAAAAGTTCTCACCTGTTCAATTCCTTGACCAATGCTGGGATGGCTTCTCCTTTGGAGTCACGGACTTCTTGTATGACACAAATATCACAACGGGACAGTATCTGCAGCAAACACAACAAGTGAGTATGGAATACTCCAAGGTGCTCTCCCACCCTATAAGATATGAGACCCACCTTCACCAGGGTGTCCATAACCTTTCTGTTCGATGCTTTGGCCTCCCCAAAACTTTTGATATTGAAGGCACAGATTTTGAAGATGGCTACTGTCCTTTGCAGGCCAGATAGCACTAGAAGGAGGAGTGACAGCTTCATCTAGATTTGAGCAGAAGAGCTTACAGTCAAACTGAATGAAGAAGCAACACATTGCAATATTTTTATATACACTAGTTGAGCTTGTGTGTTTGCGTTTTTCAGTTGTGTCCAACTCTGTGACCTCATGGTTCGCAACACGCCATGCTCATCCACTTGGAATTCATGGCAGAGATACTGGAGTGGCTTGCCAGTACCTTCTCCAGTGAGCCACAGCATACAGCTCCTGGACTTCCTAGATGGTCTTCCATTCAAGTACTGACCAGGCCCAACCCTGCATGGCTTCAGGGTGGTGTGACCTCTTGGCTCCCTGACTGGAATCGAATTCAGGTCGCATTGGTGAAAGCACAAATTCTAACCACTGAACCACCGGGGAACCCGTATATACCCTAGCTAGTCTTAGCTAAAGACATACACAAATAATCATAGTATTGAGTTTCCAAGTGATGGACTCTAATGATCCATTGTATGATAAAAATAAATTAGAAAACTTTATTGACAAAAAAAAGGCCTCTATGATTGTTAAAAACAGGAGCCTATTCCAAGAATCTTGTTCCAAGAGTCTTATCCTTATTACTATGTACTGGCTTATATAGGGACATAACTGTATAGGCAGCAATGAAACCAACACCAAACGTTCCTATACCATATACCAACCAGGTAGTTTTAATATATAGGGACCAATGACTAACGATAGCCAACTTTGCGGCATCATCGGCCTTCTTCTTGCTATCTTTAGCTATTAGTGCCTATATATTAAAACTACCTGGTTGGTATATGGTAAAGGGAAGGGTTGGTGTTGGTTTCATAGCTGCCTATACAGTTATGCCCCTATATAAGCCAGTACTTTGGTAATAAAATAACTCTGGATAAGACTCTTGGAACAGGCTCCTATTTTTAACAATCACAGCAGCAGGTTGTTTTTGTCGATAGCGTTTTCCAATTAATTTTATCATAATATTAACAATTAACAATGCAATTTCCTCTACACTCCAATAATCTATCTATCTATCTATCTATCTATCTATCTATCTATCTATCTATCTATCTATGTGTCTATCTATCTATCTATCTATCTATCTATCTATCTATCTATCTGTGTCTATCTATCTATCTATCTATCTATCTATCTATCTATAGCTCTCTACCTGTCTATCTATCTATCTATAGCTCTCTATCTGTCTATCTATATCTATCTATCTATCTATCTATCTATCTATCTATCTATCTATCTATCTGTCTCTATCTATCTAGCTATGTATCTATCTATCTATCTATCTATCTATCTATCTATCTATCTATCTATCTATCTGTCTGTCTGTCTGTCTGTCTGTCTGTGTCTGTCTGTCTGTCTATCTATCTATGTATCTATCTAAAGCTCTATATCTATCTGTCTGTCTGTCTATCTATCTATCTATCTATCTATCTATCTATGTGTCTATCTATCTATCTATCTATCTATCTATCTATCTATCTATCTGTGTCTATCTATCTATCTATCTATCTATCTATCTATCTATCTATCTATCTATCTATCTATCTATCTATAGCTCTCTACCTGTCTATCTATCTATCTATAGCTCTCTATCTGTCTATCTATCTCTATCTATCTATCTATCTATCTATCTATCTATCTATCTATCTATCTATCTATCTGTCTGTCTGTCTGTCTGTCTGTCTGTCTGTCTGTCTGTCTATCTATCTATGTATCTATCTAAAGCTCTATATCTATCTGTCTGTCTGTCTATCTATCTATGTGTCTATCTATCTATCTATGTGTCTATCTGTCTATCTGTTTATAGCTCTCTATCTAACTGTCTGTCCATCTATCTATCTATCTATCTATCTATCTATCTATCTATCTATCTATCTATGTATCTATCTATCTGTCTATCTATCTATCTATGTGTCTGTCTATCTATATGTCTATCTATATCTATCTTCTATCTATCTATCTATCTATCTATCTATCTATCTATCTATCTATCTATCTATCTA
This sequence comes from Discoglossus pictus, assembly GCA_027410445.1. Classification (NCBI taxonomy): domain Eukaryota; kingdom Metazoa; phylum Chordata; class Amphibia; order Anura; family Alytidae; genus Discoglossus; species Discoglossus pictus. The sequence continues at coordinate 10,041,045 of CM050168.1, forward strand.
TCTATCTATCTAGCTATGTATCTATCTATCTATCTATCTATCTATCTATCTATCTGTCTATCTATCTATCTATCTATCTATCTATCTATCTATCTATCTATGTATCTATCTAAAGCTCTATATCTATCTGTCTGTCTGTCTGTCTGTCTATCTATCTATCTATCTATCTATCTATGTGTCTATCTGTCTATCTATCTGTATCTATCTATCTATCTATCGCTCTCTATCTATCTATGTCTATAAATATATCTATCTATATATAGTGTTAGATAATTGAGCTTTTAAGCAAAAATGATCTACAGGAACGCTCTATCTAATTCCCAGTTCCATGGCCATTATTTTACTTTCACAGTGGGAGTGATAAAGAAAAAGAGTATGCACAGATCGATAAATGATAATAGCCACAGAGAAGTTTAACTGTTAATGTATAGATTTTGGTAAGAAGAGTTAGAGACGGGGATGAACTGTATAGATAATTTCAGCCTTATTAAATTGTGATTCTGTAAATTTAAAAGGGCTCTATTTAAGCACACAGTATATTTTTTACAGAAGTTTTTAGTTAGTGAACTTCTATCCAAAAGCAAGGTCTTCCCTAACTAAAAACTTCTGTAAATAAAATATGCTCTGTGCTGATATAGAGCCCTTTTAAATTTGCCGAATCACAATTTAATAAGTCTGCTAACCTTCAAGCTCAGTTATCTAACACTTCCATATATGTGTATTTCTCATTTCTGCAATAAGTGGGACCTCACCACTACTTTACATGTACTCTATAACAGCCACCACTCACCTGTGCCACCTGGTCTGTGATGTCTCCAGAAGTCCCTGGCAGTCTCTCTCCATGTATGTGAGGTGCAGAGGACCCGGCAATATTTCAGGTCTGGGTCACAGGGGGAGAGAGTGCTGTGTCAGTGCCCAGTCAGCAGCCAACAGGATGGACAATAGCCCGGCCTGAGAATAGGACTGAAATGTGTGTGTGGGGCGACCTCTAGAAATTGGTCATATAGGAGATCTCACAGTGTTTGGTGCACTCTAGAAATTGGCTAATACGGGAGATCTCACTGTGTGGGGTGCTCTCTAGAAATTGGTGAATATACGAGATCTCACTGTGTGGGGTGCACTCTAGAAATTGGACAAAATAGGAGATCTCACTGTGTGGGGCGACCTCTAGAAATGGGTAAAAAAAACAGATCTCACTATGTGGGGTGCACTCTAGAAATTGGACAAAATAGGAGATCTCACTGTGTGGGGCGACCTCTAGAAATGGGTCAAAAAAACTGATCTCACTATGTGGGGTGCTCTCTAGAAATTGGCCATATAGGAGATCTCACTGTGTTTGGTGCACTCTAGAAATTGGCTAATATGGGAGATCTCCCTGTGTGGGGGTGCACTCTAGAAATTGGACAATATAGGAGATCTCACTGTGTGGAGTGCACTCTAGAAATTGGCCATATAGGAGATCTCACTATGTTGGGTGCACTCTAGAAATTGGTCATATAGGAGATCTCACTGTGTTTGGTGCACTCTAGAAATTGGTTAATATGGGAGATCTCCCTGTGTGGGGGTGCTCTCTAGAAATTGGCCATATAGGAGATCTCACTATGTGGGTGCACTCTAGAAATTGGTGAATATAGGAGATCTCACTGTGTGGGTGCACTCTAGAAATTGGTGAATATAGGAGATCTCACTGTGTGGGGTGCACTCTAGAAATTGGCCATATAGGAGATCTCACTGCGTTGTGTAAACATAAACATAGTTTGTCAGCAGATAAGGTCCATCTGGTCTGCCCATTCTATCCACCTCTGGCTTATTAAGCCTCAGCATTTCCTTATCCTTATACCAGGCATACTTACATTAATTAACAGTTTTTGTCTATACCACTTTCACTGGACATCTGTTCCACTTATCTACTACTTTCTGTAAAACTTAGAAGTAAAACAAAAATCAATAAAACAAGAGCGACCACAGCGAGAAAGCTGCATGGGGCTGGAAGACAAAGATTGGTCCAAAATGTTCAACTATTCATCCGATGTGTGACAGCTGGGATACTTGGAGGGACCAATGAATATGTCCTTAAGAGAAGGACCTTCCCTCCAAAAGGGACACAACTGCTAAGATACAAGTCCTCATTATGTGTGGGGCGAGAGCATGAGAATGAGACTAGAAAGAGGTTTCACTGCTTGTATCTAGAACAGGATCTCTGTATCCCATTCCATTACCATTTCTTTATTCTATTTATTCTCATTCCCTCTCCATCTATTTACACTTTTCCATTCCCTTTTATCACTTTACTCTTTCTACCAAATCCCATTCTACGTCCTTATTATCTATCTTCACGTTCCTTTTCCATCTCTTTTACTCTTTCTTCTAAACGTTCCTTTCCATCTCTTTCTTCCCATCCCCTTTCCATCTTTTTACTCTTTCTTATCTTTCCTTTATTCTTTCATCTAATTCCCTTTCACATGTTTTACTCCTTCTTCTTGTTCTCTTTCCATCTCTATTCTCTTTCTACTAATTCCCTTTTCATCCCTTTATTCTCTTTACTCTTATTCACTTTTCATCTCTTTATTCTCTTTCTTCTCAATCCCTTTCCATCTTTTTTACATTCTTCCCATTTACTTTATTTTCTTTCTTGCCATTCTATTTTTATCTCTTTCTTCACATTCCCTTTTCATCTCTTTATTCTTTTCTTCCCATCACTTTCATTTCCTTCTCATTCTCTTTCCATCTTTTTATTCTCATTCTCTTTTTCTCTCTTCCTTCTTGTTCTTCTCATTCCCTTTCCATGTCTTTTCTCTCTTTCTTCTTTCTTTCCATTGATTTTACTCTTTCTTCTCATTCCTTTTCCATCTATTTTTACTTTTTCTTCTTATACCCTTTCAATTCTCATTTCCTCTCCATTAATTTAATCGGTTTCTTCTCATTCCCTTTCCATCTCTTTTACTCTTTCTTCTCATTCCCTTTCCATATTTTTATTCTCTTTCTTCTCATTCCCTTTCCATCTCTTTTCTATCTTTCTTCTCATTCCTTTTCCATCTCTTTTACTCTTTCTTCTCATTCCCTTTCCATCTCTTTTACTCTTTCTTCTCATTCCCTTTCCATCTCTTTTACTCTTTCTTCTCATTCCCTTTCCACATTTTTATTATTTTTCTTCTCATTCACTTTCCACTTCTCTATACACATCCCATTGCTCTTCTTTTCTAGTCTATCATCTCTTCCCCTTACTACCATTTTCTTCTCTCCGTACACCTTTCCTCATACTCCCCCTATCTCTCACCCTCTTTCTTTTCCCACCTTTTTATTCTTTTACCCTTCCCATCTCTTCTCTTTTCCAATGTTTTTCCTTATAAATACTTTCATCGTTCTTTCTTCTACCCCTATTTCTTTCCACCTTTCCTACACTCACATCATTATTCTCTTATCCTTCCATCTCATTCCTCTTTTCCTATATATTTATCCCTTTTAGATTGTACAAGGATTTCAGGAAAAGTAACCCGTAAAAAATAGAGACATACAGTATACCCACAATAATTACACTTTATTAGGGAGAATTACGCATCATATAAATCATAAACCATTTTGCCAAAATCATATTTGCTGTATGATGGCATATATAGAAGGAAGCTTGCATGGGCCACCCAATCCCTGGCAATGGCACCAGTCAGATGGACCAATACAATGAATGAAGTCCAGTCTCGGCCCCCTTTAAGGCACAGTAATGGTACATTTAAGGCACGGTAATGGTACCATATATTTGTGGTTTTATTTAAGACCACATCAAGCTAGAAAATAGCAAGAGTGTTAATTGATTTCTTGAGTTAAACGTTTGTCTTCCCATTCATCAAAATAAATATATAAAAAGGATAAACATTAGAGCATTCGGAAAAAAAAACAGGAATTTCACCTAAAATACGAACTCACTCATCTTAGTAACAATGTATCTTGTTTACAATCCTGCAACAAAATATAATATTAAAATGTATGTAAATTGCACATAAAGAGGCTATTATAAGAAAATATGTATAACAAATCAGTTAAGATATTGCAAAACAGATGTTTCAGTTGGATATTTTAATTTTTTGTATCCCATTGCTGATGTAGTGGTCAATTTAATTACATTGGCCTCCATTACATGACTGTTGTCATATAATAGCTCCGGTACTTGGCTTTACAAAACTCCCGTAGTTGCGGGTCTGCCTTCCTTTTAACAGGAGCCATGGAATGTAGGGCATTGTCATTGTTGGCCTAAGTGGCCATACTAAAGCTCTAATCAGCTCCATTGTTTACTTATTCTTTATTAATTTTCAGAAATTAAAGTATAAAAGTATTACAAACACAATATGTTATGTTTCTTTTCCACGTTACACGTATACACTATTTTAAAATTATCTTACAATTAGCAAATAGGTAAAGGATACCTATGTTTGCTAGTTTTAGTTAAAGTTAGCCAGTGAAAATATTAATAACAAAACAAATAAAATAAAATAATAGGCCTAGCTACCACCAAAGCACTACCTAAACAAGTAAGCAGTTCCTTATGATCAGCTCTTACCCAGCTAACTCTGGGTGGAGAATAAACAAAACAAATAACAAGTCCATATATTCAAGGGCCTGTATATTTCTCCCAGGCTTTCAGTTGTTCCACTGCTGGTTCAAGTGATAATAGCCTCCAGGTTACGGTCTCTCTGTGTCTCATTCACAGGTCAACAACAACTGATTATAATCCAATCCATCAGATGCCCAACCCCTACTCCAGGAGCTGACTGAATTGGGGTTACACAGGGGCAGCTAATTAACCATGCAGAGGGGTTAACTCCTTCAGTACTTCTGAGAAAAAATAGCTTTACAGAGTCTGTGACTCACATACACACCATGTATCACTCTGTCACAGTACCTTTATGTTGTCTTCATAAAAGTGTTACATATTATGTATAAAAACATTATGACATTTTCAGTTATACAGTGTACATATAACCAAAGTTTCCTATATTGAAATATTCTCATACTGAACTATTTAAAACTTAGCCTCTGGTAAATAATGTATTCAAGCTCATTCTATGACCCAAGCCTGGCCATATATCTAATGCTACTTCTAAGATACTCCTTTCATGGCCATGGGAGGCGTCGTGGTGCAGTTGCAATTGAAAATAATAGCCCTTGTATGTTTACTTATTTTGCGTAATTTAACAAAGAGAACACAGGAACCTTTGTAAAGAGTTTGTCTGTTATTTTATATAATGAATCATAAACTATTTCCCAGAATGCCACAATATAAGTGCAGGATCACATAAAGACTGAGGATATGTGCCCACTTCCTTGTAACCTTTCCAACAATCTGCTGTAGGCTTCAAGACCGTACTGAGAAGCTTGGTTGGTTGGTTGGTTTTATCACATTCTCCTTCGATCATATATATATATATCAAGGTTTTCCGAGCATTTTTGCAGATTGTTCGCCAATTCTTACGAGTCACGATTATTCTGATGTCCTCTTCACACTTACGTCTATAGTGGTCTACAGGTGTCTATGCCTTCAAACTATTTCAGATATTAGTCCTGATTGGGTGCTATTTTTTAAAGCATCCCGGCACATCTTTTCAAAAGTTATCATGCCTCGCACTCCATTATATTTCACTTTTCTCATTCAAAGGTTGATGATGAGTAATGAGTGTGGGACTCTCCAGCTTCTGTAAACAATGATATTAAATGATTCCCTTAATATGTTGTAAAATATTGGTAGTAAGTGGTCATAAATCAAATTATTATTATACGTTATTTGTAACGCGTCAACATATTCCTTTTGCGCTGATATAGAAATGTCTCCTTTCATGAATCCTATGTAGAAATGCAACGCTTAGTAACTGAACTCTTGATTGTAGCTCTTTCTCAGTTCTGACAACATGTAGCCATGATAACCCAGTGACATGCTTCCCTTATTTTCCAAATCAATCCATGAACGGCGTCCACCCATGTACCATCAGGTGCTGCTAGATAATATTTATGCACATTTATCTTCCCCTTGAGGTTTCAGTGGTAGTAGCCACTCTGGCCATGCTTCCATCCCTTATGAAGCACATCATATTGCTCTGCCAAAACTGGAGCCATGATACATGAACTGGAAGACATCTAAACGGCATCTTTGGAAATAAATTCATTTTTATGGTTGGAATTTCACCAAACCATGAGATCTGGTTGCACCACCAATCCTCTGAATACTTGGCGATAGCTTCCAGATTATCGGATAATTAGCATCATATAGATAGCACCATTTTTCACTGGAGGTCAGTGTCTCTGCTATTGTCCACCACCTTCAGCGTTGGTTGTTGGACTTTAGGTCACTGGTGATAAGCGGGGAAGCTAGCGCAACTCAAATTAGCACGCTGCACTACTTTCGCTCCCTTACCCTTTCAACTGTTGGCTTCTTGATCTGGTAGTTAGGAGGAAATCCTGAGGGTCACATGACTTCACTGAAATTATGTGACATCATGGAAGCGACTTAAATGTTCATTATCTATTTACCCTGATAATCCATGATATCTGTCTATATACTTTGTTGAATGATTGAATGAATCTTCTGTACTGTGATTGGAGGTTCATCAATTACTCTGGTATTACACCTTTCTTTGATGTTCAATGTCCATGTCCTGATGGACCCTGCCTCGGGTTATTCCAGATACTGTCCATAATGTGCTTTTTGATAACCCTTTTTTTCTCAAAGTCCATTTTGCATTTCAGGAAATGTAATCTTCTATACAAGTCATATTTTAAAGTCCGAATGATTCCTAGATGTCCACCGTATCATAATGTCAATGAGTTTAAAGTCCATGATATGATCATTTTCTACAAGTTCATGATCTTACAACTGAAGACAAATGTCCACAAATTCCAGCTGAGCCAAAGCTATGAATTACCAATGGCGTTGTCTTTTCAGGTATATTGGGTTTGCTTTGATCCTTTTAAGATGACTGAGCAACCTTGCAGGCAGCCAAGAGACTGAGAACAATGAGGGGAGATGAGGAGAGAATCGACTGCCCACTCATTTCTCTCAGATCCACTTCTACTGGGTAATGATCACTGACCTCAAGTGCCTGAAAAGACAAAAAAGTCATTTTATTATTAGGTTATTATTTTTATTTATTATTATTGTTTATTTATAACGCGCCAACATATTCCGTAGCGCTATACATGGGTTACGATCGAAGCAAAAAACAATAGCAGTATTAACACGTTGCACAGGATGGAGGGCCCTGTCCGTGAGCTCAGAATCCAGTGTCCATAGAGCTTTCCCAAAGCACCCGCAAGACTGAAAACTCGCAAACCTAGAATATGAAGGGTGAGGTACAGGAGAGCGAAAGATACGTTGGGCAAGTTAAGGTGGAAGGAGATAGGAGAGACAGTGGGAAGATGGTGGGAAGACAGTGGAAAGATGGGGGGAAGACAGTGGGAGTTCTGGATGCTGACTAGAAGTCCACATGTTAGTGCCTAAGAGAGTCCCAATACCTGTGACACTGGCATTGCCTCCTAGCCTGTGCCTCTCGCAGTCCCTCCTACTTGTGTCTCACTCACAACCCTTTATTCGTGTGATTGTCATATGTGTCATGCCTGTGCCTCACTCACATGCCTGTGCCTCACTCACCTACCTGTGCCTCACTCACGTACCTGTGCCTCACTCAGCCTCATTTCCTTTGTGAAGTTATACACCGAGGCCGATACAACCAGCTCTTTCAATTCATTGCCGTAGACAACAATCCTAAAAAAGAAAAGTAATCACAGGTTAAGAGTGATCCCCACTCACACTCAGAGCTCTGGCTCTCTGCTCACTGATCCCCACTCCCACTCAGGGTGCTGGCTCTCAGCTCACTGATCCCCACTCACACTCAGAGCTTTAGCTCTCTGCTCACTGATCCCCACTCACACTCAGAGCTCTGGCTCTCTGCTCACTGATCTCCACTCACACTCAGAGCTCTGAATCTCTGCTCACTGGTCCCCACTCACACTCAGAGCTCTGGCTCTCTACTCACTGATCCCCACTCACAGCTCTGGCTCTCTGCTCACTGATCCCCACTCACACTCAGAGCTCTGGCTCTCTGCTCACTGATCCCCACTCACACTCAGAGCTCTGGCTCTCTGTTCACTGGTCCCCACTCACACTCAGAGCTCTGAATCTCTGCTCACTGGTCCCCACTCACACTCAGAGCTCTGGCTCTCTACTCACTGATCCCCACTCACAGCTCTGGCTCTCTGCTCACTGATCCCCACTCACACTCAGAGCTCTGGCTCTCTGCTCACTGATCCCCACTCACACTCAGGGTGCTGGCTCTCTACTCACTGATCCCCACTCACACTCAGGGTGCTGGCTCTCTGCTCACTGATCCCCACTCACACTCAGAGCTCTAGCTCTCTGCTCACTGATCCCCACTCACACTCAGAGCTCTGGCTCTCTGCTCACTGATCTCCACTCACACTCAGAGCTCTGGCTCTCTGTTCACTGATCCCCACTCACACTCAGAGCTGTGGCTCTCTGCTCACTGATCCCCACTCACACTCAGAGCTCTGGCTCTCTGTTCACTGATCGCCACTCACACTCAGAGCTCTGGCTCTCTGCTCACTGATCTCCACTCACACTCAGAGCTCTGGCTCTCTGTTCACTGATCCCCACTCACACTCAGAGCTGTGGCTCTCTGCTCACTGATCCCCACTCACACTCAGAGCTCTGGCTCTCTGTTCACTGGTCCCCACTCACACTCAGAGCTCTGGCTCTCTGCTCACTGATCCCCACTCACACTCAGAGCTCTGGCTCTCTGCTCACTGATCCCCACTCACACTCAGAGCTCTGGCTCTCTGCTCACTGATCCCCACTCCCACTCAGAGCTCTGGCTCTCTGCTCACTGATTCCCACTCACACTCAGAGCTCTGTCTCTCTGCTCACTGATCCCCACGCACACTCAGAGCTTTGGCTCTCTGCTCACTGATCCCCACTCACACTCAGAGCTCTGGCTCTCTACTCACTGATCCCCACTCACACTCAGAGCTCTGGCTCTCTGCTCACTGATCCCCACTCACACTCAGAGCTCTGGCTCTCTGCTCACTGATCCCCACTCACACTCAGAGCTCTGGCTCTCTGCTCACTGATCCCCACTCACACTCAGGGCACTGGTTCTCTGCTCACTGATCCCCACTTACACTCAGAGCTCTGGCTCTCTCCTCACTGGTCCCCACTCACACTCATAGCTCTGGCTCTCTACTCACTGATCCCCACTCACACTCATAGCTCTGGCTCTCTGCTCACTGATGATCCCCACTCACACACAGAGCTCTGGCTCTCTGCTCACTGGTCCCCACTCACACTCAGAGCTCTGGCTCTCTGTTCACTGATCCCCACTCACACTCAGAGCTCTGGCTCTCTGCTCACTGATCTCCACTCACACTCAGAGCTCTGGCTCTCTGTTCACTGATCCCCACTCACACTCAGAGCTGTGGCTCTCTGCTCACTGATCCCCACTCACACTCAGAGCTCTAGCTCTCTGCTCACTGATCCCCACTCACACTCAGAGCTCTGGCTCTCTGCTCACTGATCTCCACTCACACTCAGAGCTCTGGCTCTCTGTTCACTGATCCCCACTCACACTCAGAGCTGTGGCTCTCTGCTCACTGATCCCCACTCACACTCAGAGCTCTGGCTCTCTGTTCACTGGTCCCCACTCACACTCAGAGCTCGGGCTCTCTGCTCACTGATCCCCACTCACACTCAGAGCTCTGGCTCTCTGCTCACTGATCCCCACTCACACTCAGAGCTCTGGCTCTCTGCTCACTGATCCCCACTCCCACTCAGAGCTCTGGCTCTCTGCTCACTGATTCCCACTCACACTCAGAGCTCTGTCTCTCTGCTCACTGATCCCCACGCACACTCAGAGCTCTGGCTCTCTGCTCACTGATCCCCACTCACACTCAGAGCTCTGGCTCTCTACTCACTGATCCCCACTCACACTCAGAGCTCTGGCTCTCTGCTCACTGATCCCCACTCACACTCAAAGCTCTGTCTCTCTGCTCACTGATCCCCACTCACACTCAGAGCTCTGTCTCTCTGCTCACTGGTCCCCACTCACACTCAGAGCTCTGGCTCTCTGCCCACTGGTCCCCACTCACACTCACAGCTCTGGCTCTCTACTCACTGATCCTGACTCACACTCATAGCTCTGGCTCTCTACTCACTGATCCTGACTCACACTCATAGCTCTGGCTCTCTGCTCACTGATCCCCACTCACACTCAGAGCTCTGGCTCTCTGCTCACTGATCCCCACTCACACTCAGAGCTCTGTCTCTCTGCTCACTGGTCCCCACTCACACTCAGAGCTCTGGCTCTCTGCCCACTGATCCCCACTCACACTCACAGCTCTGGCTCTCTACTCACTGATCCTGACTCACACTCATAGCTCTGGCTCTCTGCTCACTGATCCCCACTCACACTCAGAGCTCTGGCTCTCTGCTCACTGATCCCCACTCACACTCAGAGCTCTGTCTCTCTGCTCACTGGTCCCCACTCACAATCAGAGCTCTGGCTCTCTGCTCACTGATCCCCACTCACACTCAGAGCTCTGGCTCTCTGCCCACTGGTCCCCACTCACACTCACAGCTCTGGCTCTCTACTCACTGATCCTGACTCACACTCATAGCTCTGGCTCTCTGCTCACTGATCCCCACTCACACTCAGAGCTCTGACTCTCTGCTCACTGGTCCCCACTCACACTCAGAGCTCTGGCTCTCTACTCACTGATCCCCACTCACACTCAGAGCTCTGGCTCTCTGCTCACTGATCCCCACTCACACTCAGGGCACTGGTTCTCTGCTCACTGATCCCCACTTACACTCAGAGCTCTGGCTCTCTCCTCACTGGTCCCCACTCACACTCATAGCTCTGGCTCTCTACTCACTGATCCCCACTCACACTCATAGCTCTGGCTCTCTGCTCACTGATGATCCCCACTCACACACAGAGCTCTGGCTCTCTGCTCACTGATCCCCACTCACACTCAGAGCTCTGGCTCTCTGCTCACTGGTCCCCACTCACAATCAGAGCTCTGGCTCTCTGCTCACTGATCCCCACTCACACTCAGAGCTGTGGCTCTCTGCTCACTGATCCCCACTCACACTCAGAGCTCTGGCTCTCTACTCACTGATCCTGACTCACACTCATAGCTCTGGCTCTCTGCTCACTGATCCCCACTCACACTCAGAGCTCTGGCTCTCTGCTCACTGATCCCCACTCACACTCAGAGCTCTGGCTCTCTGCTCACTGATCCCCACTCACACTCAGAGCTCTGGCTCTCTGCTCACTGATCCCCACTTACACTCAGGGTGCTGGCTCTCTCCTCACTGATCCACACTCACACTCATAGCTCTGGCTCTCTGCTCACTGATCCCCACTCACACTCAGAGCTCTGGCTCTCTGCTCACTGATCCCCACTCCCACTCAGAGCTCTGGCTCTCTGCTCACTGATCCCCACTTACACTCAGAGCTCGGGCTCTCTCCTCACTGATCCCCACTCACACTCAGGGTGCTGGCTCTCTACTCACTGATCCCCACTCACACTCACAGCTCTGGCTCTCTCCTCACTAATCCCCACTTACACTCAGGGTGCTGGCTCTCTACTCACTGATCCTGACTCACACTCATAGCTCTGGCTCTCTACTCACTGATCCCCACTCACACTCAGAGCTCTGGCTCTCTGCTCACTGATCCCCACTCCCACTCAGAGCTCTGGCTCTCTGCTCACTGATCCCCACTTACACTCAGAGCTCTGGCTCTCTCCTCACTGATCCCCACTCACACTCAGGGTGCTGGCTCTCTACTCACTGATCCCCACTCACACTCACAGCTCTGGCTCTCTCCTCACTGATCCCCACTCACACTCACAGCTCTGGCTCTCTGCTCACTGATCCCCACTCACACTCACAGCTCTGGCTCTCTGCTCACTGATCCCCACTCACACTCAGAGCTCTGGCTCTCTACTCACTGATCCCCACTCACACTCATAGCTCTGGCTCTCTGCTCACTGATGATCCCCACTCACACACAGAGCTCTGGCTCTCTGCTCACAGGTCCCCACTCACACTCAGAGCTCTGGCTCTCTGCTCACTGATCCACACTCACACTCAGAGCTCTGTCTCTCTGCTCACTGGTCCCCACTCACAATCAGAGCTCTGGCTCTCTGCTCACTGATCCCCACTCACACTCAGAGCTCTGGCTCTCTGCTCACTGGTCCCCACTCACACTCAGAGCTCTGGCTCTCTACTCACTGATCCTGACTCACACTCATAGCTCTGGCTCTCTACTCACTGATCCCCACTCACACTCAGAGCTCTGGCTCTCTGCTCACTGATCCCCACTCCCACTCAGAGCTCTGGCTCTCTCCTCACTGATCCCCACTCACACTCAGGGTGCTGGCTCTCTACTCACTGATCCCCACTTACACTCAGGGTGCTGGCTCTCTACTCACTGATCCCCACTCACACTCACAGCTCTGGCTCTCTCCTCATTGATCCCCACTCACACTCACAGCTCTGGCTCTCTCCTCACTGATCCCCACTCACACTCATAGCCCTGGCTCTCTACTCACTGATCCCCACTTACACTCAGAGCTCTGGCTCTCTACTCACTGATCCCCACTCACACTCACAGCTCTGGCTCTCTCCTCACTGATCCCCACTTACACTCAGGGTGCTGGCTCTCTACTCACTGATCCTGACTCACACTCATAGCTCTGGCTCTCTACTCACTGATCCCCACTTACACTCAGAGCTCTGGCTCTCTGCTCACTGATCCCCACTCCCACTCAGAGCTCTGGCTCTCTGCTCACTGATCCCCACTTACACTCAGAGCTCTGGCTCTCTCCTCACTGATCCCCACTCACACTCAGGGTGCTGGCTCTCTACTCACTGATCCCCACTCACACTCACAGCTCTGGCTCTCTGCTCACTGATCCCCACTCACACTCACAGCTCTGGCTCTCTCCTCACTGATCCCCACTCACACTCAGAGCTCTGGCTCTCTGCTCACTGATCCCCACTCACACTCAGAGCTCTGGCTCTCTGCTCACTGATCCCCACTCACACTCAGAGCTCTGGCTCTCTACTCACTGATCCCCACTCACACTCATAGCTCTGGCTCTCTGCTCACTGATCTCCACTCACACTCAGAGCTCTGGCTCTCTACTCACTGATCCCCACTCACACTCAGAGCTCTGGCTCTCTGCTCACTGATCCCCACTCACACTCAGAGCTCTGGCTCTCTGCTCACTGATCCCCACTCCCACTCAGAGCTCTGGCTCTCTGCTCACTGATCCCCACTTACACTCAGAGCTCTGGCTCTCTCCTCACTGATCCCCACTCACACTCAGGGTGCTGGCTCTCTACTCACTGATCCCCACTCACACTCACAGCTCTGGCTCTCTGCTCACTGATCCCCACTCACACTCACAGCTCTGGCTCTCTCCTCACTGATCCCCACTCACACTCACAGCTCTGGCTCTCTGCTCACTGATCCCCACTCACACTCAGAGCTCTGGCTCTCTACTCACTGATCCCCACTCACACTCATAGCTCTGGCTCTCTGCTCACTGATGATCCCCACTCACACACAGAGCTCTGGCTCTCTGCTCACTGGTCCCCACTCACACTCAGAGCTCTGGCTCTCTGCTCACTGATCCCCACTCACAATCAGAGCTCTGGCTCTCTGCTCACTGGTCCCCACTCACACTCAGAGCTCTGGCTCTCTGCTCACTGATCCCCACTCACAATCAGAGCTCTGGCTCTCTGCTCACTGATCCCCACTCACACTCATAGCTCTGGCTCTCTGCTCACTGATGATCCCCACTCACACACAGAGCTCTGGCTCTCTGCTCACTGGTCCCCACTCACACTCAGAGCTCTGGCTCTCTGCTCACTGATCCCCACTCACAATCAGAGCTCTGGCTCTCTGCTCACTGATCCCCACTCACACTCAGAGCTCTGGCTCTCTGCTCACTGGTCCCCACTCACACTCAGAGCTCTGGCTCTCTGCTCACTGATCCCCACTCACACTCATAGCTCTGGCTCTCTGCTCACTGATCCCCACTCACACTCAGAGCTCTGGCTCTTTGCTCACTGATCCCCACTCACACTCAGAGCTCTGTCTCTCTGCTCACTGGTCCCCACTCACACTCAGAGCTCTGGCTCTCTGCTCACTGATCCCCACTCACACTCAGAGCTCTGTCTCTCTGCTCACTGGTCCCCACTCACACTCAGAGCTCTGGCTCTCTGCTCACTGATCCCCACTCACACTCAGAGCTCTGAATCTCTGCTCACTGGTCCCCACTCACACTCAGAGCTCTGGCTCTCTACTCACTGATCCCCACTCACACTCAGAGCTCTGGCTCTCTGCTCACTGATCCCCACTCACACTCAGAGCTCTGGCTCTCTGCTCACTGATCCCCACTAACACTCAGGGCACTGGTTCTCTGCTCACTGATCCCCACTTACACTCAGAGCTCTGGATCTCTCCTCACTGGTCCCCACTCACACTCATAGCTCTGGCTCTCTACTCACTGATCCCCACTCACACTCAGAGCTCTGGCTCTCTACTCACTGATCCCCACTCACACTCAGAGCTCTGGCTCTCTGCTCACTGATCCCCACTCACACACAGAGCTCTGGCTCTCTGCTCACTGGTCCCCACTCACAATCAGAGCTCTGGCTCTCTGCTCACTGATCCCCACTCACACTCAGAGCTCTGGCTCTCTACTCACTGATCCCCACTCACACTCAGAGCTCTGGCTCTCTACTCACTGATCCCCACTCACACTCAGAGCTCTGGCTCTCTGCTCACTGGTCCCCACTCACACTCAGAGCTCTGGCTCTCTCCTCACTGATCCCCACTCACACTCAGAGCTCTCGCTCTCTGCTCACTGGTCCCCACTCACACTCAGAGCTGTGGCTCTCTGCTCACTGATCCCCACTCACACTCAGAGCTCTGGCTCTCTGCTCGCTGGTCCCCACTCACACTCAGAGCTCTGGCTCTCTACTCACTGATCCTGACTCACACTCATAGCTCTGGCTCTCTGCTCACTGATCCCCACTCACACTCAGAGCTCTGGCTCTCTGCTCACTGATCCCCACTTACACTCAGGGTGCTGGCTCTCTACTCACTGATCCTGACTCACACTCATAGCTCTGGCTCTCTACTCACTGATCCCCACTCACACTCAGAGCTCTGGCTCTCTGCTCACTGATCCCCACTTACACTCAGGGTGCTGGCTCTCTACTCACTGATCCTGACTCACACTCATAGCTCTGGCTCTCTACTCACTGATCCCCACTCACACTCAGAGCTCTGGCTCTCTGTTCACTGATCCCCACTTACACTCAGAGCTCTGGCTCTCTCCTCACTGATCCCCACTCACACTCAGGGTGCCGGCTCTCTACTCACTGATCCCCACTCACACTCACAGCTCTGGCTCTCTCCTCACTGATCCCCACTCACACTCACAGCTCTGGCTCTCTGCTCACTGATCCCCACTCACACTCACAGCTCTGGCTCTCTCCTCACTGATCCCCACTCACACTCACAGCTCTGGCTCTCTGCTCACTGATCCCCACTCACACTCACAGCTCTGGCTTTCCATTCACAACTCTGAACCAACACCCACAATCAGTGATCCCCAAGTACACCAACGTCTCCTCCCTCACTCACTCTCCTGGCTCTTCGTTCCCACTCATATCTCTGCACCCATACTCATTGCTTCCCAATCATACTCACAAATCTGGCTCCCAACTCACACACATAGCTCTGCTCTGCAGTAATAATCCCAAGTCTGTCATCCCAATAATACCTATTACTCTGCTCCCCACTCCCCCTCACAGCTCCATAACATTCGGTGTCCTTACCGCCATACTCACAAGTGGTATCTATACGTGCCAGTCATCGAGCTGTGCTATGTACTCACACTTAGTAATTTGTACTCACCCCCAATACTCACAGTAAGCACTTTGCTCTCACTACTCATACTCATGTGCTCTGTACTCTCTAGTCTTTCCTAATGTTGGCACTCTATATTTGGTACTCCCACCCACCTGTCATACGCACAGTCCGTGCTCCCTCTCACTGTCGTGTCTGTACTATCGTCTATCAACCAGTGGAAATCTTGGTTTGAGTAGAGTTGGAGGGAACGTCGCTTCTTCTTGGACAGGAAGCGGCAGTCAGCATTGAAATCACCCAGAAACATTATATTCTGTGGAGTGGAAGGTGAGAGATACAGCGAGTGAGTAGGAGGAACAGAAAGGGGGAGCGATGTGGTGAGAGTAAGAGAGCCTTGAAGAAACAGTGAGGGAAAGAGAGAGAGAGAGAATGATGGAGACAATGGCTAGACAGAGAGAGACACAATGAGTGAGATAGAAAAAGAGGGAGGAAGAGAGAAAGAGTGAGTCGTAGAGACAGAGAATAAAGGAGATAGAGTAAGTAAGGGAGAGACTGGTGGAGACATTGAGGGGAGAGACAGACGGTGAAGGGATGAGAACATGACACTGTCAGTACATTGTTTGGAGAGTTACAGACAGAGTTATATAGAAAGTGAGCGGTAGAGAGATAACCACAGACTGCACAATAACCGATAGTCTACAACGAGCCAGTTTCTCACCCTTGAACTCCATCGTTTCTTGACATCCAAGAACACGTCATACAGAGCCTCGAGCTCCACAGCTGCTTTTTCTGGTTCTGTGTGTTGAGGAACGAGGACCAGATCCTTAAGGTCTGGAGACAGATGGAATAAAATAATAGGATCACAAAAACCCCTGGACACTAGTTGACCATCACATGGGCTATGGAGCATGTTTGGATGAGAACACATTTTGATAATGGCATATGTCCCAGTATTTCAAATGGACAAATGGGGATGCTTACATTATTGCAACAGTATGCACTATTAGGCAGTGTTGCAACCCTTCTGTGAAATGTGAGAGGTAAAGAGGGCAAGGGGGACTTAATCTGAAGAGACTGTCGTTTAATAAAAGGAACATTTGGGTGGTATATATGGGAAAGTTTTTATTTGAAAGTAAAAACATAAATAAAAAAATGCAGCCTTTAATGTACTAAGCAGTTTTCTCCAACAATTGAAAGGCATCAATTCTTCGGCGCTCAGACGTCTTTATGGTCCATCTCTTACATCCGTTACTACTGGGAATACCACAGTTCTAACTATGTGAACCTTAGTTAATTGTGTAATATCTTTACATTTTAATAGATTGTCCAGACTTGCAAAAGCTTTTCTACCTAGAAGCAAATGTCTTTTAATTTCATGTCTGCAGGCACCAACTGAAGAGATCTTGAAGATCATGAAAATAAATTATGTCACTGCCTCCATTTCTTCCCCATCTATTTCAAGGAACTGATATTGCTGTTTGTCATGATCTTTGTCAGCTTTTGCACTCTCTTCTTTCACCCTCATCAATAGGTCCTTTAGTTCCTCCTCACTTTCAGCCATCAGAGTAGTATCATCGGCGTATCTGAGGTTGTTGATATTCCTTCCAGCAATATTGATTCCGGCTTTGGATTCATCCAGTCCAGCCTTACGCATAATATACTCTGCATATATGATGAATAAATAAGGTGACAATATACAACCTTGTCGCCCCCCTTTTCCTGATCTTGAACCATTCTGTTGTTCCATGCTCGGTTCTGACCATGGCTTCTTGGTCCACATACAGATTCCTTAGGAGGAGGAGGAAATTATCTGGTACTGCCATCTCTTTAAGGACATGCCACATTTTGTTATGATCCACACAGTCAAAGGCTTTTAAATAGTCTATGAAGCAGAAGTACATCTTTTTTGGAACTCTCTTGCTTTCTCTATTATCCATCGGACATTGGAAATTTGATCTCTTGTGTCGCTTCCTCTGCAGAGCATGGCTTGAGCATCTGGAAGTTCCTAGTCCATGTACTGTTGGAGTCGAGCTTGCAGGATCATAAGCATTACCTTGCCGGCATGTTAAAAGTGTGCAATTGTTCGATAATTGGAGCATTCTTTGGTGCTGCCTTTTTTGGGGCTTGTGATATAAACAACTTTTCAAGTCTAGTGGCCACTTTCACAGCATCATCTTTTAGGATTTTGAGCAGTTCAGCTGGGATTCCATCAACTCCTGCAGTCTTCTTAGCAAGACTTTCTAGAGCCTATCTCATTTTGCTCTCTAAGATGTCTAGCTCCAGCTCACTGGACAAATTATTGAGGTTATTAATGCTGTTCTGTGTACAGAAACTGCATCTGTAGCATGAAGATGATAAGCCAGACTAAGATCTGGGCAGAATGGCTGTAATTAGTTCCAGTGGACACAGTCATATTTCCCATGCATCCAGCCTTTTCACTTATTGTGCATTGAAGACAATAATACTGATAAAATCTAAAGGGGGTAAGGGATTTTATGTTATATGGCCATTTTTAGCAGATGCTGTATGTGAAGTTAAGGGACAACCTGACCATTTGTCTAGGTCTTTTGTTACTCTAGAGGTTACCCGGGTATATTGTAAAGTCCAGTTATGCCAAAGCTAATCTTAAGACCCAAACACTTCGATCCGGTTTGCCCACTGAAACGGAAATTGAAGCGAAGCAAGGAGAGCTGGGTTATAATATAATGGAAGGGCTTCTGATTTTATGAAGTTAACTCCTAAAGCAAGATATAGTTTAAAGAATAAATAGAATTGCGATGTGTGGAAAATCCTTGGCAAAAGGTGACATTTTTATTTTCTCCGAACCCAAAGAAATTCATGTTAGCTGATAATACCCTCAATAAAGAATCCAATCAAAGAAAAATGAGGAAATGGGACACCAATTCCTTGTCCCCTTGTGGAGTGTGAGGATGAACTATAAGTTATTTTTTACTTTATAAAAACATATTTTGCATCCTATCAAGACTAATTCTTCAATGGACCATTTTGTTTAAATGAGACTACATTGGTCATAAGGTAAGGTATAACAAATGGCTGCATGGCCAATTGCACATGCCTTTTGCCTTTTAGTATTCAGAAAATATAATAGCCTACAGAACATGTTGTAGAGTGAGCAGTGACACCATTCACTTCATACCTGTTGTCGGCAGCTGGAAGAGAACAATATATGGCTCCCGGGCGAACACATCCGGAGCAGACAAACTGTTATCTGCATATTTATACTGATCCATCACCGTGACCTTGTCTGGCCTGGGGGCACATAGAAATATTTTATATAGTACTTGATTATCCACATCACATCAATGGAACATTGTACGGCCCTGATGATATTAATGGAATTTTTTTCCCATTCTTTCTTCTCGTCTAATATAGTATCACCCAGAGTCAAAGATTCTGGGCCAATATAATACCATATAATCCATAATACAAATTAAATTGTCAAATGCAAGTGGGAGCTGCTCTCTTTTACGCCAGGATGATAAGTTTACTCATTTGTCACTATGTTGCTCATTAAATACTCATTAGATCTTCAGAAAAATCTCTTATGAATCTAGAACTTCTGTGGTTGTTTACAAATAGCTCAATACATTGACCCTACTGAATCCTACAACCCTCAGATGGAGCAGGGCTTACAGTTATCATTGCAACCTATGTGCATGTGCTGAGGAAGGGAGTCAGATTCTAAAAGCTTCAATAATATAAGAAAGGACCTCTCCCTCCTCCCTTTCCCCACACGTTTCCAACCTCTGTAGATAAGCACACACCCACTGGCTAAAATCTATTGGGAACTACTGGAGCCCGGCATAGTGAAATGGTTTACACACAGAGAGCCCGATTCAATTGAGCAATCATAGGTACTGTGGCCCGTAAGTGAGGCCGTAAGTTAATTTGCTATTTTTTTGCGGGCTCCAAAAGGATTACAGGTTATGGCCTTGAAAACCTTGAGGTTGCTAAACCCAGAACTTAGAGCCTCCCGATGCATTTGATCTTTCCCGTCCGCAAGAGTTACAATCGCTAAAATCGCACATCGATATTTAATTGCTACAATTCCCCAAGCCCGCAAATGTTTTCACACCCGTAAACAGCAAATGTAGGAGAAAATCGTACTAGCGCTAGAGAGGACCCGCAAGGGGGTTTAACCCCTGTCTGCAGCACTGTAAATGCAAATAAAAGCAATGATAGACATTAGAACTAATTGCACAACAGTCTCAAGCTCCCAAATCGGCAATAAGAAATCATATTTATTTATGTGTGTCATTTCGGGGTTATATCGATCTCTGGAATCAAGGCCACCCATATGGACTAAAACAGTATTAGCATTCATTTTTATTATTTTGTATTTTGAGGGTTTGCGAGTCCCATCACATATCGGATCCCCGAACCTAATTGATTGACATGTAACCTCCATGTTTTACTGCTGTAATGATGGTGGTCTTATTTTATATTGGCTGTTTCGAAATAGGAGGTTATAGCCTTGCTTAATTGATCATATTCCCGCCCTGAACTGCTACGCACAAGTGCATGGTTTACGGCTTTGGCGTTCGGCCCTTAACTTGCGAGCTTGTTCAATTGAATAGCACCGGAATCGGAGACGAACGGGAGCCCACAGCACGCCTGCAGACATACGTCCTGTAAGATACAGGCTTGCAATTGAATCGGGCTCAGAGTCTTTAAAAAATTATATTTTCACAAAAATATTTTTATGCTCTTAGTTTACACAGATAAAAATGTTTTCCTAAAACTAAAGTGGTACTTTAAGCACCAAACGTAGAGTGGTTGCACAGGTTCCATGATGGAGCTGGTCTGTAGCTCCTGTTCTACCACAAAACTCTACACAAACATTGCCCAATGTACTGACTCAACAGGTCCTGTGATGGGACTAGTGTCTGACCGATTTCTTATTACACAACTATACACATCCACCCAATAAGGCACACAAGTGTTAACTTAACCTTCTCCTTTGCTTGCATGTGTTGTATACCAAGTTTGCCTTTTTATACTAATATTTACTATATTCGTTGTACGTGGAGATTTTCATAAAAAATTTCTTTAGTGTGACATATGTTTTGGATTTACACCAGCACTTACTGCTTAATGTACTGTTTGAATGGGTGTGTGTCTGGTTCCTGTCCTATCAATCATGTACTGGCTGAAGTGGCACCATGGCTGCCCTGGTGTCTATGAACAATTGTATTATACATATTGATAAACACGCACAAGCTGTGCCATGTATTAGTTAGTTGGCGCTGATATGGTGCTGTTGCCCTGCCATGCTATACACACCTATATATAAAAACATACTGCTCCGTGTAAGATTTCCTGCCAAGTTGTGGGCTGCTCACAGACTCGAACATATCCCAGATATAGGGCCTGAGAAGACAAAGAGAGAAGATTGTCAGTTGGGAATAATTGCACATTTGCCTCCTCCCCCATTATGTCAAATATCTTACTTGTTCATGGCTGTCAGGAGTTTGGATACAGCGAGGCCTTTGGGGTCCTGTACCTCTTGCAGTAGAGACAGATCACATCGCTGTAGGATCTAGTTGATCACATTGAGGGGGGGGAGGATTACATATATATACATATGATGTTCTAGGTCTTCACGGTTACTACCCATATAACAAACTTCAGATCCATCTCACCTTGACTATGTTGTTTAGTACATGCTCTTTGGCCACCTTCTTCTCCCCAAAATGATGCATATTGAAGGCACAGATCTTGATGCTCAATACACAAGGACACAGAACAAAGAGGAGAACCAGGAGCCATTGGGAGGACATCTTTACTGCTTTCTCCTTTCAGGAGTGTTTTGAGGTTGGTGAAATCGAATTGGATTCAACTGAAAAGCAGAGAAAGTGTTAACTTGTGTCCCCTTTGGGATTACCATGTTTTTTGCAGAAAGTCTAATCAAAGGAGGGGAGGAAGTCACTTGTGTATGGGCTAGACCAGAAACTCTTCCCTGTTGTTTTTTTTTCATAATTCAATGATCATAAATCACAGGTACTAATGTCACTGTCAAGAACTAGCTGCATACAGTCCCCGTTTTGGAGCTTCTTTACCCAAAAAATCTCAGATCATCATTTTGGTCATGTTATGCAAAGAGGCATAACTAGGATGATCGAACTATTGGGATTGATTACCATTAGCATTAAGGCTTGGTTACACCTACACTCATTTCAATAAAGAATCAGTGACCCAGGCACTTGGTACGTCTACTCCCTATTAGTCTGGATGAAGGGACCTTTCCAAGAGAAGGATTGGGGAGCCAAGTGTGACAAAGTAGGCGTGAGAACATTTTGAGGGTGCACATAATGGGCCCTCATCATACAGGGGCACCAAGATTTTAAGTGTCTTCTCATGGATCAGTGGGATTCAAGAGATTTGGTGGAGATCAGAGACTGAACTCTTGTAGCCAATATGAGGTTGGGCTAGTTCGGCGACATTTTTAAAGATTTACCATAGTCCCAAGTTATCTCTCCTGCATTTAAAAGATCATCTATTGAATTACAAAAGAAAAGTGAGGCAGGGACATGATTATATTCTTCTCTTGACTTCTTATATTATGTTTTGATAAACCCACAAGTTTTGTTGCTACTTTTTTAGATGTAGAATGAAATAAGCAAACACAGAAAATGGCTCAAAAGGAGTCATAGATTCCTATTTAATGTTTAGGGTTGGGTCATTAGAAAAAGGATTACTAATATTACTATGACCACCAGCTAATATCCCGAATAACCTCCGTGTGCAGCATGGACAGCAGCTAGACGGCGTGGTAGTGAGTCCATAAGATGCTGGAAGGCTGTAGAGGGTATCTGGAGCCATGCAGACTGTGGCGCATCCTACAGCTACTGAAGAGTGCGTGGTGGAGGATCCATACAATGAACATAGCCATCAAGATGTTCTCGCAGATGTTCGATAGGGTTCAAGTCCGGGGGAATTTGGAGGCCAGGAAAGTACTTAGAAGTCTTCCTCGAGCTCCTCCAACCATTCCCGGCCAATTCTGGCGTTATGACATTTTGCATTGTCCTGCTGGAAAATCCCATCTGCTTCAGGGAAGACAGTCAACATGTCTGGGTGTACTTGATCTGCCAGGATGGATAGATAACCCAGTCAGATGAGAGTGCCTTTACAGAGCTATGAGTGGACATAGACAATGCCAAGAAAACATTCCCCAGACCATAACCTTGCTGCCACTAGCTTGTGCTCTTCCAACAATGGTTGCAGAGTGTTTGTTCTCCAAGGTATTGCGACTGACACGCCAACGTCCATCCAGTCTAAGGAGCAAAAAATTTGACTCATCAGTGAAGGCAACCCTTTGCCAATCAGAAGAGGTTCAATTCTTCTGTTGTGCAAAATTAAGCCGTTTCTGACAATGAACCCTCACCAGCATGGGTGCAGTGACCAGTGTTTTGCTTCAGAGCTCCATACACAACAGGATTGGCTGTACTGTCATTTTAGACACATGTCTGGTAGCCCCCTCGTTTGTTTGGACGGTGAGTTGCTCAACTGTAGCGTGTCGATTGGCCCTCACACACCTTCGCAGCCGACGTTCACCTTTGACATCAATGGCACATGGTGCTCCTCAGTTTCAATGCCGTTTATTCGCAATGGTGTCATTTGTCCAATCACGGTACACTTTAACTACAGCAGCACGTGAACACTTCATAAACTGCGCTGTTTCAGAAATACTGCAACCCTTGGCTCGAAAACCAATGATCTTCCCCTTTTCAAAGTCGGATAAATCACATGTTTTACCCATGACAGCGATGATTGATATGTTTGCAGAATGCCTACATGTCACCTTATATACCCACCAAACCAACTCACGACGCGTGGCGCATTTCATTGGCTACACGTTGCCGACGTCACAAGTAGTGGTCATAATAATGTGAATATAAAACATAACCTTTATTGATATATTGATAAAACATACATGCACACTTTAATCAAATAGGAATAATAAAATCGGGTCCCAAAAACTTAATATAAAAAAATAAATAAGCATAGCTATGACTAAAGAGTCTGTATATTATCAACGTATTACCAATAACTAAATATTATCTAAATTATCAGTACATTGACAGAATATCCTAGATAATAGGGAAATAATTCAATTCCATGGTGTAAAGGGAAATGATTTATGGAATACTGTTTAGGGGTATATATGAAGAGTTTCTTTCATTTGCCACTATATATGAGTTATTTGCTTTCCTAATATTCACCATGATTCTTATTTCAAAGCCTCACATCTACAGTATCGCTCCTCAAGTTCCTTACTCCTATTCTCTTGCAAGTCTAAGCTTGCGTCTCCTTCTACACCTTGTCCTTCACTACTATAATCATAGCTACGTGCCCGACGTGCGTTTCAATCATGTGATCAACATGATCTTGCCAGGGACAACCCGAACACACCTCCTACCAAATCAATAGGGTCCTATTAAGTTCGCTAAATTGTAGTTCCTTAAGCCCGTAAAGGAGCCCGCAAAAGTTACAGCTATTAAATTGGCGTCTTTTAGCTACCTGCAACAATCTGCGGGTTACAGGCAGAAAAACAACAGCGGTTGCCAAAATCGTAACTCCGACCCATCTAAGCCTTTGATCTTTCAAACCTGTAAATGTTACAATCGCAAATCACTATTCAATTCCTACAATTCCCCAAGCCCGCAATTGTTTTCACCCCTGTAAATGGCAAAGGTAGCCAGAAATCCTACGGGTACTAGAGAGGACTCGCAAGGGGGTTAAACACCTGTTCGTAGCACTGTAAGTGCAAATAAAAAATCACTACTGCAATTTAAAAGATGAGAAAATCGATGAAAGACATTCGAATGAATTGCGCAACAATCTCAATCTCGCAAATCTGCAATAATTTTTTTTTTTTTTTTTTTTTACGTTTTATTTTAATGTTATATCAATCTCGGGAATCAAAGTGTTAATACATATCAGGCCACCCACATAAACTAGATCGGTTTCTTCATTAATTTTTATTGATGTTCACATTGCTGGATTGAGAGTCTGATCGCATTTCGGACTTCGAAACACTAGTTGATTGAACCGCACCTTTAACTGATGTAATTATGACGGTCTCATTTACTATTGGCTGTTTCTACATCAGTAGTTACGGGCGTGTGGATTTGATCATGCTCTTGCCCTGAAATTCTACATATGGAGGCATGGTTTACGGTTTTAGATTCCTGCCATGTAATTGCGGGCTTTTCTAATTTAATCGCATAATGTAACCGCAGCTAATTTCAAACCCGCAGACTTGTGGGCTGTATGAAGGTACCTGCGGGCTTGGAATTTAAAAGGGCCCTTAGGGAGAGGGATATTGTATATAATGTATGCTTACAACACTTGGTTATCTATTATTTCAACTCAACACTCAACTCAACAGGGGGGATCCCGCATATAGTATACAATTAAACACAACTGCTTCTCTACACACAATTAAAAATATGGGGGGGATTTGTTCCCCTCGTCCCCCCCAGTTACTACACCCATGACACAGGATCTCTGTCAATTAACTTGATGCTCATTAACTTGGACATTGTTATCCATTAACTCCATTTCTTGTGACTTTCATTTTAATGGATTTTTGGTTAATCTGTAAACCTTATACTCCCACAAAGGTATTTAACGTCTCCTTGACATGCCTAGTCTAATTTTGTACGGGTTGGTGTACAGAAGGCTACCACCCAGCGCCTCGTGGGGTTATCAGTATTTACTGGTAATGGTCTCTCATTAACAAAACTGTAGAATCTTTTTGTGGGTGGATCAGAAAGTCTGGCTGACAGCATGACAAACTTGAATGCTAGTTTACTGTAAGAAATGCAATTTTTTAATAAAATACTTGTTATCGCCTAGTTTTACATTATGCCATATTTGGAGCCTCCTCTGTGACGCAGTCAGATTTGTTTATTGTGAAGTTAACTGTGCCCATGTCTGCAAATAATTGCACATAATAGGTGGTAAATTAAAGGTTATTTTTACTTTTTAATGTTCTTAAGGCCCCGTCTAGATCGCTACCTTGTTGTGGTAAAGGGGCTTGTGTACTTCAAGGAAGTTGTGAGCCATACCAAGTAGGGTTGCCCAATATGGGCAGGTCATAGCAGAGAGATCAGACAAATTGTGGTCCACTGGCAAAGGAATTGGCAACCCACTCTAGCATCTTTGCCACACAAAAAAAACTTATAGATATGCATAATCAGACAAAGGATGTCCATGGGGTCACGGAGTGTTAGACGCGACTGAATGACTAAACAACAAAGTGTTCTAAAACAATGGGCTTATTTCTCGTTCTAGTTCTTTAAAATAGAGAACTGAATATCTGGCACATCATGGTCCCTAGAAGCACCAGGAATGTAGCACAGAGATATCGGCGTCCACATCGTGAGCGGGAGTGATCAGGAATAGAGCACGGAGCAACATGACACAGAGGAGGGCATGTCCTGGCATAGCAAGAAGCATAGTGACCCAGAGCAGGGCATGTCCTGGCATAGCAAGGAGCATAGCGACCCTGAGCAGGGCATGTCCTGACATAGCAAGGAGCATAGCGACCCAGAGCAGGGCATGTCCTGACATAGCAAGGAGCATAGTGACCCAGAGCAGGGCATGTCCTGACATAGCAAGGAGCATAGTGACCCAGAGCAGGGCATGTTCTGACATAGCAAGGAGCATAGTGACCCAGAGCAGGGCATGTCCTGGCATAGCAAGGAGCATAGCGACCCAGAGCAGGGCATGTCCTGGCATAGCAAGGAGCATAGCGACCCTGAGCAGGGCATGTCCTGACATAGCAAGGAGCATAGCGACCCAGAGCAGGGCATGTCCTGACATAGCAAGGAGCATAGCGACCCTGAGCAGGGCATGTCCTGACATAGCAAGGAACATAGCGACCCAGAGCAAGGCATGTCCTGGCATAGCAAGGAGCATAGTGACCCAGAGCAGGGTATGTCCTGACATAGCAAGGAACATAGTGACCCAGAGCAAGGCATGTCCTGGCATAGCAAGGAGCATAGTGACCCAGAGCAGGGCATGTCCTGACATAGCAAGGAGCATAATGACCCAGAGCAAGGCGTGTCCTGACATACCTGACATAGCAAGGAGCATAATGACCCAGAGCAAGGCGTGTCCTGCCATAACAAGAAGCATAGTGACCCAGAGCAGGGTATGTCCTGGCATAGCAAGGAGCATAGTGACCCAGAGCAGGGCATATCCTGACATAGCAAGGAGCATAGTGACCCTGGGCAGGGCATGTCCTGACATAGCAAGGAACATAGTGACCCAGAGCAAGGCATGTCCTGGCATAGCAAGGAGCATAGCGACCCTGAGCAGGGCATGTCCTGACATAGCAAGGAGCATAATGACCCAGAGCAAGGCGTGTCCTGGCATAGCAAGAAGCATAGTGACCCAGAGCAGGGTATGTCCTGCATAGCAAGAAGCATAGTGACCCAGAGCAGGGCATGTCCTGACATAGCAAGGAGCATAATGACCCAGAGCAGGGCATACATTGATAGACATAGCTAGGAGCATAGTGACCCTGAGCAGGGCATGTCCTGACATAGCAAGGAGCATAGTGACCCTGAGCAGGGCATGTCCTGACATAGCAAGGAGCATAGTGACCCAGAGCAGGGTATGTCCTGACATAGCAAGGAACATAGTGACCCAGGGCAAGGCATGTCCTGGCATAGCAAGGAGCATAGTGACCCAGAGCAGGGCATGTCCTGACATAGCAAGGAGCATAATGACCCAGAGCAAGGCGTGTCCTGACATAGCAAGGAGCATAATGACCCAGAGCAAGGCGTGTCCTGGCATAACAAGAAGCATAGTGACCCAGAGCAGGGTATGTCCTGGCATAGCAAGGAGCATAGTGACCCAGAGCAGGGCATATCCTGACATAGCAAGGAGCATAGTGACCCTGGGCAGGGCATGTCCTGACATAGCAAGGAACATAGTGACCCAGAGCAAGGCATGTCCTGGCATAGCAAGGAGCATAGCGACCCTGAGCAGGGCATGTCCTGACATAGCAAGGAGCATAATGACCCAGAGCAAGGCGTGTCCTGGCATAGCAAGAAGCATAGTGACCCAGAGCAGGGTATGTCCTGCATAGCAAGAAGCATAGTGACCCAGAGCAGGGCATGTCCTGACATAGCAAGGAGCATAATGACCCAGAGCAGGGCATACATTGATAGACATAGCTAGGAGCATAGTGACCCTGAGCAGGGCATGTCCTGACATAGCAAGGAGCATAGTGACCCAGAGCAGGGCATGTCCTGACAAAGCAAGGAGCATAGTGACCCAGAGCAAGGCATGTCCTGGCATAGCAAGGAGCATAGTGACCCAGAGCAGGGCATGTCCTGACATAGCAAGGAGCATAGTGACCCAGAGCAGGGCATGTCCTGACATAGCAAGGAGCATAGTGACCCTGAGCAGGGCATGTCCTGACATAGCAAGGAGCATAGTGACCCTGAGCAGGGCATGTCCTGACATAGCAAAAGCAAGGACCATAGTGACATAGAGCAGGGCATAGTGACCCATAGTAGGCACGTTACAAATAAACGGTAATAATAATAATAATAATAATGTCCTGACATAGCAAGAGCAGGGAGCATAGTGATACAGAGTGGGGCATACACTGGCACAGCAAGAGCAGGGAGCATAGTGAAATAGAGCAGGGCATACACTGGCACAGCAAGAGCAGGGAGCATAGTGATACAGAGCGGGGCATACACTGGCACAGCAAGAGCAGGGAGCATAGTGATACAGAGCGGGGCATACACTGGCACAGGAAGAGCAGGGAGCATAGTGACACAGAGCAGGGCATACACTGGCACAGCAAGAGCAGGGAGCATAGTGATACAGAGCGGGGCATACACTGGCACAGCAAGAGCAGGGAGCATAGTGATACAGAGCGGGGCATACACTGGCACAGCAAGAGCAGGGAGCATAGTGACACAGAGCAGGGCATACACTGGCACAGCAAGAGCAGGGAGCATAGTGATACAGAGCGGGGCATACACTGGCACAGCAAGAGCAGGGAGCATAGTGACACAGAGCGGGGCATACACTGGCACAGCAAGAGCAGGGAGCATAGTGACACAGAGCGGGGTATACACTGGCACAGCAAGAGCAGGGAGCATAGTGACACAGAGTATTATAAATAGACACACAGAGCAGGACATCCAGTAACCGAAAACAGAGCTCAGTGACACACAATGATACACAACATGGGTCAGATTAGGACACCCACAACCACCCTTCTCTGTCTCCCACAACTGATATTTACCTTTTCACTCTCTGTGTCCCTGAGGGTCTCCTGTCACACTGCTCCCCCCGCCCTCCCTTTTCTTCACAGACATCACTGGCAGTTATAAATGAGGAAGCAGTTAAAATGAGTCATGTGGTGGGAGTTGGGAAATCCCATAGTAGGGAGTAGAGTTACTCATATGATGGGGGGGGGGGGGGGTGGAGATCCTAGAGCTGATAGGCTCATGAAGGCGGGGAACTCTGAGGCTCCAAATGGGGGGATCACGTACAATGAGACACACTCACACTGAGGCACACATTTATTATTATTATTATATTTTATTTGTAGAGTACCAGCAGATTTCGTAGCTCGTACCGTCAGCCGTAGTCACACAATGAAGTACGTACACAAACAACATACAACCGATACAGTTTTTCTCTAATATATTTTGTACTAAGAAATTTGAATAAATTAAGAAAAATGCAAAATACGAATTAACTTAATATACATTTTTGATAGTTTAAAAATAATAACAGTAGAACATTAATTATAAAACATTTTGGGGCATAACAATTTTTTTATTTTATAATTATATTTTAGAGGAGGCATACACTAGTGTTAAGAATTATTATTATTTTCTTTTACTTATTTATCTTAAGAATCAGATAAAATTAATTTAATAAATATTTTTTATAAAATGTAAAATTGTATTTGGAAAAAAGTAAATTATTTAAAGCAAACTATCAAATGTCAAACTATGGGGTTAATTGATTAGGAGGTATGTATTTAATATTTATTTTTCTTTACAGACCCAACTTACAGACAACCCGTACAGTACTTCAAAACTCTTTTTATATACGTTTTTTTTTATTACACTTTTTGTTTGAATTAAAAGAAAGAGCACAATAGTTTCTGTACAGGGGTATTATTATTATTACAGTATTACACTGTATTATTATTACCACATATGAGCCATTATTTTATTAATATTATTATCAATATTCATCAGGGATCCAAGTTACATACAAATCCGGTTTAAAGACATTCTCAGGAATATAAAATAAAATATATATAAATATATAAAAAATATATAAAATAATAACTTCATATTTGAGCAATGGTTGAACATAAAGATTATTTTTCCAATTTTCTGTAATTCTGTTTAATGTCAATGTGCAGCAAAAGTTTTTTTTTATATATATATTTCTTTCAGTATTGTTCAAAGAAGGAAATGTCCACCACCAATGGAAACGTGTGATCACAAGATTGATTTATCCTTATTACTATATTTTTTAATTTTTTTTCCTTAAAGCTGAATGATAATCTTATAAGTATTTCTTATGTTTTATAACAAGTCATACATTTTATTTAATGTTTTTTTTTTTAGTTATAGTTATATATAGAGCTTTCTTACAGAGAATATTTCCTATTCTGAAAGTGTTGCTTATCAAATAAAAATGTATAAATGAATTTAAAAGTCTTTGCAAATGTATAAGTATTTTTACAAATATTTTCAAAATATGAGATGTTTTTGATTTTATAATTAATTTACTCATTTGTTTTATAAAATGTTTAGTATTAATAGTGGTAGCGATTTTGAAATTCATTATATTCCTTAAGTAAATGAGGGCCTAATATTTGCCTATCTTCTGGATATTATTGAATTCCTGCTTCATGGGAATTATATATTATTAAATATTTCTGTTGTTTGACATATATTTATTTTTATCCTTGTCCATCTAAAATTTCAGTATTTGAAAATCTCTTTTATCTTAGTTTGTCGGAATCAATTCTTCACATAAAATCTTTATTTTTATTGTATTTTTATTTTTATTGTGTTATTTTCATATAAACAATAGATTTCTGTTTTTTTTTCATACTAATTTTATAGTTTGAGAAAACTAAGAATTTTTCTGTTTCTTTATGTAGATTTTTTTAGGAGCCACACAAATGCTCAGGCACAATTACATAAATTGAGATACACTCTCAGACAATCAAATCCACTCATAGACCATGAGATTCCCTTATCTGTCCTTCACAAAAGCTTTTTCCAACTTATAGTGTCATATGAGCTGTATAAATTATTGCCAACTTACTAGTCTTCACCAATGTGTTGGGTGTCCAATGCAGCACGCACTCATTGGCCACATGTGAACCACTCTTTTATCATTAGATGCTCAAGGACCATGAAGATATCTACCTCCGCCCGTCTAATCCACTGCCACAATGGTGTCTGTTTTTCACCTTGCATACATACGGCATATAAATATTATATGCATGGCATCAATGTTCTGATCCTGCTGTGTCTTTATAACTATGAATAAGATATTTTCTCCACTGGTTAAAGTATTTTCAAAGCTATAAATAAAAACATCCACATAACCATCTTTCTTCAGATGTGATAATTTCCCTGCCCATGGTTTTGATACAATATAATATATGGGCCATTAATAACAGTTGTGCTATTTGCTCTCTAACTGTTCCAGCTCTAATGACCCCTGGTCTACAGGCTGAATAGGAAGGGAGGCATGACCTGCCCCTGGGAGTGGGATGGACTGGGTGGTGCTGAGGGAATGGAGCCCAAAGGCTTTAATAGGCGGACCATGGTGCTCTCCCTCATTTCCACTTCCTCCCATAGTTGGGAGCAAGTCTGCCTTTTGTCAATCAGCCTGCTAGTGAATTTGTCAATTTATTAATTACCTTTTGCTGATGAGGGCCCTCATCACTCTGCTACAAGAACAGGCAGCAGAGCATGGCCATAACTGGGTGTGGGAACAACTGGAGTAAGTCGCGCCAACTGGTTCCAGCATTGGGCGGGCGTCAGTGTTCTACTTTCGCTTGTGCGCTTTTGCTGTCAGAAAATGGTTGGAAACAACATGATACTTGGCTTGGTTCCATTATGGCTTAAATGCCGACCCATGGGGTCTGGACCAGTCAATTTTGTAGATCAGTTAAGGGATGCATTTGTGAGGTCATGTCTGCCAGCAAAACGTACGGACACTAGAACTTCCTGGTTTGAACTTTATACTTTAAGTTGTCTTGTCATGTTGGCAACAAGTTTATTGGTCATAATAAACATAGCGCTGTAGCCTCCTTTTCTCCAAACCTCTGTGTTATTTATTGTGGTCTTAGTGTTCGGAAGTCACAACCATACTGACATCTTACAGTGTGGTTACAGTTAAAATTGCTTGTTTCAGATGTCCCTGTGCTAGTTTTCTCTGTCTTTCCAAGGGATTGCCTTAGTATTTACCTGCTTAGGAAACTCTGCCTTTATAACATTAATTCTTTATAGTGTTGGGAAATAATAATAATTATTTCTCTTGGTGCATAACACCTATTCATATGTGATAATAGAGAACCAGAGAAATCAAAACAATAAATCTTTATTTAATTAATTGGAGACAACGTAGATTAAAAACTTATTTAAAAACAAGGGAATAGGGAATAATTCCTTAAAAACAATAGATATGGACTCCCTTTATGTTGCACCCTAGACCAGTTACTGGGAGATAAATTCAGTGTTATACTCTCTTCTGTTTTGTCTTAAGGTGTGCTTTTAACAAGTGTCAAGCTTGGCTTCCTGGTATATGTATATATATGTGTCTCAGAGAGATTTCCCTTAATACTTATATCCAAAATAGTGAGTCCTACAGATTACCAGTCCATACATCAATATGGTGTCTTATCATGCCCTTCTATATGTTGTTAGCTCTCATCCACAGATCTATATACAGAGTAAATATCACCTCTAATATAAATATATAAGGTAAACTAATTGCTATGCCACGTTTACATATATGTCTCTCCTAACAATAGCATATGGATCTCTTAGTATTAATCACTATGCTTGAGTGTACCACTTTAAATATGTGTTAGTTTATCACCATGATTAGGGTACAAATCCCAGTCAGTAGGAGATTCAAAAAAAGGGTATATGTACTTAACATTGATGGCACTATACTAAGGAGATCAGTGTTAGATCCTTAATGTTAGTTCACCGTTAGTACACCCTTATATATGAGATGGCATCCACATTACTTCTGCATTGATCTAATTTGCAGCGTTCTGTGGTTTAAAACAGTCTACGCTGCTTATGGGGACTCAGTGTGGAACTAATTTCCAGCGTCCTGTAATTTGAAACAGTCTATACTACTTATTATGGCTCAGCACCGGGCTCTCCCGTGTGCTACACTTAAAGCGCCAAATGTATGACTGATACGGACTTAAAGATTTAGTTATAGACTTAAAGATTTTGTTACAGCGTGCTGTGGTATAAATCAATCTGTGCTGTTTATTTTAACATAGCACCGGAGTCTTCCATGTGCTAGGGCTAAAGCACCAGTTGTCTGACTGGTAAGGACTTAAAGGTCACGGAGCTGCATTCAGCTACATGGGAAGCACTTGCTTGTTTACAAAAATGGCGTCTGACGTCAGACGCTACCCTGACGCACGTTTCGTCACGTGGGAGTGACTTTTTCAAAGGGGGGAAGGCGATCTCCTCAACGGTGCCTCCTTTTTATATTGTATCAGTAGTCATGGTTACCCTTTGCCTTCATTAGCAAGTGAAGGGGCAATATGTAAGTCTGGTATGACAAATCCACAAAATTACAACCAAAAAACAAGTTAAGGTTACTTTTATTATATTTGTGTATGAATTGCATATATGTGATATATATGCTGTTTAGCTAGTTGAATCTGGGTTACTAAAATATCTTTTTTATCTTAGGATATAATTCACTATATATCTATGGCTCCACATGTTTTGACATATAGTACACCATATCTTCCTCCTATATATGGAGTTAATCTCCTATTCCCCATTCTTTTAAAGGGATATCTGTAATTTTCCATGCTCATGGCTCGTGAGCATAGATGTAGAAGCCTTATATAGCTCTATACCGCATATACAGGGCATTGAAGCTGTGGGCTTTTTCTTAAGAACCAAAGGAACAAAAATGGAACAATTTAATAACTTCTTATTAAACCTTCTGGAGTATATACTAACTAGAAATTATTTCATTTTTGCTGACAAATGGATTCATCAAATTAAGGGCACAGCAATGGGGACATCGTGTGCCCCGAATTATGCAAACTTGTTTCTAGGGTGGTGGGAAGAAAGATGGGTCTTTGAGGAAACCAGGAAAAATATGACAGACAACATCCTAATGTGGAGACGATTTATAGATGACATAATCATCTTTTGGACCGGAACAAAGGAAGAACTATCTCTCTTCATAGAGGCCCTCAATAATAACACCTTGGGCCTCAAATTCACATATGAAATAAATTCAACTGAGTTGGCCTTTTTGGATTTAAAAATAATGAAGGATCACTTGGGA
Organism: Discoglossus pictus; assembly: GCA_027410445.1. Classification (NCBI taxonomy): domain Eukaryota; kingdom Metazoa; phylum Chordata; class Amphibia; order Anura; family Alytidae; genus Discoglossus; species Discoglossus pictus. The sequence goes on from CM050168.1 coordinate 10,075,595, forward strand.
AATATTAGTACAACCACATATAGGAAAGATACAACATCCAATAGTCTATTAGAGTGGTCAAGCCAACATTATGAACCCCAAAAAAGAGGGATACCAAAAGGCCAATATCTACGCATCCAAAGAAACTGTAGTGATGATATCTCTTTCAAGCTAGAGGCTGACAAACTTAGGAAACGTTTTAAAAGTAGGGGATACCCAAATAAATGCCTTAAAAAAACCATATCAACATGCCCTGAATGCAAAAAGAACAGATCTCCTAAATACCCAAGAAAAAGATATACAACAGACAAAATGGGAACAATTACAAATAGAGAAAAAGGATACTTCCAATGAAGAAGAAGATATAATACGATGTATACTCACATATGGATATAATGCAAGAGAAATTAAAAACATCTTCTCTAGATTTTGGTATCTTTTAACGGCTGATGAGGATCTAAAAACTAAGGTCTCCACACAAAGTTCAATAACATATAGACGGAGTCCGAACCTGAGAGATCTCCTTGTACATAGCCACTTTTCAGAACATAAACAAAAGGAAAAAACATGGCTGAAACCTTTGACTGGATGTTATAGATGTGGACGGTGTAAATATTGTAGATTTATAAAACCTTGCAAGGAATTTATTCATCCAACATCAGATAAAAAATATCCTATAAAAGAGTTTTATAATTGTAAAACCAAAGGAGTTATTTATGTGGTACAATGTATTTGTCTGAAAATCTACGTCGGGAAAACGAGTAGAGAATTCAGACGGAGGATGGGAGAACACATCTGCTCAATTACTAATGAGTATGATACACCAATTGCACGCCATGTAAAATTAAAACATCAGAAAGACACATCTGTCTTAAAATTCTTGATAATAGATGGAGCCAAATTGGGCCCAAGAAAAGGGAACCTGGATGATATACTACTTAGGAAGGAATCAAAGTGGATTTATGAATTACAGGCCCAAACACCTAAAGGTCTGAATGAAGGGTTCTCCTTTACCGCATTCCTATAAACAAATAAGTGGAATACTCTATCAAATAATACACACTTTGAGAAGTAAATAAGGTAAACCACTATCATAACAGAAGCTGCCTTGAAGTTCCTCATATTATGCCAAGATATGGATATACCATAATCTCCAATGTCAATAACCAGAGAATTATGTACAAGATCATGTAATCATAGAACTCACCTAAACACTAACACAATCATACACAGATAGTATATAATTTCTAATTGTGGATATCCTCATATTACATGAGGATTAAGTATTTTATTGTACAAATTGTATTATATAATTAGGACACAATCACCCATTGATGCACTATGAATAAGATTGCTTTAATGCACATATATAGGAGAATTGGTTTTTGCCTTTGTTTCTTTGTTTTTGAATATAATTTACACAATAGACTGGTTATATAAACCTAATATGATAGAAGTTGTATAACTTAACACATAATATATTTTATTTGATCTATAAAACATAAACTACTGTATGAATAACAATAAAGAGGGACTATATGGAGGGTATATCTTTGTAAAAAGGACAATGGAGGAAATAATTATTCCATAAGGACCTTATAACTGAGAGGAAGACATATGGATTTACCTTATTATCGCATGATAGAATTATAATGTAAATAGTATCTAAAAGTTCTCTGTTTTGACTTTGCATGGAAAATTACAGATATCCCTTTAAAAGAATGGGGAATAGGAGATTAACTCCATATATAGGAGGAAGATATGGTGTACTATATGTCAAAACATGTGGAGCCATAGATATATAGTGAATTATATCCTAAGATAAAAAAGATATTTTAGTAACCCAGATTCAACTAGCTAAACAGCATATATATCACATATATGCAATTCATACACAAATATAATAAAAGTAACCTGAACTTGTTTTTTGGTTGTAATTTTGTGGATTTGTCATACCAGACTTACATATTGCCCCTTCACTTGCTAATGAAGGCAAAGGGTAACCATGACTACTGATACAATATAAAAAGGAGGCACCGTTGAGGAGATCGCCTTCCCCCCTTTGAAAAAGTCACTCCCACGTGACGAAACGTGCGTCAGGGTAGCGTCTGACGTCAGACGCCATTTTTGTAAACAAGCAAGTGCTTCCCATGTAGCTGAATGCAGCTCCGTGACCTTTAAGTCCTTACCAGTCAGAAGACTGGTGCTTTAGCCCTAGCACATGGAAGACTCCGGTGCTATGTTAAAATAAACAGCACAGATTGATTTATACCACAGCACGCTGTAACAAAATCTTTAAGTCTATAACTAAATCTTTAAGTCCGTATCAGTCATACATTTGGCGCTTTAAGTGTAGCACACGGGAGAGCCCGGTGCTGAGCCATAATAAGTAGTATAGACTGTTTCAAATTACAGGACGCTGGAAATTAGTTCCACACTGAGTCCCCATAAGCAGCGTAGACTGTTTTAAACCACAGAACGCTGCAAATTAGATCAATGCAGAAGTAATGTGGATGCCATCTCATATATAAGGGTGTACTAACGGTGAACTAACATTAAGGATCTAACACTGATCTTCTTATTATAGTGCCATCAATGTTAAGTACATATACCCTTTTTTTGAATCTCCTACTGACTGGGATTTGTACCCTAATCATGGTGATAAACTAACACATATTTAAAGTGGTACACTCAAGCATAGTGATTAATACTAAGAGATCCATATGCTATTGTTAGGAGAGACATATATGTAAACGTGGCATAGCAATTAGTTTACCTTATATATTTATATTAGAGGTGATATTTACTCTGTATATAGATCTGTGGATGAGAGCTAACAACATATAGAAGGGCATGATAAGACACCATATTGATGTATGGACTGGTAATCTGTAGGACTCACTATTTTGGATATAAGTATTAAGGGAAATCTCTCTGAGACACATATATATACATATACCAGGAAGCCAAGCTTGACACTTGTTAAAAGCACACCTTAAGACAAAACAGAAGAGAGTATAACACTGAATTTATCTCCCAGTAACTGGTCTAGGGTGCAACATAAAGGGAGTCCATATCTATTGTTTTTAAGGAATTATTCCCTATTCCCTTGTTTTTAAATAAGTTTTTAATCGACGTTGTCTCCAATTAATTAAATAAAGATTTATTGTTTTGATTTCTCTGGTTCTCTATTATCACTTTATAACATTAAGATTGAGGATCAGTGAACCGTAAGATCCCATTCATTTATATATCTCACCATTTATTAGTAATACAAATAATATAGATTTCTTTTAGTTAGGCTCTGGAGAAAGTGTTTTCATTGATATCACTTGCAAGAAATACTGATATACAGTGGATATAAAAAGTCTACACACCCCTGTTAAAAAAATTAGACAAGATAAATCATTTCAGAACTTTTTCCAACTTTAATGTGACCTATAAACTGTACAACTCAATTATAAAACAAACTGAAATCATTTAGGTGGAGGGAAGAAAAATACTAAATTTAAATAATGTGGTTGCATAAGTCTGCACACCCTCTTATAACTGGGGATGTAGCTGTGTTCAGAATTAAGCAATCACATTCCAAATCATGTTAAATAGGAGTCAGCATACACCTGCCATCATTTAAAGTGCCTCTGATTAACCCCAAATAAAGTTCAGCTGCTCTAGTTGGTCTTTCCTGAAATTTTCTTAGTGGCAACCCACAGCAAAAGCCATGGTCCACAGAGAGCTTCCAAAGCATCAGAGGGATCTCATTGTTAAAAGGTATCAGTCAGGAGAAGGGTACAAAATAATTTCCAAGGCATTAGATATACCATGGGACATAGTGAAGACAGTCATCATCAAGGGGAGAAAATATGGCACAATAGTGACATTACCAAGAACTGGAGCTCCCTCCAAAATTGATGAAAAGACGAGAAGAAAACTGGTCTGGGAGGCTACCGAGATGCCTACAGCAACATTAAAGGAGCTGCAGAAATATCTGGGAAGTACTGGCTGTGTGGTACATGTGACAACAATCTCCAGTATTCTTCATATGTCTGGGCTATGGGGTAGAATGGCAAGACGAAAGCCTTTTCTTACGAAGAAAAACATCCAAGCCAGGCTACATTTTGCAAAAACACATCTGAAGTTTCCCAAAAGCATGTGGGAAAGGGTGTTATGGTCTGATGAAACCAAGGTTGATCTTTTTGGCCATAATTCCAAAAGATATGTTTGGCGCAAAAACAACAGTGCACATAACCAAAAGAACACCATACCCACAGTGAAGCATGGTGGTGGCAGCATCATGCTTCGGGGCTGTTTTTCTTCAGCTGGAACTGGGGCCTTAGTTAAGATAGAGGGAATTATGAACAGTTCCAAATACCAGTCAATATTGGCACAAAACCTTCAGGCTTCTGCTAGAAAGCTGAACATGAAGGGGAACGTCATCTTTCAACATGACAACGACCCAAAGCATACATCCAAATCAACAAAGGAATGGCTTCACCAGAAGAAGATTAAAGTTTTGGAATGGCCCAGCCAGAGCCCAGACCTGAATCTGATTGAAATTCTGTGGGGTGATCTGAAGAGGGCTGTGCACAGGAGATGCCCTCGCAATCTGACAGATTTTGAGTGTTTTTGCAAAGAAGAGTGGGCAAATCTTGCCAAGTCACAATGTGCCATGCTGATAGACTCATACCCAAAAAGACTGAGTGCTGTAATAAAATCAAAAGGTGCTTCAACAAAGTATTAGTTTAAGGGTGAGACTTATGCAACCATATTATTTTATTTTATATTTTTTCTTCCCTCTACCTAAACGATTTCAGTTTGTTTTTCAATTGAGTTGTACAGTTTATATGTCACATTAAAGGTGGAAAAAGTTCTGAAATGATTTATCTTTGTCTCATTTTTTTACAGCACAGAATCCTGACATTTTAACAGGGGTGTGTAGACTTTTTATATCCACTGTATACATTGTCCAGTCACGTTATTATGACCACAAGCTAATATACCTAATAACTGTCATGTGCAGCACAGACAGCAGCTAGATGGCGTGGTAGGGAGTCAATAAGATGCTAGAAGGTTGACAAGGGTATCTGGAGCCATGCAGACTGCAGTGCATCCGACAGCTGCTGAAGAGTGCGTGGTGGAGTATCCATTGGGAGAACATGGCAATCAAGGTGGTCCCACAGGTGCTTGATGGGGTGCCAGGGAATTTGGAGGCCAGGGAAGTACTTGTAAATCTTCGTCATTCCCCCCTCAACCACTCCCGGACAGTTCTGGCCTATGACATGTTGTATTGTCATGCTGGAAGATCCCATCCTATCCATTGAAGACAGTAACCATGTATGGCCCGAAAGCCAGTGGCCATCCCCTTTACAACGTCTGATAAATTGTACATTTTATCCATGACAGTGATGGCTGATATGTTTGCAGAATGGCTACATGTCGCCTTATATACCGACTAAGCCAGCTCGCGACATGTGCCGTATTTCATTGGCTATGCTTTGACATCAATCCCTGTATATTGCAATTGTCCATTTTTTATATTTCAACAAGGTACCAAGGAAAGATCTTATGAGAACTGGGGACCAATGAAAGTGAACAAGATGTAATAACCTATTTGGCTATGGGCAGGAGTTCTTGTCATTCAAGCACTATCTGCTCTGAGGTTGGATATAACATGGAGGACAATAATACTTCAATTAAATCATTTTCTTTCAGAGATGTGAACTTTGAACATATACGGGCAGCAGACTGCAGATAAACAGGAACTGAGCACCACATTAACACGTATCTTGTGGACAAAAAACAGAAATGTCAGAGACAAAGACACATTTTTACAATATACAGATTTAATATACAAGCTGAATAAAACAAAAGCAGCACTATTTGTAAATACCATTAAATATGGATATTATACTATTTACTGGTGACTTGCCCGTCAAAAAATGACGGCAATAGAATTGTATGGCAGGTAATGCTGTTTGGTACACAAAGTAAGTATTTTGGTTCTGTGAGTACCTTCGGTGCTCATTGCGAGCCTCTTGGTTGGTTATGAGAGCTCCTTTGGCGCTCATTGCAAGGTTTGCGCTGATGGGCTTTTGGCTCGCATTGGTGTAGTTGTGGTTCTGTAAACACCCTTGGCGCTGCTTGTGAGGCTCGCGCTGATCGCCTTTAGCGTTTATTGTGATTCGTTATTTTTTTATTTGGTTTTCTCTGTGTATGTAATTTGTAATGTAAATTAATTAATTATTCAAGTTATAAATTAATATACTTTACCTATTTGTAAGTAATATATGCAGCAACCAATATGCTGAGGAGCTGACAATCTGTTTTGTTGTTCCTGCAGCATACAATGTAGATTTGCACTCTGAGCTGAGGTGTAAGTGTGAGCAATGTGCCCAGTGTGTAGTGTAAATAGGCTGCGTGCGCGAGGGGAAGCTGCTTGTTTAGCTGTGTAGTTCCGCATTTTGTAATGGTAATGTTATTAGTTTGCAGTTAGTGTCGTTAAATGGCTGCGATTGTGTATGACTTGCTAACTGCCAAATCAAAGGGTCACTTCTCCATTCTAATTCTCCTGGACCTCTCTGCTGCCTTCGACACAGTTGACCACCCTCTTCTAATCCAAACTCTACGTTCATTTGGCATCCAGGGCACAGCTCTTTTATGGTTCACATCCTATCTAAAAGATCGTACATTTAGCGTCTCCTTCTCTGGCACCTCTTCTTCACCTCTCCCTCTGTCTGTTGGCGTTCCCCAAGGTTCTGTCCTAGGCCCCCTCCTCTTCTCCATCTACACCTCCTCCCTTGGCACCCTCATAAAATCCTTTGGATTTCAGTTTCATCTCTATGCAGATGATACTCAAATCTACCTCTCTGCACCCGATCTATCCCCCTCTCTTTTAGCTCAAGTTTCCAACTGCCTCTCTAGCATATCCTCCTGGATGTCTACCCGTCAACTCAAACTCAACATGTCTAAGACTGAACTCCTAATCTTCCCACCCTCTACTACAGCTTCCACTCCTCAAATATCTCTCACTGTTGACAACACCATCATCACTCCCACCTCCCAAGCCCGTTGTCTTGGGGTTCTAGTGGATCCCGCCCTCTCTTTTATTCCTCACATCCAATCGATAACTAAATCTTGTCAGTTTCACCTAAAAAACATCTCCAAAATTCGTCATTATCTTACACAAGACACAGCTAAAATTCTAATACACTCTCTCATCATATCTCGACTCGACTACTGCAATTCCCTTCTTGCTGGCCTCCCCATCTCTCGTCTGTCTCCCCTCCAATCCATAATGAACGCCTCCGCTAGACTCATCTTCAATACCAAACGATCAGTGTCTGCAGCTCCTCTCTGTCAATCACTCCACTGGCAATCACTCCCATAGCTTCCCGAATCACATTTAAAATCATGACCCTAACATATAAAGCCCTCAACAACAGTGCACCCCCTTATATCTCTGATCTTGTTTCAAAATACTCTCCCAACCGCCTCCTTCGTTCTGCTAACGACCTTCTTCTTTCCTCCTCTCTCATCACCTCCTCTCACTCCCGTCTTCAGGACTTTTCTCGTGCAACCCCTACTATCTGGAACTCCTTGCCTCGCTCCATTAGATTAACTTCCTGCCTCAAAACCTTTAAAAAATTACTAAAAACTCACCTATTAAAAAAATCCTATCACCTTCAGCCTTTATAATTACAACTGCACACTCCACAGCTTAATATCACTCCCACCCACAATCTACAGTACAACACAGAGACCCCTCCAATTGACTAAACAAATTGCATTCACGTTGCCATTTTGTATTTGTCACCCTCTTGTATCACACCTAAACCCTTAGATTGTAAGTTTGCGAGTTTTCAAGTGTGTGTCCGTGTCTTGGAAACAAGCACTATGTACATTTGATTATATGCTCAAAAACAGGGCACTCCACTCTTTAAGGTGTTAAGTTTGTTTTTTGCTATGTACTAAACCCCTGTACAGCGCTACGGAATATGTTGGCGCGATATAAATAAAGATAATAATAATAATAATAATAATAATAATGTGTTAGGCGGGTGTGGAGCATTTAGCGTCCTTCCTAATAGTGTATTTAGTAGGTTGTACATGTCTGTGAAAAAGGCCTATGTGCCTGGCGGTGTTTTTTTGCGTGCTTAGGGGTCGTGTAGCCTTGTTTTCGTTTTTTTCTGTGGCCATTTTTCCTCTCGCTTAAGGGATTTTCGAGTCGCGAAAATCTTTAAATTCTATCGAAATTCACGTGTAACCTCATTCCCAGACGTCCTTGCGGCCGTTAAGTTCATATTTTTTGCGTTTGTATTTTTTTTTTCTGTCAGTGGCGGTTTTATTTTGTAGGTGTTACGAAACGTAATTTTTATAGGCGATTTTTTCAAAGTGCTACGGGTCTTGCACTTTGAGTTGTGTTTTTGAGTTGTGTGTTGATGTGTAGTCCCAGGGGTTGTAGGTATGATGCACAAGGCGTCATAAGTCCTACGGGGTCGTAGGGATGAGAGCCTATGGCGCTCATCTCCACCAGAGCAGTGAGTGCCGCAGTTTCCCCGTTGCGTTACCAACGGATTTTGGCAAGACCAGCTGCTGAGAACTATATATGTGATTAAAAAACACTATAAACAACATTCTCCATTGACGTGTCTCAATTTTTATCTATGGAAATATATCTTCGTGTATGTTCTTATCATTTGCTAAATCTAAATCAACAGACGAGCAGTCATGTAGATGTATGAGTCCTACTTGTCTACCAATGAAATCTACAGATGTAAGTGTGGCTTGTGCACTTCCTGTTAGTTTCAGTGAAGCTTAAATCATTTAGACTTTTTTTTTTTTTTCATTCAAAACACAACTTTGGTTTAAAGTGTATGTCTAGTTGCATGTTGGTTCTCCATTGCAGAGACTGACTTGACCTTAACTGGCATTTGCTAGTCCTCATGAAAAGGGGAAACTGGACAGCCATTCAGTCGTCTGCTGTAGGTTCAGTTCTGTCTCAGATGATACAAGAAATCTTTACTCTGTGATGGCAAAAGTGAACTACAACACCAGTCTACTCCTTAGTGGGTACCATTTCTCTCACTTTTATTTAGCTGTGACCTGAGTGTGGATTATATGATCTAATCAGACAGTCAGTCAGTGGATTCATCTCCCGATCGGAGTGTGAGACTGGCTGTAGATTTCATACTTTGATCAGGCTGTAAGTCTAACTGTGGATATCATCATCTACATAGAGCATTGCTCTGGTAGTGGATTCAATCATCTGAACATAGAATGAGTCTGGCTGTGGATTCCATCCTTTAATGAGTTGTTAGTCTGGCTTAGAAAGCCATCTCCTGATCATCGCTGTGACGAAGTGCCCTTCGCCACTTTGTCTTGGAGAGGACTGTTTGCCAGCCTCCTGCCCTGCGACTATGGCCCTGGTACATATTGCCCTTCAAACACAGTATTCGGCCATACCAGAGTGTATGTCACTCATTCTGGCCCTTTACATACAGGGGGGTCATTCGGTACTTGCCCTGTGTGAACCATGATACCACAGAAAGCTATGCCATGGAGCCCATTCATATAATGAAAGACTATGGGAAAGACTTTAGCTACATGGCAATTGAACTGTGTGAAGAGGATCTGAGCGCTATTCGGTAGTTTTATGCGCTCAGACCCCAGCTGTAACGGAACCCATCACTGTTTTACCCTGTTTTATGATTATTTAATTCTTGGTTAAAATATGATCACATTGCTGTACTGTAGATATGTTGTTTTATGTTCTACAGAATATATTGGCTCAGAATATCAAAGCTACTAGGCTAATAGATAATCCTGTTACAGATAAGAAAAGTCGATTGTATAAACTGTTTTCATTCTCAGATAAGAACAAAGAAGGCTGATTTAATCATTGTCTGATTATATCAAGTTGCCTCAGGGAGGGGTGACCACACCTATTGTCCTATATGTGTATTGTGTGGGGGATATGTGACATGTCTGTGTGTTATGTGAAAAACATACTTTTACTAACTTTTGAACCCCTGGTCTGATTCATGCCATTTTTTAATATGTTGTTCCCTTGGGTGAGAAATATTGAACGGTGCTGGACTTAAAGGTGTACCCCCTGTTTTTGGGGTACATCCAGAATGTGGTTAAAATTGTGTCTGTTTTAATTGTGTTACCTGTTATCTGAGGGGAGGAGACATGGGGGTTGAACCATGTATCTAATTGGCTGTGATAATTATGTGGGTGTAGCCCTTCAGAGGGCACCATTGCATAAAAGGAGATCCCCTGTCATTAAAGAAGAGTTCTACTTGACCCTTCAAAACATAGCCTTGTCTCGTTATTGGAGGGGATAGCTATATGCTACTGGGGATTGCTATGCTTTTGCATACTCCCTTGAGCTGTAACTACTGAACGCTTGTTCCTGATGTACTATCCTTGGAGTCTGTGGTGGTTTTGGTGTCCGGTGCGGTGCTTGTAGGCCTCGGCGCAAACTAGGACGCGTCTATCAACGGAGGTACCCGGTCGGGGTGCCAGTAGATCCGTTACAATCGCTTTATATTCCATCACCAGAACAGAGAATGAGTCTGACGGTGGATTCCATCATACGATCCTTGGGTCTGGCTGTGGATTCCATCATATGATCCCTAAGTCTGGCTGTGGATGCCATCATATGATCCTTGGGTCTAGCTGTGGATTCCATCACATGATCCTTGGGTCTGGCTGTGGATTCCATCATAAGATCCTTGGGTCTGGCTGTTGATTCCATCATATGATCCTCGGGTCTGGCTGTGGATTGCATCATATGATCCTTGGGTCTGGCTGTGGATTCCATCACATGATCCTTGGGTCTGGCTGTGGATTCCATCAAATGATCCTTAGGTCTGACGGTGGATTCCATCACATGATCCTTGGGTCTGGCTGTGGATTCCATCATATGATCCTTGGGTCTGGCTGTGGATTCCATCATATGATCCTTGGGTCTGGCTGTGGATTCCATCATATGATCCTGGGGTCTGGCTGTGGATTCCATCATACGATCCTTGGGTCTGGCTGTGGATTCCATCACATGATCCTTGGGTCTGGCTGTGGATTCCATCATATGATCCTTGGGTCTGGCTGTGGATTCCATCACATGATCCTTGGGTCTGGCTGTGGATTCCATCAAATGATCCTTAGGTCTGACGGTGGATTCCATCACATGATCCTTGGGTCTGGCTGTGGATTCCATCAAATGATCCTTAGGTCTGACTGTGGATTCCATCACATGATCCTTGGGTCTGGCTGTGGATTGCATCATATGATCCTTGGGTCTGGCTGTGGATTCCATCATATGATCCTTGGGTCTGGCTGTGGATTCCATCATATGATCCTGGGGTCTGGCTGTGGATTCCATCATATGATCCTTGGGTCTGGCTGTGGATTCTATCATATGATCCTTGGGTCTGGCTGTGGATTCCATCACATGATCCTTGGGTCTGGCTGTGGATTCCATCAAATAATCCTTAGGTCTGACGGTGGATTCCATCATATGATCCTGGGGTCTGGCTGTGGATTCCATCATATGATCCTTGGGTCTGGCTGTGGATTCCATCACATGATCCTTGGGTCTGGCTGTGGATTCCATCATATGATCCTTGGGTCTGGCTGTGGATTCCATCATATGATCCTTGGGTCTGGCTGTGGATTCCATCAAATGATCCTTAGGTCTGACGATGGATTCCATCACATGATCCTTGGGTCTGGCTGTGGATTCCATCATATGATCCTTGGGTCTGGCTGTAGAACCCATCATCTGCTCATGGTGTCAGTCTGGCTGTATATTCCATCATTTGATTCTTAAGTCTGGCTGTGGATTCCATCATCGCATCATCGCCCAAATAAACTCAGAGATTATTCTGATGACACTCTGACTTCTGTGCATTATTTTCTCTCATTATATCTTGGTACCCAGATATAATCTATACACACATCAGAATACATGATTACTCACTAATCTGATCAGATGGCCAAGAATAGGCTTATGTGCTAAGCAAGCCAGTAACCGTTACGTTTTTAATTTAGCTATTAAAATGCAACATAGTCACTCACGAGCAAGCACGTAACACGCAAACGGAGCCCAAAGGCCAACGTGTGCTCGAGAGGTAATTAAACCCAGTAAGACTTTGAAATCCATCCTCCATTTTCATGTGAAGCAATGATGACGATCTTTGTTGCCCTTGGCTCCATCTGAACGCGCAACTACATGTTTGCTTAATTGCTTGCGTTTCAGCCCGCATTTCCAATTGCCGAGAACTGGTTTGCGTCTCTCGCTCGTAGCTTGCAGCACTTCTAATTTAATAGCGATGTAAAACAGCCAAATTTCGAACATACAACCCTTACGAGCTACACGTAGGACTTAAGAGGCTGGAATTTAATATGACCCCAAATTCACAGGCCACAAATAGCTATATGGGATTTATGGAATTAGCTTAAAAAATCCATGGAATCCATGTTAGAGACCAGAAAATGTATGAAAACTAGCTTCAGGTACCATTCGTGTAAGAAGCCTAAACATTGTATGGAAATTAGTTTCAGGTAGACGCTCAGAGCAGGAACGCAATCTTACAAAAATCAGCACAAAACAACAACTTCTCAGAGACCTTAGAAAAAAAAAATGAAAACATAACATTTATTATAAACAATTAAAAGAAAAATAATTATAACATCAGGAGATAAATGTATCCTTGTGAACATCCTTGATGTTCACAAGGTTAAGAGATAATAATAGTGAAAATAACATATCTCTATAAAATAGTTTTTTTTCAGATTTATTACATTAATCTCATGTATGACTAAATGAGATTAAGTTTTACATTGTTTTTAACCTTAGCTAATACTATATGCTATACTAGAGCATATACAGTATATATATATATATATATATATATATATATCTACTGTTTCTTTTGTTTATTGATAAGTAAATGGATCCCATCTGGCCATGTATGTCTTGTGAATTTGTCATTTATGGCTCTCTGCGAAGTTGACGTTCTGGGTCCCAATCCATAATATTATATTCTGGCCAAGAATGTGTATCCAAATGGGTTTCCATAGAATAATTGAGTTTTTTTTTACATGAATTCCATCTATTTATGAGTGTCTGGTGAAGTTCATATTTCTGTCTCTCCTGGGTAATTTTCCAAAAATATCATATTCTGGCCCTGAACGGGTATCAAAACAGATTTTCCATAAATGTCGGATTTGTTGAAATTCCATCAAGTCATGTGTGTCTGGAGAATTTGGTGTTTCTGGCACGGTGGGAAGTTGCCATTCTGGGCTTATCCCTCTTCTGTTCTTTCTTCTGGAGTAAAGTTCCACTCCACATAACACAGTCCCCAAACCTACAATTTTGTAATCCCTAAAGACCCATTTCGTGTCTCTGTCCAACCTTGATACAATATAAATACTCCCAGTCTACCTCTCCAGATCTCTCGGCTTGACCTGTTGTGTAAATGACACTGATCTTGCCTCTGGCCCGTTTCATTATTTCAAACCCAAATTTAAATTTTTGCTCTCACTATTATTTTTGCTCAACAAAATGTAATCCTCCACATCTCAGAAAAGTTGTACCGTTTTATAACAATGTCCTTGGATAAACTCTCTATATACAAATGTAAGTATATATAATAACATTCGATTCATCACAAACTTCTCCAGTCAATCCCAACAAATAAGATCTATATTGCAAAAACACTGGAACATCTTGAAATTAGACAGAGATCTGGATGAAGTACTTACAGAACAAAGTACAATTACATACAGAAGAGCAAAAAACCTAAAAGATCTCCTGGTACATAGCCACTATGAAGAAAAGAAAAATAAGAGGAACTGGCTAATAGAAGGCCAAAAAGGATGTAAAGCATGCGGCAAATGTAAAGCATGTCCATTTTTATTAAAAACCACAGAATTTCAAGATGCAACAGGATTAAAGAATTATAAGATAAGACACAATATAAATTGTCTAACTGAAGGTGTTATCTACCAAATAATTTGCTCATGTAATAAAAAATACACAGGCAAAACCAAAAGACAGTTAAGACGCCGTGTATTAGAACATGTCAATGATGTTTTAAATTTAAAAGATACCCCAATAGCAAAACATGTACGTCATCATCACAACAATAATCCATACTGTTTGAAATTCATAGGTATTGACCACATACCAAAAACAGCAAGAAGAGGAGATTGGGATAAACACCTAGGGCCTCATTCTATTATCGGCCGTAAATCGGCCGTAAGGCTGCGATTCCTTGCGAGGGTTCAGTTAACTCGCGATTCTATTATACGGCCCCGCAAGGATCTCCTTTTACGGCCGGCCGCATATCTTGGAACCGGCCGTAATCTGTGAAATATAAAAACTCAAAAATAAATTCAAGCCTGCACTGTACAGCTCTGTAAATGCTAGGGATCATATTGGGGGACATGAGGATTAAAAGGAACCCACTCTCAAGCTTGCACATCTGCCCAAACCCGAGTTTAAATTAACTGTTTATTTTCCGGCTGCGGCGTGGGCGTGTCTGAGGTGCTCCAAGCACTCTGGACTTTTTACATGGATATTTTACGGATATTAAAAATGAAATATTTTACGGATTTGAGTACAGGATAATTATGTGCTATTTTTTCTAACACCTAAAATCCCTTTATAGTCTTCTCAAAGTGCAGGATGGCTTTATTTGAGCTATTTTATGTGCTTAATTGGTGCTAGCGAGACCTTTTTCCTGCAAGTAACTGCGGCTCGTTTTTAGCCTTGCAGAGAGGGTTCCCGGAGCAATTGAATTGCAAATCTCTTGCGGCCGTTTTAGATCAAAGGCTTTCCTCCGGCGCGAGCGGCCGCAAGAGATAGCAAGGCACCGGCCGCAAGCCTGCCGGAGCCTACGGCCGTAAGGGAATAGAATAGCCGAATAGCTTGCGGCCGGTCGTTGCGGCCCCGCAGCGGCTGCGGCCGATAATAGAATGAGGCCCATACTGTGTCAAGAGGCAAAATGGATATTTCAATTGGATACAAAAAAAACACAGGGTTTAAATGAAGAATTTACATATACAGCATTCATTTGAAAAAAAACTCTTATGAAAAATATCTAGATTTAATATATGAATAGGATACAAAAGTTTAACAGAAGAATGTATATATATAGGCCCTCATTCAATTGCAATTTTGCCAATTGAATAGGGGTCTAAATAAGAACATCACATATATTTTTAAAGAAGTTTTTAGTTATTAAGCATCTATCCAAAAGCAAGGTTTTCACTAACTAAAAACTTCTTTAAAAAATATATATTATGTGCTTATTTAGAACCCTATTCAATTGGCAAAATCGCAATTGAATGAGGGCCATAGTATTCATTTGAAAGAATTACTAATAAAACAAAATACAAAACAACTTTTGATCAAAGATAAAAAAAAATAAAAGAAGTAATTAGAATACCATCTTTATCTATAAAAGTCATTAATATAATAATAATAAATATAAAACATAAATAAAATAAATACATATAAATAAATAACATATACAAACAAATAATGAAATATAAATAAACAATAAAGAACATAGCAAAATAAAAAATAAAAATAAGTATCCGGATTAGATAACAAATAAATTAACATGGTATGCAAAATAATTATAATTTAAAATCAAATAATATGTTTAGCAAACAAAGTTTTAATAAAATAATACAAAGGCATACTAATGCTAGCAAGTTAAAAGTATTACTTTGAAAGTAATTTCCTTATTCAAAATCATTATACTTATTTAAATAATATAAAGATAATATAGTAAAAAAGAAAGTCAAAAGCAACATATGAAAATAAAGCATGCACAAAAACATTCAGGAACACAAAGAGTTAACTAACTGCCATAGAAACTATGGAACACAAAGAGTTAACTAATTGCCATAGAAACTATAAATAGCTCCACAGAGAAGGCAGTACTGTGCCCTTGATGAGTGAGAGACTGATAGAGCCTCACGAAACGCGCGTCGGGAGATTGTGACGTCATCAGTAAGCGCGATCACAGCGCAGACCACGCCAATATAGCGTGGAGCATGATAGATACAGCTCTAAAGCTCCAGGTCCACTACTAACTTAAAAGAAAGATAGAAAGCCAATTCCTTCACCATAAAGTCTCAATATAGTAACAATAGAGTAATATACAAGAATAAGGAAATAGAAAAGCAAGAAAAAGGAAAAAGGAGTAAAAGCATAATTAAAGCAAAAAAACTGAAGAAAAAGGAGGACACAACCTCCTTCTAAAAAACAATAGACAGAAGCATTTAGGAAATATATAGTTTAAGAAACAGCATAATCAGGAGTGTATACATTTTTTTTTAAAAAGCACAGTATTAGCACTATAAATGAATAAGGTAAAGTAGTGACTGTGACAGACTAACAGTCACGAGGTAAAAGGGTAATATAAGAAGAAATAAGCACTAAGTCAAATAGCACAAGCACTTTAAGATAAGAATTTTTGAATAACACAACTTGAATTATAATGCACTTTAAGAAATAGAATTCCGAATTAACATAAATAAACAGGATAAAAGATTAACACAAAAGAAATGCAAAGGCACTTAAAACATATACTCCAGTGAAGTGCTGTATGAATAAACAAAAGGATTATAAAACCTTATCTTAATCTTATGTAAAAAAAAAATAAATATGTAAATTAAAATCCAGGGTACCTGATAAGGATTTGACTAAGGAAACATAACCAAAAATACACAAATGCAATTGAATTGAAAAACCAAATCTTTTATTGACTTGAGCATAATAAAGTAATTAAATAAAAAAGCTGTGATCAAAGCAAAGAATATAATAACAACAAAAATAAAACTTAAATAAACCTCTAATAATTTGCTGGACGTCAAAAAACCCAAAGGATTAAACACCTTGGCCCTCATTCAATTGCGATTTGGCCAATTGAATAGGGGTCTAAATAAGCACATAACATATTTTTTTTAAATAAGTTTTTAGTTAGTGAAAACCTTGCTTTTGGATAGATGCTTAACAACTAAAAAATTATTTAAAAAAAATGTTATGTGCTTATTTAGACCCCTATTCAATTGGCCAAATCGCAATTGAATGAGGGCCCTTGGGTTTAACATGATTTTTTTAATCGTTGCATTTTTAACAACATTTTAAATGTACAAATAAAGATTGAATTTTTTAAAATTAGTATGTGGCAATAATAATTAAAATAAAGGCTGCATAAAAGGTGTTTCTGTACAACCTTGGTTGGTTGTTCAAGGATTCCTAAATAGGATCCACAGGACAATATTTTGGTACGCATTTAAGTAATAACACCTAGGCCTAAAAAATAAACTAAGATCATTTTTTTGAGTATTATATATAATAACATTGTCAGAAAAAATGTATTCTGCACCAGAACTGGTATCAAATCAGGGTTTCCATAGAAAATGTGGACTTTTTACATGAATCCCATCTGCCAATGTGTGTCTGATAAACTTTCTATTTCTGACACATAATTTCCACTGGAACAAGTCTCAAGACTTCAGGCATATTACATGAATCCCTTCTAGTCATGTGTGTTGTATTAGTAATTGTTGTTTCTTTGGGAAGTACCTGTTTTGGGCCTTTTTCATAAAATTGTATTCTAGCCCAAAATACAGTGCCTTGCAAAAGTATTCACCCCCCTTGGCATTTTTCGTGTTTTGTTGCCTCACAACCTGGAATTAACATGGATTGTTTGAGGATTTGCATCATTTAATTTACAGAACATGCCCACAACTTTGAAGATGTTTTTTTTTTTTTTATTGTGAAGCAAACAACAAATAGGACAAAATAACAGAAAAGTCAATGTGCATAACTATTCACCCCCCTAAAGTCAATACTTTGTAGAGCCACCTTTTGCGGCAATCACAGCTCCAAGTCACTCTGGATAAGTCTCTATGAGCTTGCCACACTGGGATTTTTGCCCATTCCTCCTTGCAAAACTGCTCCAGCTCCTTCAAGTTGGATGGTTTGCGCTTGTGATCAGCAATCTTTAAGTCTGACCACAGATTTTCTATTGGATTAAGGTCTGGGCTGTGACTAGGCCATTCCAACACATTTACGTTTCCCCTAACACCCCCCAAGTGTTGCTTTAGCAGTGTGTTTGGGGTCATTGTCCTGCTGGAAGGTGAACCTCCGTCCTAGCCTCAAATCACGCACAGAGTGGTACAGGTTTTGCTCAAGAATATCCCTGTATTTAGCACCATCCATCTGTCCCTCAACTCTTACCCAGTCCCGTCTGCTGAAAAACATCCCCACAGCATGATGCTGCCCCCGCCATGTGTCACTGTGGGGATGGTGTTCTTTGGGTGATGTGATGTGTTGGGTTTGCTCCAGACATAGCGTTTTCTTTGATGTCCGAAAAGTTCAAGTTTAGTCTCATCAGACCAGAGCACCTTCCTCCATACATTTTGGAAGTCTCCCACGTGCCTTTTCGCAAACTCAAAATGTGCCATTTTGATTATGCTGAAAGTTATGGCTTTCTTCTGGCCACTCTGCCATAAAGCCCAACTCTATGGAGCGTATGGCTTATTGTCATCCTATGTACAGATACTCTAGTCTCTGCTGTGGATCTCTGCAGCTCCTCCAGGGTTACCTTAGGTCTCTGTGCTGCCTCTCTGATTAATGCCCTCCTTGCCCGGGCCGTGAGTTTTGGTGGGCGGCCGTCTCTTGGCAGGCTGGCTGTTGTGCCATGTTCTTTCCATTTGGTTATGATAGATTTGATGGTGCTTCTGGGGATCATCAAAGATCTGGATATTTTTTTATAACCTAACCCTGACTTGTACTTCTCAACAACATTGTCCCTTACTTATTTGGAGAGTTCCTTGGTCTTCATATCAGTGTTTGGTTAGTGGTGCCTCTTGCTTAGATGTTGCAGCCTCTGGGGACTTTCAAAAAAGGTGTGTTTATGTAATGACAGATCATGTGACACTTAGATTGCACACAGATGGACATCATTTCACTAATTATGTGACTTCTGAAGGTAATTGGTTGCACCAGAGCTTTTTATGGGCTTCATAACAAAGAGGGTGAATACATATGCACATGCCAATTTTCGGTTTTCTAAAATAGTTTTATGAATATATTTTTCTCATTTCACTTCACCAACTTAGACTATTGTGTTCTGATCCATCACATAAAATTCAGATTAACAAAACACAGAGCTTAAGGCTGTAATGTAACAAAATAGATAAAAGGTCGAGTGGGGTGAATACTTTTGCAAGGCACTGTAGATCAAAACAGGATTTCAATTAAAAAAATGTTTGACTTGTTACATGAATCTCATCTACCAATGTTTGTTTGATAAATATTCTATTTCTGACACTCTGGGAAGTTGTCGTTCTGGGTAATTTTCTGCAAAATCATATGATGGCCTGGAATGGGTATCAAAACAAGGTTTCTATCTACATTTGAGGCTAATTACATGAATCCCATCTAATCATGCTTGTAGTGGCAGTCTACAAAGTTGCCACTCTGGGTCATTTTCTGACAAATTGTGTTCTACACTGGAACAAGTATCAGAAAACGGTTTCCATAGAAGGTTTGAGGCTGTTTATATGGACCCCATCTAGTTGTGTATCTGGTGAATTTGGTATTTCTGTCTCTCTAAGAAGTTGCCATTCCAGATAATTTTCTGAAAAATTGTATTCTGCACCGCACCGGTTCTCAAAACAAGGTTTCCATAGATGTTTTCATGCTTATTAAATGAATCCCTTCTAATCGCGTTTGCATTTCTGTCTCTCTGGGAAGTAGCTGTTTTGGGTCATATTCTGTAATATTGTGTTCTTGACCAGAATGGGTAATTGGACTAGCATCCATAGAAACTAATTTCTGTCAATTTTTTTCGAATTATGAAAACTGTTGAAACGTGGTTTTGATGGCAATTTTAAGGCTGAATCCAATTAAGCTACGTGTAGCTGGTAAATTTGATATGCCTGACAAATGTTTTAGGCCTTAAATATTATCCTCAAGCTTCTCTAACACATTCCAGTGCTGCTATTTGGTCGTTCACTCATGTTCGACTCTCCATGACCCTATGGGCCACAGCAAATTTATCATTGCTTCAATGACCTCATCTATCCATCTCTGCCGTCCCCTTCTTTGTGTGCCTTCAATCTTTCCCAGCATCAGAGTCTTCTCTAGATAGTCCTGTCTTCTCATAATATGGCCAAAATATTTGAGCTTTAGCCTCATGATCAAATCTTCCAAAGGAACAGTTTGGCTTCATTTCCTAAAGTATGGATTAGCTGGATCTTCTGGCAGCCCATTATGGGCACCTATTTATTTTTAAAAGAGCCAGTTCTGGGTGGTATTTTGGTTGTTAAAGCATTAATGATGTGTAATATCAGATATGTTTTGTTTTTTTATATATTGTTCTCCATTGCCTTTAGCACATCCCATTGACTTTTATAAAGGACCTGTTCCGGGTACTACACCGTCCAATATGAAAGTTCATTAGTTTACGAGGGCACTCCCTAATGAGAAAAAGAGACCAGAATCAACACAGTACATTTGATTCCTGCAGTAAGAATAATTGCATATTATAATTATCAAACTGCGATTCCTCGTCACGCTTTGCAACAAATCGCAATTTGGCAAGGATCCGAACGAAGAGACACAGAGGGAGAGGGGAAAGAGACACAGGGGAGGCGGAAAGAGACGCATGGGAGGGAGAGGGGGGAAGAGACAAAAGAGGGGGGGGGGGGTAAGAGATGGGGGAAGAGACACAGGGGAGGTGGAAAGAGACACAGGGGAGGGGAAAGAGACACAGGGGAGAGAGAGGTGGGGAAGAGACAAAGGAGGGGAGGGGGGTAAGAGACACGGGCGGGAGAGGGGGGAAAGAGACGGGGGAAGAGACACAGGGGATGTGGAAAGAGACACAGGGGAGGGGAAAGAGACACAGGGGAGGGAGAGGTGGGGAAAAAACACAGGAGGGAAAGAGACACAGGGGAGGGAGAGGTGGGGAAGAGACACAGGAGGGAAAGAGACACAGGGGAGGGAGAGGAAGGGGGAAGAGACACAGGGGAGTGAGAGGAGCGGTAAATGACACAGGGGAGGGAGAGGAGGGGGGAAGATACACAGGGGAGGGAAATGGGGGGGAAGAGACACAAGTGAGGGGGGAACACAGGGGGGGGCAGGGGGGAAAGAGACACGGGGGAGGGGGGAACAAACACCAGAGAGGGAGAGGGGGGAAAGAGACACAGGGGAGGGGGAAAGAGACGCATGGGAGGGAGAGGGGGGTAAAAACACAGAGGGAGGGGGAAGGAGACACAAGAGAGGGAAAGGAAGGGGAAATGAGACACAAGGGAGGGAGAGTAGGAGGGAAATGAGACACAAGGGAGGAAGTAGACAGGGGGAGAGACTCGCAATGAGTGCCAAAGGCGCTCATCGCGAGGCCAGTAAAGTAGAGGGGGAGAGGCTCCCATTGTGTGGCAAACAGCATTGCCAGGCTTCACTTTTTATTGCCGTAATTCAAGTCTCTAGTTGCATATAAAGGTTACAAATGTGAATGTGATTTATTGTTTTTGCAATAAAATCACAGTCCACAATGTCACGTTTAGTTAATTGAAATACCATATAGAAAAAAACTGACCACAGCCATCCATCACATATATAGTTGTGAACAACAAGAAGCGAGGGCCGCAGTTGCTGGCAAGGAGAGCTGAAGGCGCTCCTTGCGCTGGTGGAGATGAGCTCCATAGGCGCTCATCCCTACGACCCCGTTCGACTTAGGCAGTGAGCACCAAAGGCGCTCACTGCGCTGGTGGAGATGAGCGCCATAGGCGCTCATCCCTACGATCCGCGGAACTACACATCAAGACAAATCTCAATTTCACAGTTTGAAAAAAATTGCGTGGAAAAATTACGGCCCGGAACACTTGCAAAAAGGAAAGCGGGACTTAGAAGAAAAAAAATACGACCCGCGGCACTTAGAAAAAAAAACAATAAGGTCCAGAAAATACAAAGTTAACGACCGAACCGCGCACATACAAAAATAACAACAGGACATCTGGGAGTGAGGTTGCACGACAATTTGAACAAAATTTGCAGAGTCTCGGCACTCGGAAATCGTCTAAGTGACAAAAAAAAATGGCGGCCGAAAAAAATTAAAACGTGGCTCCATGACCGCTAAACACGCAAAACACCGCCAGGCACATAACACTTTTACAGAAGAACGTATGAGGTATAAAATACACTATAAGGGAGAACGGAAAATGCTCCACACCCGCGTAACACATAGACAATTGCCGCCATTTTACAACTCTAACTTTAACATTACCATTCCAAAATGCTGAATTTCACAGCGAGACAAACGGTTTCCCCTCGCGCACGCAGCCTATTTACACTGCACATTTCACACACTCCTGACACTTACACCTCAGCTCAGCTGAGTGCAAATGTACATTGTATGCTGCAAGAAAATCAAAACAGATTGTTAGCTCTTCGGTATATTGCTTGCAATATCCTGAATAGGTAAAGTATATTCATTTATTATTTAATTAACTAATTAATTATCATTAAAAAATATATATATGTAAATAAAAAAAAGGACCAGGGGAGAGGATCACAATGAGAGCCAAAGGCACTCAGCACGGGACTCACAATGAGCGCCGAAAGTGCTCAGAGGAACAAAAGTACACCAGTGGAGAGGCTCGCAATGAGCGCAAAAGGCGATCACCCGGGCTTGCAATAAGCGCCAAAAGTGCTCAGACCAACAAAAGTACACGAGCGGAGAGGCTTGCAATGAGCGCC
>CM050168.1:10105865-10125388 GCA_027410445.1 Discoglossus pictus
GGCTGAGTGTGTGTGAGAGAGAGAGAGGCTGAGTGTGTGTGTGTGTGTGAGAGAGAGGCTGAGTGTGAGAGAGTAAAAGGTAGAGAGAGCAAGAGAGGCTAGGTGTGTGTGTGAGAGAGAGGCTAGGTGTGTGTGTGTGAGAGAGGCTAGGTGTGTGTGTGTGTGAGAGAGGCTGGGTGTGTGTGTGTGAGAGAGAGAGAGAGGCTGAGTGTGAGAGAGTAAAAGGTAGAGAGAGCGAGAGAGGCTAGGTGTGTCAGAATAACAGGGAGAGAGAGAGACTGAGTGTGAGAGAATAACAGGGAGGGAGAGAGAGAGAGAGAGAGAGAGAGAGAGAATAAAAGGGAGGGAGGGAGAGAGAGAGAATAAAAGGGAGGGAGGGAGAGAGAATAAAAGGGAGGGAGAGAGAGAAAATAAAAGGGAGGGAGAGAGAGAAAATAAAAGGGAGGGAGAGAGAAAATAAAAGGGAGGGAGAGAGAGAGAGAGAGAGAGTAACAGAGAGGGATAGAGACTGAGTGTGAGAGACTAAAAGGGAGGGAGAGTGGGAGAATAAAAGGGAGTTTTGGCAACAGCACAAGGAGAGGAAGAACTAGAGAGAGAATCACCTGATGGCAGCCAGAGAGAATAAAGTGCTAACTGAGTGAGGAGACCGAGCTCTGGGCAAAGTAACTGCCTGAGAGGAAGTGATAACACGCCTAGAGTCTGATATGTGGGGCAGAGGGAGGCACCGGCGCTGTGATTATGAGTTGGGGGAGGGTGCCATTTTGAGCTCTTTAGTATTTCTGATCACACCGTTGTGTTTCCGCGCTGACTTGTTACGGCGCTGACTTGTTACGGCGCTGGTGCTTTCACAGGTCACTAGTCCGAGGCGCCCGTGTCCTCTGCAAGATGCCACTGCTGGTGAAATGGCCATTCCCTGCCCATACCCGTCTGCCCCGAAGAATAACCAGCACTGTGGTAATGGGTCTCGTTGGCACCTACAGCTGGGTTTGGACAAGTATGTTATTACCAAATCATGGACCTGATGTATAAAGCCCCCAACATCAGTGCCCCCCCCCCCCCATATCTCTGCTCTCATCTCCAAATACTCCCCAGCTGCCCCTACTCTTTGGAACTCCTTTCCTTGCTCCACTAGACCGTCCTCCTGCCTCAAAACATGCAAATGGGTCTGCTTAAAGAAGCTTCAGCCCTAATATGCACATTTACACACTCTACAGTATAATATAACTCACACTCACAATCTACACAACGGCACACTCTACAGTGTAATATCACTCACACTCATAATATACACAACTGCACACTCTACAGTATAATATCACTCACACTCATAATATACACAACTGCACACTCTACAGTATAATATCACTCACACTCACAATCTACACAACGGCACACTCTAAAGTATAATATCACTCACAATCTACACAACTGCACACTCTACAGTGTAATATCACTCACAATCTACACAACGGCACACTCTACAGTGTAATATCACTCACAATCTACACAATGGCACACTCTACAATATAATATCACTCACAATCTACACAACGGCACACTCTACAGTATAATATCACTCACAATATACACAACGGCACACTCTACAATATAATATCACTCACAATCTACACAATGGCACACTCTACAATATAATATCACTCACAATCTACACAATGGCACACTCTACAATATAATATCACTCACAATATACACAACGGCACACTCTACAATATAATATCACTCACAATATACACAACGGCACACTCTACAGTATAATATCACTCACACTCACAATCTACACAACGGCACACTCTAAAGTATAATATCACTCACAATCTACACAACTGCACACTCTACAGTGTAATATCACTCACAATCTACACAACGGCACACTCTACAGTGTAATATCACTCACAATCTACACAACTGCACACTCTACAGTATAATATCACTCACACTCACAATCTACACAACGGCACACTCTACAGTGTAATATCACTCACAATCTACACAACGGCACACTCTACAGTATAATATCACTCACACTCACAATCTACACAACTGCACACTCTACAGTATAATATCACTCACAATCTACACAACTGCACACTCTACAGTATAATATCACTCACACTCACAATCTACACAACTGCACACTCTACAGTGTAATATCACTCACAATCTACACAACGGCACACTCTACAGTATAATATCACTCACAATCTACACAACGGCACACTCTACAGTATAATATCACTCACAATCTACACAACGGCACACTCTACAGCATAATATCACTCACAATCTACACAACGGCACACTCTACAGTATAATATCACTCACAATCTAGAGTGCAACACACATACACATCCATTGCCTTCACACTGCCATCTTGTATCTATCACTCCCTGTATCACATCCATTGCCTTCACTTCCATCTTGTATCTATCACTCCCTGTATCACATCCATTGCCTTCACACTGCCATCTTGTATCTATCACTCCCTGTATCACATCCATTGCCTTAACACTGCCATCTTGTATCTATCACTCCCTGTATCACATCCATTGCCTTCACACTCCCATCTTGTATCTATCACTCCCTGTATCACATCCATTGCCTTCACACTCCCATCTTGTATCTATCACTCCCTGTATCACACCCATTGCCTTCACACTGCCATCTTGTATCTATCACTCCCTGTATCACATCCATTGCCTTCACACTGCCATCTTGTATCTATCACTCCCTGTATCACATACATTGCCTTCACACTGCCATCTTGTATCTATCACTCCCTGTATCACACCCATTGCCTTCACACTGCCATCTTGTATCTATCACTCCCTGTATCACACCCATTGCCTTCACACTGCCATCTTGTATCTATCACTCCCTGTATCACACCCATTGCCTTCACACTGCCATCTTGTATCTATCACTCCCTGTATCACACCCATTGCCTTCACACTGCCATCTTGTATCTATCACTCCCTGTATCACACCCATTGCCTTCACACTGCCATCTTGTATCTATCACTCCCTGTATCACACCCATTGCCTTCACACTGCCATCTTGTATCTATCACTCCCTGTATCACACCCATTGCCTTCACACTGCCATCTTGTATCTATCACTCCCTGTATCACACCCATTGCCTTCACACTGCCATCTTGTATCTATCACTCCCTGTATCACACCCATTGCCTTCACACTGCCATCTTGTATCTATCACTCCCTGTATCACACCCATTGCCTTCACACTGCCATCTTGTATCTATCACTCCCTGTATCACACCCATTGCCTTCACACTGCCATCTTGTATCTATCACATCCAATCTTTGGGAATAAGCTCTTTTCTTATTTGGATTTAACCTCTCAGACCGGGCCCCCCATTCCTCTGCAATGTATTAATCCTGGGCCCCCTCTACAACGCTACAGAACATGTCACATGTTACAAATAAAGGATAATAATTGGGCCGTACTCTAGGTTGCCCTCTAGTGGGGGACAACAGGTTAGTGACCCACAACGTTGTATCATTGTGCCCCATACAAGTTGCAGATCTTGGATGTTACAAGGTATATTATATCATTATGTATATGTTTAGTTTCATGTACTTTAATACAAGATGATTATAATTCCTTTTTTACTGCTAAAATAAAATAAATAGTCCCTGTATGGGTCTGCCCACTGCAGCATATGCAGACACAGACTCTGGAGTGCTGGATGTGCAGTGTCCAAGCCTATCAAAGACCACAGAATGTTGGTGGGAGGCCGTCACTGATTGGCTAGTATGAGACACAGCACAGCAAGTACTACAGAGTCTGTGTCTGCATATGCTGTGCTGGGCAGACCTATACATGGACTATTTGTTTGATTTTAGGCAGTAAAAACAGGGCTTGTAAGAACGTCTTAAAATAAAGTACATAAAAGATAGACAGGCATATTATATACCTAGTAGATAAAATAAGCAGGCTAGGTGGGTCTATTGTGTTTATGTTTGTTTCAATCACCATCTCCTTAACATCTCCCCTTCTTGCTCTCGCAGAGTACATGAATCATCTTAAGGTGCACAATAAGGAGGTCCTGTACGACCTGATAGAGACACGTCGGCCGGACACGCCGCTCATCACAATCTCCAACCACCAGTCCTGCATGGATGACCCTCATCTGTGGGGTGAGCTTTCCATTAGTCACATGTATAATAGACAATATGGTGCCTTATCTACTAGGACAAAAGGAACGAAAAGTGACGTAGAGGGCACTTAAAGGCATATGGAAGTAAATCGGTATGAAAGCTTAACATCCGGGCTTGGAGAATATTTTCATTTAAAGGGATTGGATTTTGCTTCCTGGATGTTACTAGGTATAAATATCATATACTGCATAAAATCAGCTAAATAGTCCCTGTATGGGTATGCCCTCTGCAGCATATGCAGACACAGACTCTGTAGTACTTGCTATGTTTCTGAGACGTGGTCCCCTGATAAGCCAGGACACCAGAAAACTTCCATATCCCTTTTAATAAAAATAAATACATAAATATATATATATATAATGAGGCAGTAACCTTGAAACAGCTGTAGGTGGGTAGGATTCCTGGCTTGTGTATAATCCATCCTGTGCTTTGCTTAAAGTTCTGTAATACAGCAGGCATATGTTTAAATTGGTAATGGACTGCAAGAGCAAAGCCCTTGTGGGCACATTTGCATGTCCCCGCCCAGGTTCCCAGAATGCAGTGTAATAACTGTATTTCTCGGAATTCTGAGCAGGAAACAGGTTTTTTAACTTGTTGTAAACGTTCAAATGTGAACACAAATTTATTATATATATACATTTCTGAATATAAATTACACTGAACATTGTTCCTTTTCTCTGAAATTCAATGTGCTGCCTCTCCCATGTTTTTTTATTATAATGACCCCGCTATTCAATTGCTCCAATTCCTCAAGCCCGCAAATGTTTTCACACCCAGAAACGGCAAATGTAGAAGAAAGTCCTACGAGTGCTAGAGAGGACCCGCAAAGGGGTTAAAGACATGTCCGCAGCGCTGTAAATGCAACAAAAAAAGTCACCACTGCTCTGTAAATGACGGGGAAAGCGATGATGACATTAGACTTAATAGCACGAAAGTCTCAAGCCCGCAAATCGGCAATAAAAAAATAATTTTATCATTGATATCGTAAATCAATGAGTTAAGACATATCAGGCCACCCACGTGGACTAGAACAGTATCGGACTTCCTTCTTATTCATCTGTTTTTTGCAGGATGAATCTGATTGCATATCGGACCTCCAAACGCTAATTGATTGACACGTAACCTGTGATGATGGCAGTCTCATTTTCTATTGGCTGTTTCTAAATGGGAGGTTACGGTCTTGCTTAATTGATCATATTCCCGCCATGAACTGCTACGTTGCATGGTTTACGGAGTCGGCTATCGGCCCGTAACTTGCGGGCTTGTTCAATTGACTATGACCGGAATTGTAACCGAGTTCAAGCCCGCAGATATACGGCCTGTATACCGCGAGATGCTGTCTACGAATGGAACGGGGCTCTATATTCTAGAATGAACCTAAATACATTGCATGGCCATCAATGTTCTAGATGTTAGGGTGTACTCTTATCCATGTTCTAGATGTTGGGGTGTGCTCTTATCCATGTTCTAGATGTTAGGGTGTACTCTTATCCATGTTCTAGATGTTGGGATGTGCGCTTATCCATGTTCTAGATGTTAGATTGTACTCATATCCATGTTCTAGATGTTAGGGTGTACTCTTATCCATGTTCTAGATGTTAGATTGTACTCTTATCCATGTTCTAGATGTTAGGATGTACTCTTATCAATGTTCTAGATGTTAGGGTGTACTCTTATCCCTGTTCTAGATGTTAGGGTGTACTCTTATCAATGTTCTAGATGTTAGGGTGTACTCTTATCTATGTTCTAGATGCTAGGGTGTACTCTTATCTATGTTCTAGATGTTATGGTGTACTCTTATCCATGTATAATAGACAATATGGTGCCTTATCTACTAGGACAAAAGGAACGAAAAGTGACGTAGAGGGCACTTAAAGGCATATGGAAGTAAATCGGTATGAAAGCTTAACATCCGGGCTTGGAGAATATTTTCATTTAAAGGGATTGGATTTTGCTTCCTGGATGTTACTAGGTATAAATATCATATACTGCATAAAATCAGCTAAATAGTCCCTGTATGGGTATGCCCTCTGCAGCATATGCAGACACAGACTCTGTAGTACTTGCTATGTTTCTGAGACGTGGTCCCCTGATAAGCCAGGACACCAGAAAACTTCCATATCCCTTTTAATAAAAATAAATACATAAATATATATATATATAATGAGGCAGTAACCTTGAAACAGCTGTAGGTGGGTAGGATTCCTGGCTTGTTTATAATCCATCCTGTGCTTTGCTTAAAGTTCTGTAATACAGCAGGCATATGTTTAAATTGGTAATGGACTGCAAGAGCAAAGCCCTTGTGGGCACATTTGCATGTCCCCGCCCAGGTTCCCAGAATGCAGTGTAATAACTGTATTTCTCGGAATTCTGAGCAGGAAACAGGTTTTTTAACTTGTTGTAAACGTTCAAATGTGAACACAAATTTATTATATATATACATTTCTGAATATAAATTACACTGAACATTGTTCCTTTTCTCTGAAATTCAATGTGCTGCCTCTCCCATGTTTTTTTATTATAATGACCCCGCTATTCAATTGCTCCAATTCCTCAAGCCCGCAAATGTTTTCACACCCAGAAACGGCAAATGTAGAAGAAAGTCCTACGAGTGCTAGAGAGGACCCGCAAAGGGGTTAAAGACATGTCCGCAGCGCTGTAAATGCAACGAAAAAAGTCACCACTGCTCTGTAAATGACGGGGAAAGCGATGATGACATTAGACTTAATAGCACGAAAGTCTCAAGCCCGCAAATCGGCAATAAAAAAATAATTTTATCATTGATATCGTAAATCAATGAGTTAAGACATATCAGGCCACCCACGTGGACTAGAACAGTATCGGACTTCCTTCTTATTCATCTGTTTTTTGCAGGATGAATCTGATTGCATATCGGACCTCCAAACGCTAATTGATTGACACGTAACCTGTGATGATGGCAGTCTCATTTTCTATTGGCTGTTTCTAAATGGGAGGTTACGGTCTTGCTTAATTGATCATATTCCCGCCATGAACTGCTACGTTGCATGGTTTACGGAGTCGGCTATCGGCCCGTAACTTGCGGGCTTGTTCAATTGACTATGACCGGAATTGTAACCGAGTTCAAGCCCGCAGATATACGGCCTGTATACCGCGAGATGCTGTCTACGAATGGAACGGGGCTCTATATTCTAGAATGAACCTAAATACATTGCATGGCCATCAATGTTCTAGATGTTAGGGTGTACTCTTATCCATGTTCTAGATGTTGGGGTGTGCTCTTATCCATGTTCTAGATGTTAGGGTGTACTCTTATCCATGTTCTAGATGTTGGGATGTGCGCTTATCCATGTTCTAGATGTTAGATTGTACTCATATCCATGTTCTAGATGTTAGGGTGTACTCTTATCCATGTTCTAGATGTTAGATTGTACTCTTATCCATGTTCTAGATGTTAGGATGTACTCTTATCAATGTTCTAGATGTTAGGGTGTACTCTTATCCCTGTTCTAGATGTTAGGGTGTACTCTTATCAATGTTCTAGATGTTAGGGTGTACTCTTATCTATGTTCTAGATGCTAGGGTGTACTCTTATCTATGTTCTAGATGTTATGGTGTACTCTTATCCATGTTCTAGATGTTAGGGTGTACTCTTATCCATGTTCTAGATGTTAGATTGTACTCTTATCCATGTTCTAGATGTTAGGGTGTACTCTTATCCATGTTCTAGATGTTGGGGTGTGCTCTTATCCATGTTCTAGATGTTAGGGTGTACTCTTATCCATGTTCTAGATGTTGGGGTGTGCTCTTATCCATGTTCTAGATGTTAGATTGTACTCTTATCCATGTTCTAGATGTTGGGGTGTACTCTTATCCATGTTCTAGACGTTAGGGTGTACTCTTATCCATGTTCTAGATGTTAGGGTGTACTCTTATCTATGTTCTAGATGTTAGGGTGTACTCTTATCCATGTTCTAGATGTTAGGGTGTACTCTTATCCATGTTCTAGATGTTAGGGTGTACTCTTATCCATGTTCTAGATGTTAGGGTGTACTCTTATCCATGTTCTAGATGTTAGGGTGTACTCTTATCCATGTTCTAGATGTTAGGGTGTACTCTTATCCATGTTCTAGATGTTAGGGTGTACTCTTAGCAATGTTCTAGATGTTAGGGTGTACTCTTAGCCATGTTCTAGATGTTAGGGTGTACTCTTATCTATGTTCTCCCCATCTGTATTCCAGGGATCCTCAAGATGAAGCACCTCTGGAACCTGCACAGGATGAGGTGGTGAGTTCTGGATGCTCTGTATCAATTGCAAGGGTTAATAACCACTGCATTTGGGGGAAAAACGTGTGTTTTTGAAGTAAGCGACAAAGTAATATTTGCAGATTTACTTAACAAATGTATAAAAATATTTTTTAGTAGTCAGAACTTTTATATATCTCTCACATTTCCAAGTAGCTTGGTGTCTGAGTGGGTGTGTTTTGCTAATTTTCTGGAGTGGAAGCTGGAGGGAGGGGGATTT
Organism: Discoglossus pictus; assembly: GCA_027410445.1. Taxonomy (NCBI): domain Eukaryota; kingdom Metazoa; phylum Chordata; class Amphibia; order Anura; family Alytidae; genus Discoglossus; species Discoglossus pictus. The sequence continues at coordinate 10,114,571 of CM050168.1, forward strand.
GTTGACTTATTAGTTGATTTAGATAAGCATTTGATACCTTCCCCCATCCCAGAGCATACTCCATACAAGGCAGATTAGCTTCAAGGGACTCTGTCACCACAAGTTGATTTCATTCTAAAGAGCATCTAAAACTGGCTATACATTGTACTAGCAGTTTTCCTCCACAGTAAATCATTTCTGAAATATTTAGAATTGATTTTGCTCTCCCTGTATACTAATGTGCAGCTCGGAGTACTTGATAAGAATGGGAGAGGGGTCTAACTGGCAGATAACATTAGAGGTCTTTATTTTGGCCGCTACAGAGACAGACAAATGGACTGTAATCCTAATTAGCACATCAAAGCAGCTAATTAATATGCACGAGCTGCTCATTTGCATATAAACACAGCAGCAAAATATGAAATTTCCCAGGATTGATTCACTTTAGAAAGTTTTTCATGCTCTTTAAGAATAACCCCAAAGGGGGTAAGGTGTGGTGCTCTAACATTTGGTGTTGTCTGCTCTCCACCTTACAGGACCCCCACTGCTGCTGATATCTGCTTCACTCAGGAACTTCACTCCTTGTTCTTTAGTTTAGGAAAGTGCGTCCCTATATGTCGGGGTAAGTCTGATTTTAAGCTCAATAACAAATTAAAACTGTCACGGTAGAGGAAACACCTGCCCTTGTCATCCATGTTTGTTTGGAAGGTTTAGTGCACATTTGTATTTGGTTAAGATCATTTTTGTTTTAGTACAGTAGTTCCTATGGAGACAAATAAACCTACTAACCTGTTTACCGTACTGTGTACCCGATCACTGAGCGTCGCTGTATATGTAACATGCTGCTGAGACTTGGTCCCCGATAGGCTAGGACACTACGCTGCACATTCCGCCCTGCAGAGTCTGTGTCTGCATATGCTGCAGAGGGCACACCCATACAGGAACTATGTTTGATTTTAGGCAATTGTCATTAAATGGATACCCAGGGATATTATATCCCTAGTGACACCCAGGACCCTGCCAGGAAGTGGAGCGTGCTTAGGAGATTTAAGATGGCATCACGTCAAAGTGGGCAAATGGGGCAACTAAGCTGCGGCAGGATAGACGATAGAGACAGAGGGTCTAATGTCACTGTATAGACCACCCAGTCAGATATAGAGAGGGTCTAATGTCACTGTATAGACCCCCAGCCAGATATAGAGAGGGACTAATGTCACTGTATAGACCCCCAGTCAGATATAGAGAGGGACTAATGTCACTGTATAGACCCCCAGTCAGATATAGAGAGGGACTAATGTCACTGTATAGACCCCCAGTCAGATATAGAGAGGGACTAATGTCACTTTATAGACCCCCAGTCAGAAATGGAGAGGGACTAATGTCACTGTATAGACCCCCAGTCAGAAATAGAGAGGGACTAATGTCACTGTATAGACCCCCAGTCAGATATAGAGAGGGTCTAATGTCACTGTATAGACCCCCAGCCAGATATAGAGATGGACTAATGTCACTGTATAGACCCCCAGTCAGATACAGAGAGGGACTAATGTCACTGTATAGACCCCCCAGTCAGATATAGAGAGGGACTAATGTCACTGTATAGACCCCCAGTCAGAAATAGAGAGGGACTAATGTCACTGTATAGACCCCCAGTCAGATATAGAGAGGGACTAATGTCACTGTATAGACCTCCAGTCAGAAATAGAGAGGGACTAATGTCACTGTATAGACCCCCCAGTCAGAAATAGAGAGGGTCTAATGTCACTGTATAGACCCCCAGTCAGATATAGAGAGGGACTAATGTCACTGTATAGACCCCCAGTCAGAAATAGAGAGGGACTAATGTCACTGTATAGACCCCCAGTCAGATATAGAGAGGGACTAATGTCACTGTATAGACCCCCAGTCAGATATAGAGAGGGTCTAATGTCACTGTATAGACCCCCCAGTCAGATATAGAGAGGGACTAATGTCACTGTATAGACCCCCAGTCAGATACAGAGAGGGACTAATGTCACTGTATAGACCCCCAGTCAGATACAGAGAGGGACTAATGTCACTGTATAGACCCCCCAGTCAGATATAGAGAGGGACTAATGTCACTGTATAGACCCCCCAGTCAGATATAGAGAGGGTCTAATGTCACTGTATAGACCCCCAGTCAGATATAGAGAGGGACTAATGTCACTGTATAGACCCCCAGTCAGAAATAGAGAGGGACTAATGTCACTGTATAGACCCCCCCAGTCAGAAATAGAGAGGGTCTAATGTCACTGTATAGACCCCCAGTCAGATATAGAGAGGGACTAATGTCACTGTATAGACCCCCAGTCAGAAATAGAGAGGGACTAATGTCACTGTATAGACCCCCAGTCAGATATAGAGAGGGACTAATGTCACTGTATAGACCCCCAGTCAGATATAGAGAGGGTCTAATGTCACTGTATAGACCCCCCAGTCAGATATAGAGAGGGACTAATGTCACTGTATAGACCCCCAGTCAGATATAGAGAGGGACTAATGTCACTGTATAGACCCCCCAGTCAGATATAGAGAGGGACTAATGTCACTGTATAGACCCCCAGTCAGATATAGAGAGGATCTAATGTCACTGTATAGGCCCCCAGTCAGATATAGAGAGGGACTAATGTCACTGTATAGACCCCCAGTCATATACAGAGAGGGACTAATGTCACTGTATAGATCCCCAGTCAGATATAGACAGGGACTAATGTCACTGTATAGACCCCCCCAGTCAGATATAGAGAGGGACTAATGTCACTGTATAGACCCCCAGTCAGATATAGAGAGGGGCTAATGTCACTGTATAGACCCCCAGTCAGATATAGAGAGGGACTAATGTCACTGTATAGACCCCCAGTCAGATATAGAGAGGGACTAATGTCACTGTATAGACCCCCAGTCAGATATAGAGGGTCTAATGTCACTGTATAGACCCCCAGTCAGAAATGGAGAGGGACTAATGTCACTGTATAGACCCCCAGTCAGATATTGAGAGGGTCTAATGTCACTGTATAGACCCCCAGTCAGATATAGAGAGGGTCTAATGTCACTGTATAGACCCCCCAGTCAGATATAGAGAGGGTCTAATGTCACTGTATAGACCCCCAGTCAGATATAGAGAGGGTCTAATGTCACTGTATAGACCCCCCAGTCAGATATAGAGAGGGTCTAATGTCACTGTATAGACCCCCCAGTCAGATATAGAGAGGGTCTAATGTCACTGTATAGACCCCCAGTCAGATATTGAGAGGGTCTAATGTCACTGTATAGACCCCCAGTCAGATATAGAGAGGGACTAATGTCACTGTATAGACCCCCAGTCAGATATAGAGAGGGACTAATGTCACTGTATAGACCCCCAGTCAGATATGGAGAGGGTCTAATGTCACTGTATAGACCCCCCAGTCAGATATAGAGAGGGACTAATGTCACTCTATAGACCCCCAGCCAGATATAGAGAGGGACTAATGTCACTGTATAGACCCCCAGTCAGATATGGAGAGGGTCTAATGTCACTGTATAGACCCCCCAGTCAGATATAGAGAGGGACTAATGTCACTCTATAGACCCCCAGCCAGATATAGAGAGGGACTAATGTCACTGTATGGACCCCCAGTCAGATATAGAGAGGGGCTAATGTCACTGTATAGACCCCCAGTCAGATATTGAGAGGGTCTAATGTCGCTGTATAGACCCCCAGTCCGATATAGAGAGGGGCTAATGTTACTGTATAGCCCCCCAGTCAGATATAGAGAGGGACTAATGTCACTGTATAGACCCCCAGTCAGATATAGAGAGGGGCTAATGTTACTGTATAGACCCCCAGTCAGATATAGAGAGGGGCTAATGTTACTGTATAGACCCCCAGTCAGATATAGAGAGGGGCTAATGTTACTGTATAGACCCCCAGTCAGATATAGAGAGGGTCTAATGTCACTGTATAGACCCCCAGTCAGATATAGAGAGGGTCTAATGTCACTGTATAGACCCCCAGTCAGATATAGAGAGGGGCTAATGTCACTGTATAGACCCCCAGTCAGATATAGAGAGGGGCTAATGTCACTGTATAGACCCCCTGTCAGATATAGAGAGGGACTAATGTCACTGTATAGACCCCCAGTCATATATAGAGAGGGGCTAATGTCACTGTATAGTCCCCCAGTCAGATATAGAGAGTGTCTAATGTCACTGTATAGACCCCCAGTCAGATATAGAGAGGGACTAATGTCACTGTATAGACCCCCAGTCAGATATAGAGAGGGTCTAATGTCACTGTATAGACCCCCAGTCAGATATAGAGGGGGTCTAATGTCACTGTATAGACCCCCAGTCAGATATAGAGAGGGTCTAATGTCACTGTATAGACCCCAGTCAGATATAGAGACGGACTAATGTCACTGTATAGACCCCCCCAGTCAGATATAGAGAGGGTCTAATGTCACTGTATAGACCCCAGTCAGATATAGAGGGGGTCTAATGTCACTGTATAGACCCCCAGTCAGATATAGAGGGGGTCTAATTTCACTGTATAGACCCCCAGTCAGATATAGAGAGGGTCTAATGTCACTGTATAGACCCCCAGTCAGATATAGAGAGGGTCTAATGTCACTGTATAGACCCCAGTCAGATATAGAGACGGACTAATGTCACTGTATAGACCCCCAGTCAGATATAGAGAGGGTCTAATGTCACTGTATAGACCCCCAGTCAGATATAGAGAGGGACTAATGTCACTGTATAGACCCCAGTCAGATATAGAGACGGTCTAATGTCACTGTATAGACCCCCCCAGTCAGATATAGAGAGGGACTAATGTCACTGTATAGACCCCCAGTCAGAAATAGAGAGGGACTAATGTCACTGTATAGACCCCCAGTCAGATATAGAGAGGGTCTAATGTCACTGTATAGACCCCAGTCAGATATAGAGACGGACTAATGTCACTGTATAGACCCCCCCAGTCAGATATAGAGAGGGTCTAATGTCACTGTATAGACCCCCAGTCAGAAATAGAGAGGGACTAATGTCACTGTATAGACCCCCAGTCAGAAATAGAGAGGGACTAATGTCACTGTATAGACCCCCAGTCAGATATAGAGAGGGTCTAATGTCACTGTATAGACCCCCAGTCAGAAATAGAGAGGGTCTAATGTCACTGTATAGACCCCCAGTCAGATATAGAGAGGGTCTAATGTCACTGTATAGGCCCCCAGTAAGATATAGAGAGGGTCTAATGTCCCTGTATAGACCCCCTTTCAGACCCCCCTATATACTGTGTCCAGATCTGGAGAACAAATCTCCAAAAGGATTATAAGATAGCCGAGACATTCCAAAGGAAGTGACTAAAATGGGGCACGGTCTAAAAAATAAAACATATAAGGAGATTCCATATGTGTGGGTTAATGGGGACTCCATGACATTAATATGTATATATTACAGGGGACTCCATGACATTAATATGTATATATTACAGGGGACTCCATGACATTAATATGTATATATTACAGGGGACTCCATGACATTAATATGTATAGATTACAGGGGACTCCATGACATTAATATGTATATATTACAGGGGACTCCATGACATTAATATGTATAGATTACAGGGGACTCCATGACATTAATATGTATAGATTACAGGGGACTCCATGACATTAATATGTATAGATTACAGGGGACTCCATGACATTAATATGTATAGATTACAGGGGACTCCATGACATTAATATGTATATATTACAGGGGACTCCATGACATTAATATGTATATATTACAGGGGACTCCATGACATTAATATGTATAGATTAAGCTTTATTTAGATCGATGGGCATTTTGGGGTCTTATCTGCTGACAAATCTCTGAGCTGCCTTATGTGACATTGGATGCAGCGCCCCTGTTTGTGATTGGATATATCTCTTATGATGCATTGTGAAGTCATTTGCATATGTCCCAGAGTGCCGTGTATTTCTTGGAATTCCGAGCAGGAAATATGTTTTTCTTTAACTTGTTTTTAGACGTCCAAATGTGAAGACAAACGTACTATTTATTTACTGTATCTCTTATGACTGTCCTTCAGGTGATGGGGTGTATCAGAAAGGAATGGACTTTGTCATTGAGAAGCTCAACCATGGAGACTGGGTCCATGTCTTCCCAGAAGGTAACATGGCCAGGGCTAGGGGGGGGGGGGGGGGGGGGGGGGGGGGGGGGGGGGGGGGGGCTACAGAGTCTGTGTCTGCATTCACAGCAGTGGGCAGACCCATACAGGGACTATTTGATATCTTAATAAAGTAAATAAATACACATGCATATTGTATACCTAGTAACATGCAGGAACCTCCCATTTCCCAATATGGTGTAAGTAGGGAGCAATGCAGATGGCCACCAAGACGGTTGTCCATGGAAATGCAGCAATTTCCCATAGTAATGTGGTATCTGTATGTGGAAGGGCGACATTTTATCTAATGATACAACTGAGCATGTGCAGGGAATGCTGGGTATGTACCAGGACCACAGTTTGTAACCTCTTTATATCTTCTTTCCCTTTAGGAAAAGTCAACATGACCCAGGAGTTCGTTAGACTGAAGTGGGGTGAGTGGTCTGGTGGAGATGGGTGGGGATGACTTGATCTGTTATAGGGGACGGTGTAGATCTTGGAGGTATTAAAGGGCCTGGTCATGACACGGGGTCTCTCCATCCGTGCGCAGTGTTCCTTTCTACACCTCACCAGGTAATATCCAGAAAACGTTCATATCCCTTTAAGAGTCCAAGATGTGTATCAGGAGACTGTCCTCTGAAGGATCACCTCCAATAGCAGACTATTGTATTAGACTTTTATTATGATAACAGACTCCACTGGCAGATCCTCTCCCACTGCCTGCTCACCAGATAGGGGTGGAGACAAGTCCAAATCACCAAATTTAAGTTTTCAAAGCTATTTTGAACTATGTTTTTTCTGATACTTTATTTGATGTCATTAAGGAAACAAATGAGACCCAATTACATGGGCAAGATAACACACTTTTTAACTCTGCATCTTTGTCTCAAGGTATTGGACGCCTAATATCTGAGTGCACGCTGAATCCGATCATCCTCCCTCTCTGGCACGTGGGTGAGTGCTCACTCATTGTTATGTTTGTGTGATCAGTTGATCAGAGTGTGTGTCTTCGTGAGCTGCAGAGGGCAGACCCATACAGGGATTAGTTGTATAATGTTATGCAGAGCTTATAAGTACTTCTTAATAAAATAAAGTAGATACAATGGGATATTATATACCTGGGGATGGGGGGGGTTGAAAAGCCATAAGTACATGTCCAGTTGGTATGGATTATAATAAGTACAATTTAGGCAGATTATGCAGCCTATTGGTTCTTATCAGCCATTATGTGATCCTATTGTAACGTCTGTCTATCTGATCCAGGAATGAATGACGTGCTTCCCAATGAGCCTCCGTACATCCCACGCCGTGGACAGGTGAGGTCTCCACTTACACAGATAATGCTCCTTAAGTGTCACACAAGCATGCGCCGATATCCTCTTTTCTCTTGTTCTGTAGAAGATCACAGTGCTGGTGGGGAAGCCCTTTAGTGTGACGTCTGTGCTGGAACACCTGAGGTCACAGAACACATCACCGGTATGTTCCTCTTTGGTGCTAGGACACCATGATCATTTCATTTAAAGGGCCACTTAAGGCAGCACAATTTGGACCGCATCACTGTAAAGACCCCCTAAAAGCATGTTAAAATGCATTTTGAATATTTGAAATACATACCTTTTTCACTGAGAAAATACAAAATACAATCTGTGTTTACATGTGTAATAAACTGCCCACAGCCTGCTCCATTACGGCAACCAATCAGGTTGCAGGTGTGTGTGTGACTGCTTATATTCTAGTTGAGGGGAACAGACCTTGAGGGGGGTAGTGTTCAGTGATCCCAACAGACAAAAATGGAACCCTTACCACATCTATTTGTGCAGGAATGGAAGACTGGTACTCACCTAAAACAGGAAAGCTGTGGGTTTACTGGTCAGTGCATTGTAACCTGATTCCAGGGGAAAGCTGCTATCAATTACAGTCTTCCCCCCCATAGAGCCTCACACAGCACAGTGCTAATATCTCGTACAATAGCAGTTATTAGTGTAGTTACAAAAAATGATCATTTTAACATAGTCTTTTTTTAACTTGTCTTATAATGTGTGCACACAGTTGTTTATTTATTATACGTTGTGTAATGTATAAATGATGCCTAAGGTGTCCATCCTTAAACCTCCTTCTGGTGCGCCTCACCAGTCCCTTTCTCACCAGCTGGAGATGCGGAAGGCCCTAACGGACTATATCCAAGACGAATTCCACAAGCTCAAGTCCCAGGCGGAGACTCTGCACCGATCCTTTCTGGAGGAGCAGAGATGACACCCCGATGTTGCCAATGGTCACACCAGACTGTCACTGGCTCTGGACATTATGGGGGCTGCTTGAAGCCGGATATGAAGAGCTGACGATACTGTGATGGCGCCATTTGCTGTTGCTGCTAATTGGGACATGTAAGATGTGTCCTCTGCCTTATGGAAAGGTATGGGTTAAAGGGATATGGACGTTTTCTGGATTTTACTAGGTATACAATATATCTCTGTAACTATTTACTTTTATTTTATTAAGAAGTGCTTATAAACCCTGTTTTACTGCCTAAAATCAACCAAATAGTTCCTGTATGGGTCTGCCTGCTGCAGAGTATGCAGGCACACACTCTGTAGGGCTGGATGTGCAGTGCCCTAGCCTATCAGGGTCCATGTCTCAGCAGCATATTGTTGAATGATGGTCACTGATTGGTTAGTATGAGACACAGTGAATGCAGTAGTCTGTCTTAATGAGCTGCAGAGGGCAGATCCCTACAGGGACTATTTGTGTGATTTTAGGCAGTGAAAATGGTGCTTATAAGCGCTTCTTAATAAAATAAAGTACATGTAAGTAAGTACATACACAGGGATCTTATACCTAGTAACATCCAGAAACTTTCCATATCCGCGCTTCCTGTACTCTGTCGCCACACTCCAATGGTTACTCAACAAAAGACCTCACCTGTTTAGTTTCCCCTCACGCTTTCCTTGTAGATATTCGCCAAATTCCTGTTTTTTTTAACAATGATGATACAATGCATTTATTCTAGTGCTGGGCTCTATATGGGATCCGCACTATGGACGTCAGACTTTGGGATTATGACCAATGAAGAATATTCTGCCTGTGAAGAAGGAAAACTCATTTTATACAATAACTTATTGTTTTAAACGTATCTATTTGTATCGTATTTTTTCCAATAAATTTCTGGAGTATGATCTTTCATTATATGTTGTGTTTCAGAGTATTTTACTTATTGTTTATGTGTACTTATACTATATATATATATATATATATATATATATATATATATATCGCATATAATAGTTATCAAACTGCGGTTCGAGAGGCGGGGGGGAGAGACACAGGGGAGTGAGAGGAGGGGGGAGTGAGAGGCGGGGGGGAGTGAGAGGCGGGGGGGGGGGAGACACAGGGGAGTGAGAGGCGGGGGGGAGAGACACAGGGGAGTGAGAGGCGGGGGGAGAGACACAGGGGAGTGAGAGGTGGGGGGGGAGAGACACAGGGGAGTGAGAGGTGGGGGGGAGAGACACAGGGGAGTGAGAGGCGGGGGGGAGACACAGGGGAGTGAGAGGCGGGGGGGAGAGACACAGGGGAGTGAGAGGCGGGGAACGAGACACAGGGGAGGGAGAGACACAGGAGTGAGAGGAGGGGGGGGGAGAGACACAGGAGTGAGAGGAGGGGGGGGGAGAGACACAGGAGTGAGAGGAGGGGGGGGGGAGAGACACAGGAGTGAGAGGAGGGGGGGGAGAGACACAGGAGTGAGAGGAGGGGGGGGAGAGACACAGGAGTGAGAGGAGGGGGGGAGAGACACAGGAGTGAGATGAGGGGGGGAGAGACACAGGAGTGAGAGGAGGGGGGGAGAGACACAGGAGTGAGATGAGGGGGGGAGAGACACAGGAGTGAGAGGAGGGGGGGAGAGACACAGGAGTGAGAGGAGGGGGGGAGAGACAAAGGAGTGAGAGGAGGGGGGGAGAGACAGGAGTGAGAGGAGGGGGGAGAGACAGGAGTGAGAGGAGGGGGGAGAGACACAGGAGTGAGAGGAGGGTGGAGAGACACAGGAGTGAGAGGAGGGTGGAGAGACAAGGGAGTGAGAGGAGGGGAGAGAGACACAAAAGAGTGAGGGGGGAGACACAGGGAAGGGAGAGGAGGGGGAAGAGACACGGGAGGGGGGAGACACACACAGGAGGGGGGGAGACACACACAGGAGGGGGGGAGACACACACAGGAGGGGGGGAGACAGAGGAGGGGGGAGAGACGGAAGTGAGAGAAGGGGGAAGAGACATGGGAGTGAGAGAGGGGAGAGACACATGAGGGGGGAAGAGACACGGGAGTGAGAGGGGGAGAAGAGACACAGGGGAGTGAGAGGAGGGTGGAGAGACACGGGAGTGAGAGGTGGGGGGAGAGACACGGTAGTGAGAGGAGGGGGGAGAGACACATAGGAGTGAGAGGAGGGGAGAGACACTTGGGAGTGAAAGGGGAGTGAGAGGAGGGGGGAAGAGACACAGGGGAGTGAGAGGGGGGAGAGACACAGGGGAGTGAGAGGAGGGGGAGAGACAGGGGAGTGAGAGGAGAGGGGGAGAGACACAGGGGAGTGAGAGGAGGGGGAGAGACACAGGGGAGTGAGAGGAGGGGGAGAGACACAGGGGAGTGAGAGGAGGGGGGAGACACAGGGGAGGGCTAGG
>CM050168.1:10125882-10143382 GCA_027410445.1 Discoglossus pictus
CTTGCCCCTCTCACATATCACTCCCCCCTCTTCACCCCTTGCCCCTCTCACCCATCACTCCCCCCTCTTCACTCCTTGCCCCTCTCACCCATCACTCCCCCCTTTTCAATCCATGCCCCTCTCACCCATCACTCCCCCCTCTTCACTCCTTGCCCCTCTCACCCATCACTCCTGGCCCCTCTCACCCATCACTCCCCCCTCTACCCTCCTTGCCCCTCTCACCCATCACTCCTCCCTCTTCACCGCTGACCCCTCTCACCCATCACTCCCCCCTCTTCACTCCTGGCCCCTCTAACCCATCACTCCCCCCTCTTCACTCCTGGCCCCTCTCACCCATCACTCCTGGCCCCTCTCACCCATCACTCCCCCCCTCTACCCTCCTTGCCCCTCTCACCCATCACTTCCCCCTCTTCACTCGAGGCCCCTCTCACCCATCACTCCCCCCTCTTCACTCCTTGCCCTTCTCACCCATCACTCCCCCCTCTTCACTCCTGGCCCCTCTCACCCATCACTCCCCCCTCTTCACTCCTGGCCCCACTCACCCATCACTCCCCCCTCTTCACTCCTGGCCTCTCTCACCCATCACTCCTGGCCCCTCTCACCCATCACTCTCCCCTCTTCACTCCATGCCCCTCTCACCCATCTTTCCCCCCTCTTCACTCTTTGCCCCTCTCACATATCACTCCCCACTCTTCACCCCTTGCCCCTCTCACCCATCACTCCCCCCTCTTCACTCCTTGCCCCTCTCACCCATCACACCCCCCTTTTCAATCCATGCCCCTCTCACCCATCACTCCCCCCTCGTCACTCCTGGTTCTCTCACCCATCACTCCCCCCTCTTCACTCCTTGCCCCTCTCACCCATCACTCCCCCCTCTTCACTCCTGGCCCCTCTCACCCATCACTCCTGGCCCCTCTCACCCATCACTCCTCCCTCTTCACCGCTGACCCCTCTCACCCATCACTCCCCTCTCTTCACTCCTGGCCCCTCTAACCCATCACTCCCCCCTCTTCACTCCTTGCCCCTCTCACCCATCACTCCCCCCTCTTCACTCCTTGCCCCTCTCACCCATCACTCCTGGTCCCTCTCACCCATCACTCTCCCCTTTTCACTCCTTGCCCCTCTCACCCATCACTCCCCCCTCTTCACTCCTGGCCCCTCTAACCCATCACTCCCCCCTCTTCACTCCATACCCCTCTCACCCATCACTCCCCCCTCTTCACTCCATGCCCCTCTCACCCATCACTCCCCCCTCTTCGCTCCTGGCCCCTCTCACCCATCACTCCCCCCTCTTCATTCCTTGCCCCTCTCACCCATCACTCCCCCCTCTTCACTCCTTGCCCCTCTCACCCATCACTCCCGCCTCTTCACTCCTGGCCCCTCTCACCCATCACTCCCCCCTCTTCACTCCTTGCCCCTCTCACCCATCACTCCCCCCTCTTCATTCCTTGCCCCTCTCACCCATCACTCCCGCCTCTTCACTCCTGGCCCCTCTCACCCATCACTCCCCCCTCTTCACTCATGGTCCCTCTCACACATCACTCCCCCCTCTTCACTCCTGGCCCCTCTCACCCATCACTCCCCCCCTCTTCACTCATGGTCCCTCTCACACATCACTCCCCCCTCTTCATTCCTTGCCCCTCTCACCCATCACTCCTCCCTCTTCACTCCTTGCCCCTCTCACCCATCACTCCCCCCTCTTCACTCCTGGCCCCTCTCACCCATCACTCCCCCCTCTTCACTCCTTGCCCCTCTCACCCATCACTCCCCCCTCTTCATTCCTTGCCCCTCTCACCCATCACTCCCCCCTCTTCACTCCTTGCCCCTCTCACCCATCACTCCCCCCTCTTCACTCCTGGCCCCTCTCACCCATCACTCCTGGCCCCTCTCACCCATCAGTCCCCCCTCTTCATTCCTTGCCCCTCTCACCCATCACTCCCCCCTCTTCACTCCTGGCCCCTCTCACCCATCACCCCCCCCCCCTCTTCACTCCTGGCCCCTCTCTCCCATCACCCCCCCCCCCCTCTTCACTCCATGCCCCTCTCACCCATTACTCCCCCCTCTTCACTCCTTGCCCCACTCACCCATCACTCCCCCCTCTTCACTCTTGGCCCCTCTCACCCATCACCCCCCCTCTTCACTCCTGGCCCCTCTCACCCATCACCCCCCCCCCCTCTTCACTCCATGCCCCTCTCACCCATCACTCCCCCCCTCTTCACTCCTTGCCCCTCTCACCCATCACTCCCCCTCTTCACTCCTGGCCCCTCTCACCCATCACCCCCCCTCTTCACTCCTGGCCCCTCTCACCCATCACCCCCCCCCTCTTCACTCCATGCCCCTCTCACCCATCACTCCCCCCTCTTCACTCCTGGCCCCACTCACCCATCACTCCCCCCTCTTCACTCCTGGCCCCTCTCACCCATCACTCCCCCCTCTTCACTCCTGGCCCCTCTCACCCATCACTCCCCCCCTCTTCACTCCTGGCCCCTCTCACCCATCACTCCTGGCCCCTCTCACCCATCATACTTACATAGTTACATAGTAATTAAGGTTGAAAAAAGACTTTCAGTCCATTAAGTTCAACCTGTTAAGATCTCCTCTGATCTGTAATATGCAGATTAGTTATTAATTAAATTATTGATTAAATAATTATTAATAGTATAGTATTGGAGAATGAATAAAGAGTTAGTCCCTCAAGTTCAACCTTTTTAGATCTCTATTGATCTTTTTAATTTGGACTATTTATTATTATTGTTAATTGTTAATTGATCCACAGGAAGGCAAACAGAAAAAAAAAAACATTGAAACTTTGCCAATTGTCTCATAAGGGAAAAAAAAAGCAAAATTCCTTCCTGACCCCAGAAACTGGCGATGAAATTTCTCCCTGGATCAATATTCCTTCGCTAGTTATCTAGGATAGCCTTGAATGCCCTCTTTATTCAAAAATATATCTAACCCCTTTTTGATGTTGTCTATCGAATTCACTGTCACCACCTCCTTTGGTAGAGAATTCCACAGATTAACCACCCTAACTGTGAAGATCCCTTTTCTTTGTTTAAGGTGAAATCTTTTTTCCTCTAACCTCAAGGGATGTCCTCTTGTCAGTTGAAAATCTCGGCACAAAAAGTTCACTTGACAAAGCCTTATATTGACCCTGGATGTATTTAAATAACGTAATCATATCCCCTCGTAGACGCCTTTTTTCTAGCGAAAATAAGTTTAATTTTGTTAGTCTTTCTTCATAACTTAGCCCCTCCATTCCCCTTATTAGTTTTGTAGCCCTTCTCTGTACTTTTTCCAGCTCTAAAATGTCCTTTTTATGAAGTGGTGCCCAAAATTGTACTCCATATTCCAAATGAGGACGTACTAGAGATTTGTATAGTGGCAGAATTATATTTGCTTCCCTGGCTTCTATACACTTCCTAATACATGCTAATATTTTACTTGCCTTTGCAGCTGCTGCCTGGCTTTGAGCGCTGTTACCTAGGTGGTTGTCCACTAGTACTCCCAAATCCCTTTCAATATCTGATACACCTAGATTTGCTCCATTAAGATTATAGATTGCATGGCTATTTTTCCTTCCCAAATGCATAACCTTACATTTATTTGTATTAAATCTCATCTGCCATTTAGCCGCCCATCTCTCTAATTTATGCAAATCCTTTTATAGGGAAAGTACATCATTATCTGATTTTATTACCTTGCACAACTTAGTGTCATCCGCAAAAATGGAGACACTACTTTCGAGTCCTACCTCAACGTCATTAATAAATATGTTAAAAAGGAGAGGACCCAATACTGAGCCCTGAGGAACCCCACTTACCACATTAGTCCAATCGGAGTATGTTCCATTTACAACAACCCTTTGCTTCCTGTCTTTTAGCCAGCTCTCGATCCATGAGCAGATATTTACTGCAATTCCTGTATCTCTTAGTTTGCTCACTAGTCTTCCATGTGGCACTGTATCAAATGCCTTTGAAAAATCTAAAAAGACTACATCCCCTGAGTTGCCTTGATCCAGGTTCCTTCTAACCTCCTCATAGAAACTAATTAGATTTGTTTGACACGACCTATCCTTAAAAATCCGTGTTGACTGCTACCTATGATCCTGTTCAAATAGACATATTCTTGTATATTATCCCTTATTAACCCTTCTAAAAGCTTCCCAACTACAGATGTGAGGCTCACTGGTCTATAATTCCCCAGATTTGCTCTAGATCCCTTCTTAAATCTAGGTATCACCTCTGCCTTTCTCCAGTCATCTGGTAGAGACCCTGTAGTGAGTGAGTCTTGAAAAATTAGATATAATGGTTTGGCTATTACAGAACCCAGTTCCCTTAGTACCCTTGGATGTATTCCATCAGGACCTGGGGCTTTATTAACATTTATTTTCTCCAACCTCTTTTGTATTTCTTCCTGCGTTAACCAATTATTTAGTGAAGGTAGTGTAGCCCCATTATGTTGCAGTGTCCCAACCACTGGTACCTCCCTTGTGTATACCGAAGAAAAGAACCTATTTAGCTCATCTGCCTTTTCCTGGTCACTAATTATCAGATGGCCTGTGTCACATTGTAATGGTCCTATAGCTTCCTTCCTGGCCTTCTTCCCATTAATATATTTAAAAAATATTTTAGGGTTAGTCTTACTTTCCATTGCAACTGACTTCTCATTTTCTATTTTAGCCAGTCTAATAGCCCTTTTGCAAGCCTTGTTGATTTCCTTATAGTCACATAAAGATGCCTCTGTTCCCTCCTTCTTGTATAATTTAAATGCATGTTTCTTTTTCCTCATCATGATCTTTAAGTCATTGTTAAGCCACATGGGATGTGATTTACTCCTATTCATTTTATTTCCACATGGTACATGCTGATGAGTATGTTTATTTAGTAAGGATTTGAATGTTGTCCATTTATTTTCAGTATTCTTCCCTGTAAGTTCTTTGTCCCAGTCTATATGTTGTATTGCTGCCCGTAGCCCATTAAAGTTAGCCCTTTTAAAATTTAGAGTTTTTGTTGGCCCCTTACAACTCTGTTTTTTGTATTCAATCTCAAATGAGACTGTGTTGTGATCACTGTTCCCCAAGGGTTCCCCTATTTTAACATTTGATATTATATCAATATCCCCTCTTCACTCCTTGCCCCTCTCACCCATCACTCTCCCCTCTTCACTCCTGGTCCCTCTCACCCATCACTTCCCCCTCTTCACTCCTTGCCCCTCTCACCCATCACTCCCCCCTCTTCACTCCTTGCCCCTCTCACCCATCACTCCCCCCTCTTCACTCCTGGCCCCTCTCACCCATCACTCCCCCCTCTTCACTCCTTGCCCCTCTCACCCATCACTCTCCCCTCTTCACTCCTTGCCCCTCTCACCCATCACTCCCCCCTCTTCACTCCTTGCCCCTTTCACCCATCACTTCCCCCTCTTCACTCCTGGCCCCTCTCACCCATCACTCCCCCCTCTTCACTCCATGCCCCTCTCACACATCACTCCCCCCTCTTCACTCCTGGCCCCTCTCACCCATCATTCCCCCCTCTTCACTCCTGGCCCCTCTCACACATCACTCCCCCCTCTTCACTCCTTGCCCCTCTCACACATCACTCCCCCCTCTTCACTCCATGCCCCTCTCACACATCACTCCCCCCTCTTCACTCCTGGCCCCTCTCACCCATCACTTCCCCCTCTTCACTCCTTGCCCCTCTCACCCATCACTCTCCCCTCTTCACTCCTTGCCCCTCTCACCCATCACTCTCCCCTCTTCACTCCTTGCCCCTCTCACCCATCACTCCCCCCTCTTCACTCCTGGCCCCTCTCACCCATCATTCCCCCCTCTTCACTCCTGGCCCCTCTCACCCATCACTCCTGGCCCCTCTCACCCATCACTCTCCCCTCTTCACTCCTGGCCCCTCTCACCCATCACTCCCCCCTCTTCACTCCTGGCCCCTCTCACACATCACTCCCCCCTCTTCACTCCTGGCCCCTCTCACCCATCACTCCCCCCTCTTCACTCCATGCCCCTCTCACCCATCACTCCCCCCTCTTCACTCCATGCCCCTCTCACCCATCATTTCCCCCACTTCACTCCTTGCCCCTCTCACCCATCACTTCCCCCTCTTCACTCCTTGCCCCTCTCACCCATTACTCCCCCCTCTTCACTCCTTGCCCCTCTCATCCGTCACTCCCCCTCTTCACTCCTGGCCCCTCTCACCCATCACTCCCCCCTCTTCACTCCCTGCCCCTCTCACCCATTACTCCCCCCTCTTCACTCCTTGCCCCTCTCACCCATGACTCCCCCCTCTTCACTCCTGGCCCCTCTCACACATCACTCCCCCCTCTTCACTCCTGGCCCCTCTCACCCATCACTTCCCCCTCTTCACTCCTTGCCCCTCTCACCCATCACTCCCCCCTCTTCACTCCTGGCCCCTCTCACCCATCACTCCCCCCTCTTCACTCCTGGCCCCTCTCACCCATCATTCCCCCCTCTTCACTCCTGGCCCCTCTCACCCATCATTCCCCCCTCTTCACCCCTTGCCCCTCTCACCCATCACTCCCCCCTCTTCACTCCTTGCCCCTCTCACCCATCACTCCCCCCCTCTTCACTCCTGGCCCCTCTCACACATCACTCCCCCCTCTTCACTCCTGGCCCCTCTCACCCATCACTCCCCCCTCTTCACTCCTGGCCCCTCTCACCCATCACTCCCCCCTCTTCACTCCTTGCCCCTCTCACACATCACTCCCCCCTCTTCACTCCTGGCCCCTCTCACCCATCACTCCCCCCTCTTCACTCCATGCCCCTCTCACCCATCACTCCCCCCTCTTCACTCCATGCCCCTCTCACCCATCACTCCCCCCTCTTCACTCCTTGCCCCTCTCACCCATCACTCCCCCCTCTTCACTCCTGGCCCCTCTCACCCATCACTCCCCCCTCTTCACTCCTGGCCCCTCTCACCCATCATTCCCCCCTCTTCACTCCTGGCCCCTCTGACACATCACTCCCCCCTCTTCACTCCTGGCCCCTCTCACCCATCACTCCCCCCTCTTCACTCCATGCCCCTCTCACCCATCACTCCCCCCTCTTCACTCCTTGCCCCTCTCACCCATCACTCCCCCCTCTTCACTCCTGGCCCCTCTCACCCATCACTCCCCCCTCTTCACTCCTGGCCCCTCTCACACATCACTCCCCCCTCTTCACTCCTGGCCCCTCTCACCCATCACTCCCCCCTCTTCACTCCTGGCCCCTCTCACCCATCACTCCCCCCTCTTCACTCCTTGCCCCTCTCACCCATCACTCCCCCCTCTTCACTCCTGGCCCCTCTCACCCATCACTCCCCCCTCTTCACTCCTGGCCCCTCTCACCCATCACTCCCCCCTCTTCAATCCTGGCCCCTCTCACCCATCACTCCCCCCTCTTCACTCCTGGCCCCCCTCATTATTATTATTACTAGCAATTTGCCCGTCAAAAATAAAAATTGTAAGCTATGGGCCCTCTGCGTACCTTCGGCGCTCATCGCGAGCCTCTCACCCTGTGTCCTTTATAGGCCTCACACTTGAGTGTTACTACCTTGTGTTAAATGTTAGTGGTTTGCGTTACGTGTTCCTGCTTAGGTCTCGTTTTTACATCCTTTGCCTTATTTTGTTCATTTAGCATTTTTTCGGCCGCCATTTTTTTTCTCGCCTGTGCTGTGTTTAAGTGAATTTGAGGCATATTTGTTTTTTTTTTTAGGTCTTTCCAGTTCCGAGTTTCCGGTGTTAAAGTCGTAATTTTGCGAGGCGCATAGTGCATATACGGGTTTCGGTCCTAATTTGTACGGGTCATTAGTCCCGCGTGCCTCACCTGCTCGCCTCACTAAGTCCTGCGGGCCTCGCCTTCGGCGCTCATTACAACCTAAGTTCCGTGGGCCTTTGACTCTCATTGCAGGCAAAGTCCCGCAGGCCTCGCAGCATCGGCCGCAACGTGAGCGACGTTCTTGGTGCAGGCAACAATGACTTGGCTCGCCTCGCTTTGCCAAACTCGCAATTGCAACCCTATGGGCCGCAAAGCGCGACGAATGACCCATATATCCACAACTATTATATGTGATTACATTATCTCTAATGCCAGCATCCTGTATACAGGAGGAAATGTAGAAATATAACTTTACATAGAAATATATATACCGTATATAGAACCAAGCGGCTCATATTGTCTGCCCATTATATCTACCGAAAAGTTTGGCTCAAGTAAGCCTCAGGTTAGCCTCATGCTTATCCCCCGCATGCTTTTCCCTGGCATGCTTCTATTCCTTACCTGTGTTTGACCACCCACATGGACTGGAGGCTCCTGCACTTATCTATTACCCATTAACCCTAAATCTTCCACCTGGTGACAGTGACCTCTTGTTCGTTCCTCTTTTGTTATTTGGCGGCCACTCAAATACAGTTTATAATGGGACCCTGACAGACGCGTACAAATAACAGCAGATTTCAATAGAACAAAACATTATTATCCATGAAGAAATATTGGGCAAAACAGAGGGCAAAGGGCAAAAAAAAGTGTGTGCATTAAAAGTGTAATACCAGATTGTGACCAGCAGGTGAAGACAGAATGAGGTGTTAGGGCATTAGTGAGTGACAGTTATGGGGTGAGAGTAGGTCAGATAAATGAGGACATTTGCTCTCTTATGGTATTTGCTTCTGGCAGCATATTTAAATATATATATATTGTTATAATACTTTATATATATATATATTCCCTCTGTCATGTTGTGAGTGGAGCCTGCCCAGCTGTGTGGGAAGCTCCCCCTGTCATGTTGTAAGTGGAGCCTGCCCAGCTGTGTGGGAAGCTCCCCCTGTCATATTGTAAGTGGAGCATGCCCAGCTGTGTGGGAAGCTCCCCCTGTCATGTTGTAAGTGGAGCCTGCCCAGCTGTGTGGGAAGCTCCCCCTGTCATATTGTAAGTGGATCCTGCCCAGCTGTGTGGGAAGCTCCCCCTGTCATGTTGTAAGTGGAGCCTGTCCAGCTCTGTGGGAAGCTCCTCCAGTCATGTTGTAAGTGGAGCCTGCCCAGCTGTGTGGGGAGCTCCCCCTGTCATATTGTACGTGGATCCTGCCCAGCTGTGTGGGGAGCTCCCCATGCCATGTTGTAAGTGGAGCCTGCCCAGCTGTGTGGCAAGCTCCTCCTGTCATGTTGTAAGTGGAGCCTGCCCAGCTCTGTGTGAAGCTCCCCCTGTCATGTTGTAAGTGGAGCCTGCCCAGCTGTGTGGGAAGCTCCCCCTGCCATGTTGTAAGTGGAGCCTGCCCAGCTGTGTGGCAAGCTCCTCCTGTCATGTTGTAAGTGGAGCCTGCCCAGCTCTGTGTGAAGCTCCCCCTGTCATGTTGTAAGTGGAGCCTGCCCAGCTGTGTGGGAAGTTCCCCCTGCCATGTTGTAAGTGGAGCCTGCCCAGCTGTGTGGGAAGTTCCCCCTGCCATGTTGTAAGTGGAGCCTGCCCAGCTGTGTGGGAAGTTCCCCCTGCCATGTTGTAAGTGGAGCCTGCCCACTTGTGTGAGAAGCTCCCCCTTTAATGTTGTAAGTGGAGCCTGCCCAGCTGTGTGGGAAGCTCTCCCTGTCATGTTGTAAGTGGAGCCTGCCCAGCTGTGTGGGAAGTTCCCCCTGCCATGTTGTAAGTGGAGCCTGCCCAGCTGTGTGGGAAGTTCCCCCTGCCAGGTTGTAAGTGGAGCCTGCCCAGCTGTGTGGAAAGCTCATCCTGTCATGTTGTAAGTGGAGCCTGCCCAGCCGTGTGGGAAGCTCCTCCTGTCATGTTGTAAGTGGAGCCTGCCCAGCTGTGTGGAAAGCTCATCCTGCCATGTTGTAAGTGGAGCCTGCCCAGCTGTGTGGGAAGCTCCCCCTGTCATGTTGTAAGTGGAGCCTGCCCAGCCGTGTGGGAAGCTCCTCCTGTCATGTTGTAAGTGGAGCCTGCCCAGCTGTGTGGAAAGCTCATCCTGCTATGTTGTAAGTGGAGCCTGCCCAGCTGTGTGGAAAGCTCATCCTGCCATGTTGTAAGTGGAGCCTGCCCAGCTGTGTGGCAAGCTCCTCCTGTCATGTTGTAAGTGGAGCCTGCCCAGCTCTGTGTGAAGCTCATCCTGCCATGTTGTAAGTGGAGCCTGCCCAGCTGTGTGGGAAGCTCCCCCTGTCATGTTGTAAGTGGAGCCTGCCCAGCCGTGTGGGAAGTTCCCCCTGCCATGTTGTAAGTGGAGCCTGCCCACTTGTGTGAGAAGCTCCCCCTTTAATGTTGTAAGTGGAGCCTGCCCAGCTGTGTGGGAAGCTCTCCCTGTCATGTTGTAAGTGGAGCCTGCCCAGCTGTGTGGGAAGTTCCCCCTGCCATGTTGTAAGTGGAGCCTGCCCAGCTGTGTGGGAAGTTCCCCCTGCCAGGTTGTAAGTGGAGCCTGCCCAGCTGTGTGGAAAGCTCATCCTGTCATGTTGTAAGTGGAGCCTGCCCAGCCGTGTGGGAAGCTCCTCCTGTCATGTTGTAAGTGGAGCCTGCCCAGCTGTGTGGAAAGCTCATCCTGCCATGTTGTAAGTGGAGCCTGCCCAGCTGTGTGGGAAGCTCCCCCTGTCATGTTGTAAGTGGAGCCTGCCCAGCTGTGTGGGAAGCTCTCCCTGTCATGTTGTAAGTGGAGCCTGCCCAGCTGTGTGGAAAGCTCATCCTGCCATGTTGTAAGTGGAGCCTTTCCAGCTGTGTGGAAAGCACCCCCTGTCATGTTGTAAGTGGAGCCTGCCCAGCTGTGTGGGAAGCTCTCCCTGTCATGTTGTAAGTGGAGCCTGCCCAGCTGTGTGGGAAGCTCCCCCTGTCATGTTGTAAGTGGAGCCTGCCCAGCTGTGTGGGAAGCTCCCCCTGTCATGTTGTAAGTGGAGCCTGCCCAGCTGTGTGGGAAGCTCCCCCTGTCATGTTGTAAGTGGAGCCTGCCCAGCTGTGTGGGAAGCTCCCCCTGTCATGTTGTAAGTGGAGCCTTTCCAGCTGTGTGGAAAGCACCCCCTGTCATGTTGTAAGTGGAGCCTGCCCAGCCGTGTGGGAAGCTCCCCTGTCATGTTGTAAGTGGAGCCTGCCCAGCTGTGTGGAAAGCTCATCCTGCCATGTTGTAAGTGGAGCCTGCCCAGCTGTGTGGGAAGCTCCCCCTGTCATGTTGTAAGTGGAGCCTGTCCAGCTGTGTGGGAAGCTCCCCCTGTCATGTTGTAAGTGGAGCCTTTCCAGCTGTGTGGAAAGCACCCCCTTTCATGCTGTAAGTGGAGCCTGCCCAGCTGTGTGGGAAGCTCCCCCTGTCATGTTGTAAGTGGAGCCTGCCCAGCTGTGTGGGAAGCTCCCCCTGTCATGTTGATAGTGGAGCCTGCCCAGCTGTGTGGGAAGCTCCCCCTGTCATGTTGTAAGTGGAGCCTGCCCAGCTGTGTGGGAAGCTCCCCCTGTCATGTTGTAAGTGGAGCCTGCCCAGCTGTGTGGGAAGCTCCCCCTGTCATGTTGTAAGTGGAGCCTGCCCACCTGTGTGGGAAGCTCCCCCTGTCATGTTGTAAGTGGGGAGAATGATTGTAGGCTTGTTTGGATAGTTGAGTTTCTGGACAGTGGAGCTGTGAAGAGTGTGGGAGAGTAACAGAGTGAGGTAGAGAGTCCCATAGAGGGGCTAGCAGAGGAAGAGTTCTGTATATGGAGCCGGATGTGATAATGATGGGTGGACAGAGGTGTAAATCATGGACACAGGGAGGAGGCAGCTAGGGGGGTATTTGGGGATCAGACTGGGAAGTAGATGGATGTGGGATTAAGTGATGGTTAAAAAGTTGAACTCATAGCAGGTAAACTCATAGAGACAGATTCAATTCGAAGCCCGCAACTTGATCGTCGTAGGCCGAATGTCTGCAAATGTGTTCGTCTCGTTCGTCGATGCTATTCAATTGCTCAAGCCCGCAAGTTTCGGGGCCCCAAGCCAAAACAGTAAACCATGCACTGGGTCATAGCAAGGGCGGAACCATGATCAATTACGCATGATCAGACTTGCACTTACATGTTGTAAGTGGAGCCTGCCCAGCCGTGTGGGAAGCTCCTCCTGTCATGTTGTAAGTGGAGCCTGCCCAGCTGTGTGGAAAGCTCATCCTGCCATGTTGTAAGTGGAGCCTGCCCAGCTGTGTGGGAAGCTCCCCCTGTCATGTTGTAAGTGGAGCCTGCCCAGCCGTGTGGGAAGCTCCTCCTGTCATGTTGTAAGTGGAGCCTGCCCAGCTGTGTGGAAAGCTCATCCTGCTATGTTGTAAGTGGAGCCTGCCCAGCTGTGTGGAAAGCTCATCCTGCCATGTTGTAAGTGGAGCCTGCCCAGCTGTGTGGGAAGCTCTCCCTGTCATGTTGTAAGTGGAGCCTGCCCAGCTGTGTGGGAAGCTCCCCCTGTCATGTTGTAAGTGGAGCCTGCCCAGCTGTGTGGGAAGCTCCCCCTGTCATGTTGTAAGTGGAGCCTGCCCAGCTGTGTGGGAAGCTCCCCCTGTCATGTTGTAAGTGGAGCCTGCCCAGCTGTGTGGGAAGCTCCCCCTGTCATGTTGTAAGTGGAGCCTTTCCAGCTGTGTGGAAAGCACCCCCTGTCATGTTGTAAGTGGAGCCTGCCCAGCCGTGTGGGAAGCTCCTCCTGTCATGTTGTAAGTGGAGCCTGCCCAGCTGTGTGGAAAGCTCATCCTGCCATGTTGTAAGTGGAGCCTGCCCAGCTGTGTGGGAAGCTCCCCCTGTCATGTTGTAAGTGGAGCCTGTCCAGCTGTGTGGGAAGCTCCCCCTGTCATGTTGTAAGTGGAGCCTTTCCAGCTGTGTGGAAAGCACCCCCTTTCATGCTGTAAGTGGAGCCTGCCCAGCTGTGTGGGAAGCTCCCCCTGTCATGTTGTAAGTGGAGCCTGCCCAGCTGTGTGGGAAGCTCCCCCTGTCATGTTGATAGTGGAGCCTGCCCAGCTGTGTGGGAAGCTCCCCCTGTCATGTTGTAAGTGGAGCCTGCCCAGCTGTGTGGGAAGCTCCCCCTGTCATGTTGTAAGTGGAGCCTGCCCAGCTGTGTGGGAAGCTCCCCCTGTCATGTTGTAAGTGGAGCCTGCCCACCTGTGTGGGAAGCTCCCCCTGTCATGTTGTAAGTGGGGAGAATGATTGTAGGCTTGTTTGGATAGTTGAGTTTCTGGACAGTGGAGCTGTGAAGAGTGTGGGAGAGTAACAGAGTGAGGTAGAGAGTCCCATAGAGGGGCTAGCAGAGGAAGAGTTCTGTATATGGAGCCGGATGTGATAATGATGGGTGGACAGAGGTGTAAATCATGGACACAGGGAGGAGGCAGCTAGGGGGGTATTTGGGGATCAGACTGGGAAGTAGATGGATGTGGGATTAAGTGATGGTTAAAAAGTTGAACTCATAGCAGGTAAACTCATAGAGACAGATTCAATTCGAAGCCCGCAACTTGATCGTCGTAGGCCGAATGTCTGCAAATGTGTTCGTCTCGTTCGTCGATGCTATTCAATTGCTCAAGCCCGCAAGTTTCGGGGCCCCAAGCCAAAACAGTAAACCATGCACTGGGTCATAGCAAGGGCGGAACCATGATCAATTACGCATGATCAGACTTGCAAAAAAAAGAATTATGAAAATGATTGCCAATACTGTTCTAGTCCATGTGGGTGGCCTGATATGTAATAACTCATTGATACCCAAGATCAATTTAAAAATGAACTATTAAAATCAATTTTATTTTCTGCCGATTTGCGGGCTTGAAACTGTTGTGCAATTAATTCTAATGTCTGTCATCGATATCCTCGTTATTTACAGCGCAGTATTGATTTTTTATTTGCATTTACAGCGCTAGGAACAGGTGTTTAACCCCTTATGGGTTCTCTTTAGCACTCGTAGGATTTTCTCCTTCATTTGCCATTTACGGGTGTGAAAACATTTGGGGGCTTGGGGAAATTGAGCACTTGAATAGCGATTTGCGATTTTAGCGTTCGTAACTTTTGCGGACGTGAAAGATCAAAGGCTTCGGGAGGCTGTAAGTTCCGGGTTTAACCATCGCAAAGTTTTCAAGGACGTAATTTGGAAGCCGTTCGGAGCCCGCAAAAATACGCTATTTGAATAGCAAAGTAAATTGTGACCTCACTTACGGGCTCCCGGATCTCCTGAAAGCTCAATTGAATGTGGCTCATAGTATGTATTGTATTATATATTAAAGCTGCCATACCAGCAATGTCCACATGGTGTCAGTATTCTCACACAAAACAATGAGCAGACACCAAATGATGTAAATATTTTCTTTTCTTTACACAAAATACAAGAATTATACAAAAAAAATACAAATATCTTTAAAAAAATCTTCATTATGTTTCCATTAAGATGCCTCATGCAGGGGGCTACTGGAAAGGCCAGGGGTGGGACTTCAACATAAGACAGCTGATCTGTCATTGACTTGGTGATGGGTAAGACTGCCCTGTGTGTTTGTGTTGCTCAGTCGAGTCCAACACTCCATGACCTCATGGACCACAACACACCATGCGCATCCACTTGGTATTCGTGGCAAAGATACTGGAGTGGGTTGCCAGTTCCTTCTCCAGTGGGCCACAGCATACAGCTCCTGGTATTCCTAGGTGGTCTCCCATCCAAGTACTGACCTCTTGGTCACACCACGCTCAATACACTGCCCTAACAGGGGCTAAATGTTTTAACTATACCTTGATCATTAATACATTTCATATTTAATAATTTATAATAGCAATATCCATCGTTAAAAACATTAGCGTATCAGCCACCAGTTGAGCCGGTTGTCTCCACCCCGATAAAGTCATCTTAGGGGAGGAACTAAATAAGAAGCCAAAAAACATTCATAGGCTAGCTTTAACAGAGCAAGTCTCCGGTTATTAGAGAGCATTGTGTTGATACAACCTTGTGCCTGAAAATTTAGCACTGCTTAATAGACAAAGCCACCTCCCACATTGATCTTCTAGCGGGTGAGCGGAGTCTGACCTTTGACACTAATATTGGATAGGGCTTATTTATATAACGGAATATGAATTGAATTAATGATCACAGCTCCTGTTGGTTGTGGCTACACCGGCCCTTTAAGGAGTTGTGACCATTCCCCATTTCCAGCCATTATAACCCCCAGATCTAGTCATTTGACCAAAGGACGATTAGCTCTTCTATTAAGATAATACTATGTATGATTTAATTATTCATTTAAAGGGACAGTGCAGTGTCTTAATGCAAAGTATTTAGTTAAAAAAAATATCATTTATTATTAAAAAATTATAATTTGTTCCGCTCACTTATAAGGAGTCTCCATTCTGTCTTAATCTTTGGCTCAGAGTGAAGGGGGCGGTGATCAAGCTGCTTTGCAACTTTAGATGCACTGCAGCACAAGCATATCAATGATGCAGCCCAAGCTATTGCTATTGGCTGGAACATTGAATCTTCTTGTGGAGGCATCTTTAGATGCACTGCAGCACAAGCACAGCTACGTTAATCAATCAATGTTGAGACTAATAGCAACAAATGTACTGCAGCCCAAGCTATTGCTATTGGCTGGAACATTGAATCTTCTTCTGGGTGCACCTTTAAATGCACTGCAGCACGAGCACAGCTGCTTTAATCAATGATGCAGCCAATAGCAACAGATGTACTGCAGCACAATCTATAACTATTGGCTGGAACATTGAATCTTCTTGCGGATTCATCTTTAGATGCACTGCAGCACAAGCACAGCTACTTTAATCAATGATGCAGCCAATAGCAACAGATGTACTGCAACCCGATCTATTGCTATTGGCTGGAACATTGAATCTTCTTGTGGAGGCATCTTTAGATGCACTGCAGCACAAGCACAGCTACTTTAATCAATCAATGTTGAGACTAATAGCAACAGATGTACTGCAGCCCAAGCTATTGTTATTGGCTGTAACATTGGATATATGGCTGCATCTTTAGATGCACAGCAGCACGAGCCAACACCAAGCAAAACCACTTTAACACAGCAAGTATTTTGTCAATGGAGAGTATTGTGTTGATACAGCCTTGTGCCTGAATATTTAGTACTTTATAGATTAAGCCACCTCTTACATTGATTTTCTAGTGGTTGGAGACCATCAATGGGAGAGGTGGCTTTGTCTGTTAGGTGGAGCTAAATTTTCAGGCACAAGGTTGCATCTGCACAAGGCTCTCCATTGACTTTGTTCAAGTGTTTTTTCTCTTGGTGTTGGCTTGTGATGCAGTGCATCTAAAGATGCAGCCACAAGTTTCATGTCTGCCACAAACACAAAGGTAGAAAAGGAAGAAATGGAGACCCCTCGAGGAGAACAGATATTAACATTAAATCACCGTAATCCAACAATTACTCTGCACTTATAATACGCATCGGTCCCTTACACATTTATATAATATATACTAATGATCTGGGAAATCTTTTCTATAACAACGGTGGATTTAAAGGGACACAGCAAAGGGCCCAGATATTGCACAAGTTATACGCATATAAAGGTTGGTAATAATTTGGAGCATGTTAGATAATTAACCTTTTCTGTGTCATGCAGCATAAATATCATTTCACATCTTTGTAATATGAAAACTGTAGCCCCAGAAAGGTCGGGGGTTCACCCCAATTCATCTCTTCCTGGTGTGGTTGTGAAGGGGCAGTCAGTGTGCTACCAATAGGAGGCGACAGCGAACAGGATCTGCACCGCCATAGAGAAGCAGGGCAGCTGTGCGATGCTATAGGCCACGGAACGCGTGGGGGCCCTCAGTGCCAGGACATAGGCCACTGTGTGGACCAGGCGGCACACAAAGAAAACCAGGAAATGGATTCTGGCCACGGTGGGGTTGGGATCCAATAAGGAATAGATGGCGCCCAGGAACAGGAAAGGGAATATATTCTCCATGTCATTGCGGTGTGCCCTGAAACACAAAGAGAGGGGGGTATCATTAGATGGGCTACCGGAGGCAACAAGGCCAATGCCTAGGGCAACACATTACCATGGAATAATGTATCCACACAAAGATAGAGATAGATTAAAAAATACTTTAGTCCATCAAGTTTAACCTTTCAAGATCTCCTCTGATCTTAAATATGCAGATTAGTTATTAATTGATCCAGAGGAAGCGAACAGAAAAAACCCAAGTGACACGTTGCCAATTGTCTCAAAAGGGAAAAAAAAATTCCTTCTTGACCCCAGATGCTGGCGATCGGATTCCTCCCTGGATCAATACTCTCTCTCTAATTAACCAAGTTAACCCTGAATATCATTTTTATTTACAAATATATCCAATCCCTTTTTTAAAGTTATCAATCGAATCCGCTGTCACCACCTCCTCTGGTAGAGAATTCCACAGATTAACCGCCCTTACTGTGAAGAACCCTTTTCTTTCTTTAAGGTGACATCTTTTTACTTCTAACCTCAAGGGATGTCCTCTTGTCAGTTGAAAACCTCTTGGCACAAAAAGCTCCCCCGACAAATCTTTATACTGACCCTGGATGTATTTATATAACGTAATCATATCCCCTCGTAGACGCCTTTTTT
>CM050168.1:10148382-10180882 GCA_027410445.1 Discoglossus pictus
TTTACATCTATAAGTTACATCTATCAAAATGAGAGCTTTATTAGCACAATTATACAAAGTTATAGAATAGTATTATATTTTGAATTTGCCACTGCTTATTTCATCATGCCTCAGTGTCATTGTATGAAGCTGTGAATCTCCATATAGCATCTTCTAATGCACACAGCACTGCCAGCAGCTTCCTATTTGTCATTTGATGCAGCTTCTAAACAGCACAACATGACTGCATGAACTCTATCCTGTGCACTACAAGCTGCAATGTGGAGATTTATAGCTTG
The DNA here is from genome assembly GCA_027410445.1 of Discoglossus pictus. Lineage (NCBI taxonomy): Eukaryota > Metazoa > Chordata > Amphibia > Anura > Alytidae > Discoglossus > Discoglossus pictus. Next base: position 10,148,661 of record CM050168.1, read on the forward strand.
TTGCCACAGTGACACACTACGAACAATGGAAGGAATGAAAGTGGCCAACATGGCATCCTCTAGAGTCAAGCAGAAGAAAATAATAAAATGACTTGCCATTACCACTAGTGTTGATTTAATGAATACCCCAAACAGTCCAATGTTTCCACCATCAGTGGGTAGATTTTGCCCCACCCAAGATCTCTTTATTCCTCAGTATTTATTAGTGAATTTTAAAGCTCCTTGTAATGTGCCATAAAGCCCAGTGTGGGGTAATTAGGGGAGACACGTGCAGACTTGTTATTGAACTACAGTAATTAGATTAATTAATATCATCTCAGCTTATTTATTTTATTGCAGTGGATTTTCCTTTATCCCTGCACTAAATACTCAAGCTTACAATATGCTCTATTTAAAGGGACATGTCAATTATCACTGCTGCTCTACATCATCAAACCAAGGGTTTTTTAGTTTTTTTACGTTTCAAGCTTACAGGTTCTGAATGGACCAAAAATCACTAACCAGAAAGAAAGAAACTTGCTGTTGCAGAGCAAAGAGTATATAAGCATTTAGAGGGAGCTTGAAATTTATGGTCCCTTCAGAACCTTCACGTTGTCCCCATATCAGCTGAACTACAGATAACAGATACATGGTTTGATTGCTGTAAAAGCTAACACAGCATTTAAAAAGCTATTCTAAAACATGTGAAAAAAGCTTTTTTACATCTTCTCCACTTGATTTTGGCTGCTCTACAGGATGCTGCAGAGGAGTAATTATACATTAAGAGTCTTTTTAAGAACTACTGATGGAGAATGTGTTGAGAAACTAAAATAGTAACTTAGATAAAAATAAATGTACCATGTAAGGGATGTAAAATCATTTAGCAACATTTCAGCCAACCTGGAAATACTAATGATGCAACAATGCTGCAAGAGGACTGTGTAATGTTGTGGGTTCCTTTCCTTCTAAAGTTACAACAGGTAGAAAACATTTAGGGTAATGTGGGGGTGGCATCTTGGTGTCCACTAAAGAGCTGAAATTTCTTATTTTCCAATACAATTATCTAAATACAGTTATTTACAAGGTTTTCAATTGTTGTTAAAGGGCCACTGCACAATGAAAAAAGCATACAGTCTTACCAAGAGCATAATTAAATTGCAGAAAAATCATAAATTTAGTTTTTATTTAAAAATAAATAAATGTTGATGACCCTATAGTAGTGAATACTCTGACCTGGTCTCTCTCTGTAGTAGTGAATACTCTGACCTGGCCTCTCTCTCTCTAGTGGAGTGAATACTCTGGCCTGGTCTCTCTCTGTAGCAGTGAATACTCTAGCCTGGTCTCTCTCTATGTAGTAGTGAATACTCTGACCTGGTCTCTCTCTGTAGTAGTGAATACTCTGACCTGGTCTCTCTCTGTAGTAGTGAATACTCTGACCTGGTCTCTCTCTGTAGTAGTGAATACTCTGGCCTGGTCTCTCTCTGTAGCAGTGAATACTCTAGCCTGGTCTCTCTCTGTAGCAGTGAATGCTCTGGCCTGGTCTCTCTCTGTAGTAGTAAATGCTCTGGCCTGGTCTCTCTCTGTAGCAGTGAATACTCTGACCTGGTCTCTCTCTGTAGCAGTGAATACTCTGACCTGGTCTCTCTGTAGTAGTGAATACTCTGGCCTGGTCTCTCTCTGTAGTAGTGAATACTCTGGCCTGGTCTCTCTCTGTAGTAGTGAATACTCTGGCCTGGTCTCTCTCTGTAGTAGTGAATACTCTGGCCTGGTCTCTCTCTGTAGTAGTGAATACTCTGGCCTGGTCTCTCTCTGTAGCAGTGAATGCTCTGGCCTGGTCTCTCTCTGTAGTAGTGAATACTCTGACCTGGTCTCTCTCTGTAGCAGTGAATGCTCTGGCCTGGTCTCTCTCTGTAGTAGTGAATACTCTGACCTGGTCTCTCTCTGTAGTAGTGAATACTCTGGCCTGGTCTGTCTCTGTAGTAGTGAATACTCTGGCCTGGTTTCTCTCTGTAGTAGTGAATACTCTGACCTGGTCTCGCCGTGTAGTAGTGAATACTCTGGCCTGGTCTCTCTCTGTAGTAGTGAATACTCTGACCTGGTCTCGCCCTGTAGTAGTGAATACTCTGACCTGGTCTCTCTCTGTAGTAGTGAAACACTCCTTTCCCATAACAGCTACCCTCCCAGAAACACCATTACATGGCTGCTCCCATCTCCAAGACTCCTTTTCCATGGCAGTTCCCCTTCTCTTGACTTATTTTGCTCCAGCCTGTGGAGGCATCCATAATAAGTTTGTGTGAGAGGGGGGCTTACATTTCCGGAGCGCGGAGCTTGTATCGGTTTCTTTATTGTATCAATCAGTGCAACTACTTTTTTGATTTACTTACAAATGCTGAAAATGTAAAGCCGTGTTAAAAAAAAAAATGGCGGGCATGATTAGATGAAACTGAACAGTTTCAATTATGAGCAGTTATTAGCAACAATTTCCTATTAGCAATGATATCCAATTAGTGGGTGGATCAGAAAGGCTGATTGACAGGTTAAAAAAATGCAATGTATGTATGCAGCCGAAAAATGTGTTTTATTGGAAATAACATGCAAAATCATCTAAGGATTGCGTCATCACATATATAGTTGTGAGCGTACGAGTTGTTGCTAACGCTGCGGGCTCGCGCAGCGAGCCGAGGCCCTCGCAAAGCGAGGGCACTGCCCGAGGGTCTCAGTTGCTGGCATGGAGCGCCGTAGGCGCTCCATGCCAGCACCTGAGGACCTCGCAAAGCGAGGGCCGCAGTTGCTGCCATGGAGCGCCGAAGGCGCTCCATGCCAGCAACTGCGACCCTCGCAAACTTCACGTCGCAACCCAAACACTACGACACACACATTACGACACTCGCAAACAACATACGACACACGTTCACACACATTACGGACTCGCAACACTCGGACGCAACTCGCGAACATTACAAAATGTAAAACACAATACATACACACACCACATACATAAAAAACTTACCTACACCAAGAGGGAGCACCCAGCACCTCAAAAATACAACTTACACCTCGATTTTAATCGAAATAAAACAGTTTAGAGACTAAAAAAAAATCGAAGCGAGAGAAAAAATGGCCGCCGAACAAAACGAAAACGAGGCTACAGCACTCTAAACTCGCAAAACACCACAAGAAACTCGCAAAACACCACAAAACACCTACGGATATTCCGATACAGACGTATACCACACATTACTCGCCATTTTACGCCAATGCGGAAGTACACGACAACGGTTTGGGCTCGCGCACGCACAGTATTACACTGCACACATTCATCATGCTTACACAGCAGATCCACACCACTAATGCTGCAGCAACATCAAAACACATTCACAGCTCTTCCACACAATGCTTTAAAATAGGTAAAGTATATTCATTTATTAATCTATTATATATTTCATTATTACACACTAAACAGCATTAGCTACCTTACAATTTCATTGCCGTCATTTTTTGACGGGCAATTCGCTAGTTATTTATAACAGAGAGGAATAGGTACTATGTGTGGAAGAGGTCAGTGGAGCTGCTTGATATTCTTTTAACTGTTTCTGTTGAATTTTAGCAAAATATTTTGCAATAAAAAAGCTAAAACTTGTTAAATTTAACAAGTATATAATTTGCTTCTGCTAAAGTCCTACACCCAATCTCACCAAATACTCACCGCCCCTCCTATTTCCTATTAGGTGTAAAGAGCACAGAGGGATAAACATTCTCTGATAAATCTCAGAAGGAGCACTTTATATCCAGGGATGAAAAGAAAAGCTTTCCAAGGAGGAGAAGACGGCGCCAAGTGAAGGCATCTGGAGGCTGTGCGTGCGGGAGGACCAATCCTTATAGGGACTCTGATTAGTTGGTTTCCTCTGGAAAAATAACTGTACTCTGAGTCAGAGCTTCAGTGTTACTACAGTGTTACTCCGAGAGATCAGACTGCTATGTGTCGTCGTGTCCGACTCTCCGTGACCTCATGGACCACAACACACCATGCTGATCCATTTGGTATTCCTGACAGAGATACTAGAATGGGTCACCAGTTCCTTCTCCAGTGGGCCACAGCACACAGCTCCTGGTATTCCTAGGTGGTCTCCCATCCAAGTACTGACCAGCTTCATGCCTTCAGGGTGGTGTGAGCTCTTGGTTTCCTGACTGGAATCGAACCAAGGTCATAGTGGTTAAAGCACCGAATCCTGACCACTGGACGACCACTGGACCAATACTACAAGAGTGCTGGAGGTGTTTGTACAAAGAGAGAGAGACCAGGACATTGTTCACTACTAAAAAGATATCAGGATAGTGTGTTCACTACTACAGAGAGAATAGGATAGTGTGTTCACTACTACAGAGAGAGCAGGATAGTGTGTTCACTACTACGAAGAGAGCAGGATAGTGTGTTCACTAATACAGAGAGAGCAGGATAGTGTGTTCACTACTACAAAGAGAGCAGGATAGTGTGTTCACTACTACAGAGAAAGCAGGATAGTGTGTTCACTACTAGAAAGAGAGCAGGATAGTGTGTTCACTACTAGTAAGAGAGTAGGATGGTGTGTTCACTACTACAGAGAGAATAGGATAGTGTGTTCACTACTACAGAGAAAGCAGGATAGTGTGTTCACTACTAGAAAGAGAGCAGGATAGTGTGTTCACTACTAGTAAGAGAGTAGGATGGTGTGTTCACTACTACAGAGAGAATAGGATAGTGTGTTCACTACTACAGACAGAGTAGGAAAGTGTGTTCACTACTACAGAGAGAGCAGGATAGTGTGTTCACTACTACAGAGAGAGTAGGATAGTGTGTTCACTACTACGAAGAGAGCAGGATAGTGTGTTCACTACTACAGAGAGAGCAGGATAGTGTGTTCACTACTACAGAGAGAGTAGGATAGTGTGTTCACTACTAGAAAGAGAGAGTAGGATAGTGTGTTCACTACTACAGAGAGAGCAGGATATTGTGTTCACTACTAGAAAGAGAGCAGGAAAGTATGTTCACTACTGCAGAGAGAGCAGGATAGTGTGTTCACTACTAGAAAGAGAGAGTAGGATAGTGTGTTCACTACTAGAAAGAGAGCAGGATAGTGTGTTCACTACTAGAAAGAGAGTAGGATAGTGTGTTCACTACTAGAAAGAGAGTAGGATAGTGTGTGCACTACTACAGAGAGAGCAGGATAGTGTGTTCACTACTACAGAGAGAGCAGGATAGTGTGTTCACTACTAGAAAGAGAGAGTAGGATAGTGTGTTCACTACTACAGAGAGAGCAGGATAGTGTGTTCACTACTACAGAGAGAGCAGGATATTGTGTTCACTACTAGAAAGAGGGCAGGAAAGTATGTTCACTACTGCAGAGAGAGCAGGATAGTGTGTTCACTACTAGAAAGAGAGAGTAGGATAGTGTGTTCACTACTAGAAAGAGAGCAGGATAGTGTGTTCACTACTAGAAAGAGAGCAGGATAGTGTGTTCACTACTAGAAAGAGAGCAGGATAGTGTGTTCACTACTAGAAAGAGAGCAGGATAGTGTGTTCACTACTAGAAAGAGAGCAGGATAGTGTGTTCACTACTAGAAAGAGAGTAGGATAGTGTGTGCACTACTACAGAGAGAGCAGGATAGTGTGTTCACTACTACAGAGAGAGCAGGATATTGTGTTCACTACTAGAAAGAGAGCAGGAAAGTATGTTCACTACTGCAGAGAGAGCAGGATAGTGTGTTCACTACTAGAAAGAGAGAGTAGGATAGTGTGTTCACTACTAGAAAGAGAGCAGGATAGTGTGTTCACTACTAGAAAGAGAGCAGGATAGTGTGTTCACTACTACAGAGAGAGCAGGATAGTGTGTTCACTACTAGAAAGAGAGTAGGATAGTGTGTGCACTACTACAGAGAGAGCAGGATAGTGTGTTCACTACTACAGAGAGAGTAGGATAGTGTGTTCACTACTAGAAAGAGAGCAGGATAGTGTGTTCACTACTGCAGAGAGAGCAGGATAGTGTGTTCACTACTAGAAAGAGAGCAGGATAGTGTGTTCACTACTACAGAGAGAGCAGGATAGTGTGTTCACTACTAGAAAGAGAGAGTAGGATAGTGTGTTCACTACTACAGAGAGAGAAGGATAGTGTGTTCACTACTACAGAGAGAGCAGGATAGTGTGTTCACTACTAGAAAGAGAGAGTAGGATAGTGTGTTCACTACTACAGAGAGAGCAGGATAGTGTGTTCACTACTACAGAGAGAGCAGGATATTGTGTTCACTACTAGAAAGAGAGCAGGAAAGTATGTTCACTACTGCAGAGAGAGCAGGATAGTGTGTTCACTACTAGAAAGAGAGAGTAGGATAGTGTGTTCACTACTAGAAAGAGAGCAGGATAGTGTGTTCACTACTAGAAAGAGAGCAGGATAGTGTGTTCACTACTACAGAGAGAGCAGGATAGTGTGTTCACTACTAGAAAGAGAGTAGGATAGTGTGTGCACTACTACAGAGAGAGCAGGATAGTGTGTTCACTACTACAGAGAGAGCAGGATAGTGTGTTCACTACTACAGAGAGAGCAGGATAGTGTGTTCACTACTAGAAAGAGAGCAGGATAGTGTGTTCACTACTACAGAGAGAGCAGGATAGTGTGTTCACTACTAGAAAGAGAGAGTAGGATAGTGTGTTCACTACTACAGAGAGAGCAGGATAGTGTGTTCACTACTAGAAAGAGATCAGGAAAGTGTGTTCATTACTACAGAGAGAGCAGTATAGTGTGTTCACTACTAGAAAGAGAGAGTAGGATAGTGTGTTCACTACTACAGAGAGAGCAGGATATTGTGTTCACTACTAGAAAGAGAGCAGGAAAGTATGTTCACTACTGCAGAGAGAGCAGGATAGTGTGTTCACTACTAGAAAGAGAGAGTAGGATAGTGTGCTCACTACTAGAAAGAGAGTAGGATAGTGTGTTCACTACTACAGAGAGAGTTGGATAGTGTGTTCACTACTAGAAAGAGAGCAGGATAGTGTGTTCACTACTAGAAAGAGAGCAGGATAGTGTGTTCACTACTACAGAGAGAGCAGGATAGTGTGTTCACTACTAGAGAGAGAGCAGGATAGTGTGTTCACTACTACAGAGAGAGCAGGATAGCGTGTTCACTACTAGAAAGAGAGAGTAGGATAGTGTGTTCACTACTACAGAGAGAGCAGGATAGTGTGTTCACTACTAGAAAGAGATCAGGAAAGTGTGTTCACTACTACAGAGAGAGCAGGATAGTGTGTTCACTACTAGAAAGAGAGCAGGATAGTGTGTTCACTACTACAGAGAGAGCAGGATAGTGTGTTCACTACTAGAAAGAGAGAGTAGGATAGTGTGTTCACTACTACAGAGAGAGCAGGATAGTGTGTTCACTACTAGAAAGAGATCAGGAAAGTGTGTTCATTACTACAGAGAGAGCAGGATAGTGTGTTCACTACTAGAAAGAGAGAGTAGGATAGTGTGTTCACTACTACAGAGAGAGCAGGATATTGTGTTCACTACTAGAAAGAGAGCAGGAAAGTATGTTCACTACTGCAGAGAGAGCAGGATAGTGTGTTCACTACTAGAAAGAGAGAGTAGGATAGTGTGTTCACTACTAGAAAGAGAGTAGGATAGTGTGTTCACTACTACCGAGAGAGTTGGATAGTGTGTTCACTACTAGAAAGAGAGCAGGATAGTGTGTTCACTACTAGAAAGAGAGCAGGATAGTGTGTTCACTACTACAGAGAGAGCAGGATAGTGTGTTCACTACTAGAAAGAGAGCAGGATAGTGTGTTCACTACTACAGAGAGAGCAGGATAGCGTGTTCACTACTAGAAAGAGAGAGTAGGATAGTGTGTTCACTACTACAGAGAGAGCAGGATAGTGTGTTCACTACTAGAAAGAGATCAGGAAAGTGTGTTCACTACTACAGAGAGAGCAGGATAGTGTGTTCACTACTAGAAAGAGAGAGTAGGATAGTGTGTTCACTATTACAGAGAGAGCAGGATATTGTGTTCACTACTAGAAAGAGAGCAGGAAAGTATGTTCACTACTGCAGAGAGAGCAGGATAGTGTGTTCACTACTAGAAAAAGAGAGTAGGATAGTGTGTTCACTACTAGAAAGATAGCAGGATAGTGTGTTCACTACTACAGAGAGAGCAGGATAGTGTCTCTTTCTAGTAGTGAACAGAGTAGGATAGTGTGTTCACTACTAGAAAGAGGGTAGGATAGTGTGTTCACTACTACAGAGAGAGTTGGATAGTGTGTTCACTACTAGAAAGAGAGCAGGATAGTGTGTTCACTACTAGAAAGAGAGTAGGATAGTGTGTTCACTACTAGAAAGAGAGCAGGATAGTGTGTTCACTACTACAGAGAGAACAGGATAGTGTGTTCACTACTACAGAGAGAGAGCAGGATAGTGTGTGCACTACTATAAAGATAGCAGGATAGTGTGTTCACTACTACAGAGAGAGCAGGATAGTGTGTTCACTACTAGAAAAAGAGAGTAGGATAGTGTGTTCACTACTACAGAGAGAGCAGGATAGTGTGTTCACTACTACAGAGAGAGCAGGATAGTGTGTTCACTACTACAGAGAGAGCAGGATATTGTGTGATCACTACTAGAAAGAGAGTAGGATAGTGTTTTCACTACTAGAAAGAGAGAGTAGGATAGTGTGTTCACTACTACAGCGAGAGCAGGATAATGTGTTCACTACTAGAAAGAGATCAGGAAAGTGTGTTCACTACTACAGAGAGAGCAGGATAGTGTGTTCACTACTAGAAAGAGAGAGCAGGATAGTGTGTTCACTACTAGAAAGAGAGAGTAGGATAGTGTGTTCACTACTAGAAAGAGATCAGGAAAGTGTGTTCACTACTACAGAGAGAGCAGGATAGTGTGTGCACTACTACAGAGAGAGTAGGATAGTGTGTTCACTACTAGAAAGAGAGCAGGATAATGTGTTCACTACTAGAAAGAGATCAGGAAAGTGTGTTCACTACTACAGAGAGAGCAGGATAGTGTGTTCACTACTAGAAAGAGAGAGCAGGATAGTGTGTTCACTACTAGAAAGAGAGAGTAGGATAGTGTGTTCACTACTAGAAAGAGAGAGTAGGATAGTGTGTTCACTACTAGAAAGAGATCAGGAAAGTGTGTTCACTACTACAGTGAGAGCAGGATAGTGTGTTCACTACTAGAAAGAGAGAGTAGGATAGTGTGTTCACTACTAGAAAGAGAGAGCAGGATAGTGTGTTCACTACTAGAAAGAGAGAGCAGGATAGTGTGTTCACTACTAGAAAGAGAGAGCAGGATAGTGTGTTCACTACTAGAAAGAGAGCAGGATAGTGTGTTCACTACTAGAAAGAGAGAGTAGGATAGTGTGTTCACTACTAGAAAGAGAGAGTAGGATAGTGTGTTCACTACTAGAAAGAGAGAGCAGGATAGTGTGTTCACTACTAGAAAGAGAGAGCAGGATAGTGTGTTCACTACTAGAAAGAGAGAGCAGGATAGTGTGTTCACTACTAGAAAGAGAGAGCAGGATAGAGTGTTCACTACTAGAAAGAGAGCAGGATAGTGTGTTCACTACTAGAAAGAGAGAGTAGGATAGTGTGTTCACTACTAGAAAGAGAGAGTAGGATAGTGTGTTCACTACTAGAAAGAGATCAGGAAAGTGTGTTCACTACTACAGAGAGAGAGGGATAGTGTGTTCACTACTACAGAGAGAGAGGGATAGTGTGTTCACTACTACAGAGAGAGCAGGATAGTGTTTTCACTACTACAGAGAAACCAGGCCAGAGTATTTAATACTACAGTGAGAGGTCTACAGGTTTACTGCTACAGAGACACCATATAATAATATTTGGTAATATAGAGAGCCCAGGCCAGGATGTTCCCTATCACTGAGTCTGGGTCCACATGCTCACTATATAAGGCCAGGGCGTTCACTCTTATAGAGAGGGCAGGCAAACATGTTAACTACTACAAAGAGAGGGGAAGCATGTTAACCACAGACCAGGCTGACCAGAGGGTTATATTCTATATTGAGGGACAAGGCCAACATGTTCACTACTACAGAGAGAGAAAAGTCCCAAAGTGTTCACTACTAATGAGAGATTATTCCAGAAAAGAAAGAGTGTTCACTACTACAGAGACCAGAGTTGCATTATGGGGCACATTTCGTCTTTATGCTGTCCCAGAGTCTTTGCTACTTCTCCTCCTTTCCCCTGTGTTCCCATTTTAGATTCCTATATATGTGTATAGTATAAATATGCTCACATACAGAAAACTCACTATAAATACTGTCGGTGGTCTAGGCCTGGGGTTGGCGAATAGTGGCTCATGACCTGCACGCGGCTCTTGGGGTACGCGTGCGCTGTGCTTTCTTATCCAGTATAATATGGTGAGGAGCTGTCTCTGCTGTCTAGTTGATTTGTAGTATATCATTTTTGTTTCATTTCTGTAGTGTAGGGGTCCCCCAGCCCACTCCCCCACAGGCCCCAAAGGAGGTTGTTGTGGGGAAGTGAGAGAGTGCGCTCAAGTCTTGTTCCTGTGCTGCGTCAAATTGTGCGTGTAGCACTGTGCACAGACTGCAGCAAAAAAAGGCAAGAGAGCTGCCATGGAAAAGGGGTCTTGTGGAGGGGAGCAGCCATAGGAAGGGGTCATGGGGAGGGGAGATATTATGGAAAAGGGGTCTTGGGGAGGGGAGCAGCCATGAGAAGGGGATTTTGTGAGTGGAGCAGCCATGGGAAGGGGTCATGAGGAGGGGAGATATTATGGAAAAGGGGTCTTGGGGAGGGGAGCAGCCATGAGAAGGGTTTTTTGTGAGTGGAGCAGCCATGGGTAGGGGTCATGGGGAGGGGAGATATTATGGAAAGGGGTGCAGCCATGGAAGGGTTTTTTGTGAGTGGAGCAGCCATGGGAAGGGGTCATGGGGAGGGGAGTTATTATGGAAAAGCGGTCTTGGGGAGGGGAGCAGCCATGGGAGTTTTTTTTTGTGAGTGGAGCAGCCATGGGAAGGGGTTATGGGGAGGGGAGATATTATGGAAAGGGGTCTTGGGGAGGGGAGCAGCCATGGGAAGGGGTTTTGTGGAGGGAGTAGCCATGATAAGGAGGAGGGGAGATGTTATGGAAAAGGGGTCTTGGGGAGGGGAGCAGCCATGGGAAGGGTTTTTTGTGAGTGGAGCAGCCATGGGAAGGGGTCATGGGGAGGGGAGATATTATGGAAAGGGGTTTGGGGGGGGAGCAGCCATGGGAAGGGGTTTTTGTGAGTGGAGCATCCATGGGAAGGAGTCATGGAGTGGGGAGATATTATGGAAAAGGGGTCTTGGGGAGGGGAGCAGCCATGGGAAGGGTTTTTTTGTGAGTGCAGCAGCCATGGGAAGGGGTCATGGGGAGGGGAGATGTTATGGAAAGGGGTCTTGGGGAGGGGAGAAGCCATGAGAAGGGGTTTTGGGGAGGGTGAAGCCATGATAAAGAGGAGGGGAGATGTTATGGAAAAGGGGTCTTGGGGAGGGGAGCAGCCATGGGAAGGTTTTTTTTGTGAGTGGAGCAGCCATGGGAAGGGGTCATGGGGAGGGGAGATATTATGGAAAGGGGTCTTGGGGAGGGGAGTAGCCATGGGAAGGGGTTTTGGGGAGGGTGTAGCCATGATAAGGAGGAGGGGAGATGTTATGGAAAAGGGGTCTTGGGAAGGGGAGCAGCCATGGGAAGGGTTTTTTTTGTGAGTGGAGCAGCCATGGGAAGGGGTCATGGGGAGGGGAGATATTATGGAAAGGGGTCTTGGGGAGGGGAGCAGCCATGGGAGGGTTTTTTTGTGAGTGGAGCAGCCATGGGAAGGGGTCATGGAGTGGGGAGATATTATGGTAAAGGGGTTTGGGGAGGGGAGCAGCCATGGGAAGGGGTTTTGGAGAGGGGAGATATTATGTAAAGGGGTCTTGGGGAGGGGAGCAGCCATGGGAAGGGTTTTGGGGAGGGTGTAGCCATGATAAGGAGGAGGGGAGATATTATGGAAAGGAGCCTCGAGGAGGGGAGCTGTTATGGGAAGGTGTCTTGGCGAGGAGGAGAGCTGTTAGGGTCTTAGAGAATGGAGCAGCGATAGAATGGTGTCTTGTGGAGTGGGGCTTTTATGGTAAGGGTCTTGGGCGGTATTTAGAAGGGCCAGTGTCTACATTGCCAATCATCTTATTTGCATATCTATTTACTTTAGTTATACTCAGAAAACTTAATAAAGATACAATTAAAATAAAGAGTGTAGCCCAGACCAGGGCCGTGTTACTCAGTGCAGAGGTCGTGCAGGGTATCTTTATTATTACTAAGCCCCCTCCTCCAGATTCACACTAGCGACGTGTTTGTGATCGCATCCAGAGAAGTGATGGATTAGATTACATTAAATCCTGTGGAAAAACAAGCTTTGTCTGGGGATGTGTTCAAGACGTGGGTGTTGGCAAATCTTCACATTAAAATCTCGCTGCTGCCAGAAACCAATTTTTTCCAGACATGGGGCCTCATTCAATTGCTACTTACTTGAGATTGGGGCCGCAAGTAGAGATAGCAAGTTACTTTGCTATTCAAATGTCTCCTGCTTGCAGGCCCCGTTCGGGTTACTTACTGCGCGTTACTTTCCCTTACTTTCCTCATAATCACAAGCCTTTGATTGTTCATGGCCGTGTGTTGCAAATGCTTACTGCTGATAGCATGGTTTGCGATTATCGGGAAGGGGGACTAACTTGTGGGCCCGGCCAATTGAATAGTTAAGTAAAAGTAGAGCTACTGGAGCAAGTAGCCCAAAAGTAGCAAATTGGAAAGTTACTTGCAAGTAACAGCCCCAAATTGAATGAGGCCCATGGTGGTTAAATCCTAGGGAGTAACAAGACCCTGGAATCTAATAGGACTGAGGCGGGGGAGGCTGCAGCATCCTTGGAGTGATTGATGGCAGACACCAATGGACCACCGACATCTGACATCTTGTATTTATGAATACAACCTCACAGTAAAAAATAATTGCATTAAAAGTTTAGTTATTCATAGGACAGTACAGAAAAAAATGACCACAGTTGTCATTTAACTACTATATACAATAATACTGTAGTGGGCGGGCTCGCTTTGCCTGGTACCCTCTATTTACTTCTACTGAAAGCACTTGCACCAAGAAATGCAAGCATACAACAACAGCAATTGGAGTTGTATCTGCTTCAATTGTGTCCTGACAAGAAAATGTTTTAGAAGGTATATACATCACATATATAGTTGTGGATCTTTGCGATCGTATCGTTTGCGATGTTGGTAATGCACTTGCAGCCCTCGCAAAGCGAGGCAAGCCATTGAAGCATGTGGGACTTAGGCTGCAATGACGGGACTTAGGCTGCAATGACGGGACTTAGGCTGCAATGAGCGCCAAAGGTGCTCTTTGCACTGCGAGGCGAGCAGTTGAAGCATGCGTAATTAAATAAGGGAGTTAAGTTGCAAACGAATTGGAGCAATATTTACAGCTTTTTGCCGCTCAACAATCAGCTAAGCAAGGAAAAAAATGGCAGCCGAAAAAACGTAAAAATTCAGAAACAGGATAAAAATGAGGCTCTGCGATGCTTGGCACGCGGGACTTAAAAAATACACAACGCCAAAGACAGTAACACAGCCGAACAACGCCAGGCACGCAGGACTTAGAAAATACATGACGCCAAAGACAGTAACACAGACGAACAACGCCAGGCACGCAGAACTTAGAAAATACACAACGGCAAAGACAATAACACAGACGAACAACGCCAGGCACGCAGGACTTAGAAAATACATGACGCAAAAGACAGTAACACAGACGAACAACGCCAGACACGCAGGACTTAGAAAATACACAACGCCAAAGACAATAACACAGACGAACAACGCCAGGCACGCAGGACTTAGAAAATAAAACCAACATGCTTCTCAGAGGAGCAAAACCATCACATTGTGTGGCAAACAGCATTACCAGCCTTACAATTTAATTCCCGTCATTTTTGACGGACAAGTTCCTAGTATATATATAGTATTCACCTGCTTCGAATGAAATTAAGTTCTTAGTGCCAGTCTATGGGACTGTTGGGAATTACAAACAACAGAATGGCTGCCCCCAGTAAGGAATATTGTTGTTCGGAACGCTTACAATGTTGGTCACGCTTTGCGAGCATCGTGAGGTGAGCCATTCGCAGTCCGTAGGGCCGCATCTGCAAGGTGAGATGTCGACTGCGCGGGACCTAGGCTGCAATGAGCGCCAAATGCGTTCATTGCACTGCAAGCTTCGCAAAGCGAGGCGAGCAGTTTAAGCATGCAGGACTTACGGCCCGTAGGACTTAGGACCAAAACCCGCACATACCCTGTGCACCTCGTAAAAATCCGACTTTAATGGCCAAACCAAAGAACTGGAAAGATCTAAAAAAACAAATATGCCACAAAATCACTCACACAGCACAGGGGGAGAGGCAGGGAGGTTGCAAGTAATTTGAGCCATATTTGTCATTTTTTCACGATCGAAATTCGCCTAATCGAGGAAAAAAATGGCTGCCAAAAAAACATAACACGACCAAAATGAGGCTGAAGGACCCGGAGGATGTAAAACTACCCAGAAGGAGCCCTAACTAGTAACACTTAACAAGAGCCAGTAACACTTCATCCAAGCCACTAACATTTAACCCAAGGCACTAACACTTATGTGCGAGGCCTATAAAATACACAGAGAGAGAGGCTTGCAATCAGCGACAAAGGGGCTCATTGTGAGCCACGCGATGGGCGCCGAAGGCACTCATCGTAGGGATCGCGATGAGCTCCGAAAGTAATCATTGTAATGCAGGAAAGTTGCGGCTCGCGATGAGCGCATAGATGCGCAGAGGGCCCATAGCCTCGCATTATGTGTCAAACCAGCTTACAATTTTATTTCCGTCATTTTTGACGGGCAATTTCCTAGCATATATATATATATATATATATATATATATATATATATACATATATATATATATATATATATATATTGTGGTTGTACTATATAACAACACATATATTTATTTTTGGAAAATGTATGAAGAGAGTGGGTGGTCCTACCTCCGGTATCGCTCCACATCAGGGTCTTCTCTGTAGAATTGAATGCCTCCATGTCTCAAGGAGTCCTCAGGGTTGGCAAAGGCCTATGAGAAAGACACAATGTATGATATAGATCAGAACACAATTACATAGGCACTGAGTGGTTGGTAGCTGCAGCTCTCTGTTCCTGCTGTACTTCCATATGAGGTTCTGTTGTAAAGTTATTGACGTTACCAATGAGACTATGACAATATCTTCACCCATTTCATCCACACAGGGCTTCTTCAGGGGTTGATAGCTGCAGCTACCAACTATCAACAGGATTACCTGGGGACTGCAGTTTATAATCTATAATTCGACATATTATTTTTGATACCACCATGGTCAGGGGTAGAGAAATATTTTATCAAGGAAATCTCATATTCAGGTCTACACTCCGCTCTTAAAATATTTCTCCAACTATTAGAGAGTTCGAGAGGAAAGGAAGAGACAGCAGCAGTAGTAGAGAGACCGGTGGTGACACCAGAGAGAGACAGGAGATTGGGTCCATAGGAGTGTTTGATCGGAGTGTTATTAACTTAATTCAAACATTAACTCTAACCCAGACCCTAAAACCTAACACTAATCCTAGGGTTGGGGGTGTTCGAGGATGAGGGGTGATAGGATTTGTGGGAGGCCCGATGATTGTGAAAAGAGTGATGTCAAGTGAGTGACAGCCATACACCCGTGGGTCCACTAATACATAACATTAACTCTTTCCCTAAGGTCATCCCTAAGACGAAACAGTAACCCTAAGTCCAAACATTAACTCTAGCTTTAAGCCAAACCTTAAGACCTAACATTAAACCTAGCCCTAAATCGAACCCTAAGGCCTAATATTAATCCTAACCATTAACTCTAATCCTAAATCCAACCAAAAACTAAACTTAATTCAAACATTAACTCTAACCCAGACCCTAAAACCTAACACTAGGTCCACTAATACATAAGATTAACCTTTCCTATGCTTTCCCTAAGGTCATCCCTAAGACCCAACAGTAACCCTATCCCTAAGCACAAACCTAACACCAAACAGTAACCCTATCCCTAAGCACAACCCTAACACCAAACAGTAATCCTATCCCTAAGCACTACCCTAACACCAAACAGTAACCCTATCCCTAAGCACAACCTTAACACCAAACAGTAATCCTATTCCTGAACACTACCCTAACACCAAACAGTAATCCTAACCCCCAAGCACAACCCTAACACCAAACAGTAATCCTATCCCCAAGCGCAACCTAAGACCAAACAGTAACCCTATCCCTAAGCACAACCCTAATATCAAACAGTAATCCTATCCCTAAGCACTACCCTAACACCAAACAGTAATCCTATCCCTAAGCACAAACCTAACACCAAACAGTAATCCTATTCCTAAGCACTACCCTAACACCAAACAGTAATCCTATCCCTAAGCACAACCCTAACACCAAACAGTAATCCTATCCCTAAGCACAACCCTAACACCAAACAGTAATCCTATCCCTAAGCACAACCCTAACACTAAACAGTACCCCTATACACAAGCACAACCCTAACACCAAACAGTAACCCTATCCCCAAGCACAACCCTAACACCAAACAGTAATCCTATCCCTAAGCAGAACCCTAACACCAAACAGTAATCCTATCCCTAAGCACAACCCTAAGACCAAACAGTAATCCTATCCCTAAACACATCCCTAACAACAAACAGTAACCCTATCCCTAAAGACAACCCTAAGACCAAACGGTAATCCTATCCTTAAACATAACCCTAAGACCAAACAGTAATCCTATCCCTAAGCACAACCCTAACACCAAACAGTAACCCTATCCCTAAGCATAACCATAACAACAAACAGTAATCCTATCCCTAAGCACAACCCTAAGACCAAACAGTAATCCTACCCTAAACACAGCCCTAACAACAAACAGTAACCCTATCCCTAAGCACAACCCTAAGAACAAACAGTAATCCTATCCCTAAGCACAACCCTAAAACCAAACAGTAATCCTATCCCTAAGCACAACCCTAACACCAAACAGTAACCCTATCCCTAAGCACAACCTTAAGACCAAACACTAACCCTATCCCTAAGCACAACCCTAACACCAAACACTAACCCTATCCCTAAGCACAACCCTAACACCAAACAGTAATCCTATCCCTAAGCACAACCCTAACAACAAAAGATAATCCTATCCCTAAGCACAACCCTAACACCAAAAAGTAATCCTATCCCTAAGCACAACCCTAAGACCAAACAGTAACCCTATCCCTAAGCACAACCCTAACACCAAACAGTAATCCTATCCCTAAGCACAACCCTAAGACCAAACAGTAACCCTATCCCTAAGCACAACCCTAACACCAAACAGTAACCCTATCCCTAAATACAACCCTAAGACCAAACAGTAATCATATCCCTAAACACAACCCTAAGACCAAACAGTAATCCTATCCCTAAGCACATCTCTAACAACAAACAGTAATCCTATCCCTAAGCACAACCCTAACACCAAACAGTAACCCTATCACTAAGCACAACCCTAAGACCAAACACTAACCCTATCCCTAAGCACAACCCTAAGACCAATCAGTAATCCTATCCCTAAGCACAACCCTAACATCAAAAAGTAATCCTATCGCTAAGCACAACCCTAAGACCAAACAGTAATCCTATCCCTAAGCAGAACCCTAACACCAAACAGTAATCCTATCCCTAAGCACAACCCTAAGACCAAACAGTAATCCTATCCCTAAACACATCCCTAACAACAAACAGTAACCCTATCCCTAAAGACAACCCTAAAACCAAACGGTAATCCTATCCCTAAACATAACCCTAAGACCAAACAGTAATACTATCCCTAAGCACAACCCTAACACCAAACAGTAACCCTATCCCTAAGCATACCAAAATATTATCCTGTGGATCCTATTTAGGAATCCTTGAACAACCAACCAAGGTTGTACAGAAACACCTTTTATGCAGCCTTTATTTTAATTATTATTGCCACATACTAATTTTAAAAAATTCAATCTTTATTTGTACATTTAAAATGTTGTTAAAAATGCAACGATTAAAAAAATCATGTTAAACCCAAGGTGTTTAATCCTTTGGGTTTTTTGACGTCCAGCAAATTGTTAGAGGTTTATTTAAGTTTTATTTTTGTTGTTATTATATTCTTTGCTTTGATCACAGCTTTTTTATTTAATTACTTTATTATGCTCAAGTCAATAAAAGATTTGGTTTTTCAATTCAATTGTATTTGTGTATTTTTGGGTATGTTTCCTTAGTCAAATCCTTATCAGGTACCCTGGATTTTAATTTACATAAGATTACATTTTTTACATAAGATTAAGATAAGGTTTTATAATCCTTTTGTATGTTGTATAGTTTTGTTTATTCATACAGCACTTCACTGGAGTATATGTTTTAAGTGCCTTTGCATTTCTTTTGTGTTAATCTTTTGTCCTGTTTATTTATGTTAATTCGGAATTCTATTTCTTAAAGTGCATTATAATTCAAGTTGTGTTATTCAAAAATTCTTATCTTAAAGTGCTTGTGCTATTTGACTTAGTGCTTATTTCTTCTTATATTACCCTTTTACCTCGTGACTGTTAGTCTGTCACAGTCACTACTTTACCTTATTCATTTATAGTGCTAATACTGTGCTATTTTTAAACAATGTATACACTCCTGATTATGCTGTTTCTTAAACTATATATTTCCTAAATGCTTCTGTCTATTGTTTTTTTAGAAGGAGGTTGTGTCCTCCTTTTTCTTCAGTTTTTTTGCTTAAATTATGCTTTTACTCCTTTTTCCTTTTTCTTGCTTTTCTATTTCCTTATTCTTGTATATTACTCTATTGTTACTATATTGAGACTTTATGGTGAAGGAATTGGCTTTCTATCTTTCTTTTTAGTTAGTAGTGGACCTGGAGCTTTTGAGCTGTATCTATCATGCTCCACGCTATATTGGCGTGGTCTGCGCTGTGATCGCGCTTACTGATGACGTCACAATCTCCCGACGCGCGTTTCGTGAGGCTCTATCAGTATCTCACTCACAAGGTGCCCCTGATGAGTGAGAGACTGATAGAGCCTCACGAAACGCGCGTCGGGAGATTGTGACGTCATCAGTAAGCGCAATCACAGCGCAGACCGCGCCAATATAGCGTGGAGCATGATAGATACAGCTCAAAAGCTCCAGGTCCACTACTAACTAAAAAGAAAGATAGAAAGCCAATTCCTTCACCATAAAGTCTCAATATAGTAACAATAGAGTAATATACAAGAATAAGGAAATAGAAAAGCAAGAAAAAGGAAAAAGGAGTAAAAGCATAATTTAAGCAAAAAAACTGAAGAAAAAGGAGGACACAACCTCCTTCTAAAAAAACAATAGACAGAAGCATTTAGGAAATATATAGTTTAAGAAACAGCATAATCAGGAGTGTATACATTGTTTAAAAATAGCACAGTATTAGCACTATAAATGAATAAGGTAAAGTAGTGACTGTGACAGACTAACAGTCACGAGGTAAAAGGGTAATATAAGAAGAAATAAGCACTAAGTCAAATAGCACAAGCACTTTAAGATAAGAATTTTTGAATAACACAACTTGAATTATAATGCACTTTAAGAAATAGAATTCCGAATTAACATAAATAAACAGGACAAAAGATTAACACAAAAGAAATGCAAAGGCACTTAAAACATATACTCCAGTGAAGTGCTGTATGAATAAACAAAACTATACAACATACAAAAGGATTATAAAACCTTATCTTAATCTTATGTAAAAAATGTAATCTTATGTAAATTAAAATCCAGGGTACCTGATAAGGATTTGACTAAGGAAACATACCCAAAAATACACAAATACAATTGAATTGAAAAACCAAATCTTTTATTGACTTGAGCATAATAAAGTAATTAAATAAAAAAGCTGTGATCAAAGCAAAGAATATAATAACAACAAAAATAAAACTTAAATAAACCTCTAACAATTTGCTGGACGTCAAAAAACCCAAAGGATTAAACACCTTGGGTTTAACATGATTTTTTTAATCGTTGCATTTTTAACAACATTTTAAATGTACAAATAAAGATTGAATTTTTTAAAATTAGTATGTGGCAATAATAATTAAAATAAAGGCTGCATAAAAGGTGTTTCTGTACAACCTTGGTTGGTTGTTCAAGGATTCCTAAATAGGATCCACAGGACAATATTTTGGTACGCATTTAAGTAATAACACCTAGGCCCCAAAAAATAAACTAAGATCATTTTTTTGAGTATTATCCCTAAGCATAACCATAACAACAAACAGTAATCCTATCCCTGAGCACAACCCTAAGACCAAACAGTAATCCTACCCTAAACACAGCCCTAACAACAAACAGTAACCCTATCCCTAAGCACAACCCTAAGACCAAACAGTAATACTATCCATAAGCACAACCCTAAGACCAAACAGTAACCCTATCCCTAAGCACAACCCTAACACCAAACAGTAATCCTATCCCTAAGCACAACCCTAAGACCAAACAGTAACCCTATCCCTAAGCACAACCCTAACACCAAACAGTAACCCTATCGCTAAATACAACCCTAAGACCAAACAGTAACCCTATCCCTAAATACAACCCTAAGACCAAACAGTAATCATATCCCTAAGCACAACCCTAAGACCAAACAGTAACCCTATCCCTAAGCACAACCCTAACACCAAACAGTAACCCTATCCCTAAATACAACCCTAAGACCAAACAGTAATCATATCCCTAAGCACAACCCTAACACCAAACAGTAACCCTATCCCTAAGCACAACCCTAAGACCAAACACTAACCCTACCCCTAAGCACAACCCTAACACCAAACAGTAATCCTATCCCTAAGCACAACCCTAACAACAAAAAAATAATCCTATCCCTAAGCACAACCCTAACACCAAAAAGTAATCCTATCCCTAAGCACAACCCTAAGACCAAACAGTAACCCTATCCCTAAGCACAACCCTAACACCAAACAGTAATCCTATCCCTAAGCACAACCCTAACACCAAAAAGTAATCCTATCCCTAAGCACAACCCTAAGACCAAACAGTAACCCTATCCCTAAGCACAACCCTAACACCAAACAGTAACCCTATCCCTAAATACAACCCTAAGACCAAACAGTAATCATATCCCTAAACACAACCCTAAGACCAAACAGTAATCCGATCCCTAAGCACATCTCTAACAACAAACAGTAATCCTATCCCTAAGCACAACCCTAACACCAAACAGTAACCCTATCCCTAAGCACAACCCTAAGACCAAACACTAACCCTATCCCTAAGCACAACCCTAAGACCAATCAGTAATCCTATCCCTAAGCACAACCCTAACATCAAAAAGTAATCCTATCGCTAAGCACAACCCTAACACCAAACAGTAATCCTATCCCTAAGCACATCCCTAACACCAAACAGTAATCCTATCCCTAAGCAGAACCCTAACACCAAACACTAACCCTATCCCTAAGCACAACCCTAACACCAAACACTAACCCTATCCCTAAGCACAACCCTAACACCAAACAGTAATCCTATCCCTAAGCACAACCCTAAGACCAAACACTAACCCTATCCCTAAGCACAACCCTAAGACCAATCAGTAATCCTATCCCTAAGCACAACCCTAACATCAAAAAGTAATCCTATCGCTAAGCACAACCCTAACACCAAACAGTAATCCTATCCCTAAGCACATCCCTAACACCAAACAGTAATCCTATCCCTAAGCAGAACCCTAACACCAAACAGTAATCCTATCCCTAAGCACAACCCTAAGACCAAACAGTAATCCTATCCCTAAACACATCCCTAACAACAAACAGTAACCCTATCCCTAAAGACAACCCTAAGACCAAACGGTAATCCTATCCCTAAACACAACCCTAAGACCAAACAGTAATACTATCCCTAAGCACAACCCTAACACCAAACAGTAACCCTATCCCTAAGCATAACCATAACAACAAACAGTAATCCTATCCCTAAGCACAACCCTAAGACCAAACAGTAATCCTACCCTAAACACAGCCCTAACAACAAACAGTAACCCTATCCCTAAGCACAACCCTAAGAGCAAACAGTAATACTATCCATAAGCACAACCCTAAGACCGAACAGTAACCCTATCCCTAAGCACAACCCTAACATCAAAAAGTAATCCTATCGCTAAGCACAACCCTAAGACCAAACACTAACCCTATCCCTAAGCACAACCCTAACACCAAACAGTAATCCTTTTGCTAAGCACAACCCTAAGACCAAACAGTAATCCTATCCCTAAACATAACCCTAACACCAAACAGTAATACTATCCCTAAGCACAACCCTAACACCAAACAGTAACCCTATCCCTGAGCACAACCCTAAGACCAAACAGTAATCCTATCCCTAAGCACAACCCTAACACCAAACAGTAATCCTATCCCTAAGCACAACCCTAACACCAAAAAGTAATCCTATCCCTAAGCACAACCCTAAGACCAAACAGTAACCCTATCCCTATGCACAACCCTAACACCAAACAGTAACCCTATCCCTAAACACAACCCTAAGACCAAACAGTAATCCTATCCCTAAGCACAACCCTAAGACCAAACAGTAATCCTATCCCTAAGCACAACCCTAAGACCAAGCAGTAATCCTATCCCTAAGCACAACCCTAACACCAAACAGTAATCCTATCCCTAAACATAACCCTAAGACCAAACAGTAATCCCATCCCTTAGCACAACCCTAACACCAAACAGTAATCCTATCCCTAAGCACAACCCTAACACCAAACAGTAATCCTATCCCTAAACACAACCCTAAGACCAAACAGTAATCCTATCCCTAAGCACAACCCTAAGACCAAACAGTTACCATCTCCCTAAACACAACCCTAAGACCAAACAGTAATCCTATCCCTAAGCACAACCCTAAGACCAAACAGTAATCATATCCCTAAACACAACCCTAAGACCAAACAGTAATCCCATCCCTTAGCACAACCCTAACACCAAACAGTAATCCCATCCCTTAGCACAACCCTAACACCAAACAGTAATCCCATCCCTTAGCACAACCCTAAGACCAAACAGTAATTCATTATTCATAATAATGTGTACTTAAAAAATGTGAATTCAGTCTTAGATCCGTAGATATTGCGTATGTCGCTTTCATTTACCACAACTGTCAAAACGAAGCATTCTGCAACTTCCCAAATCTGGAAAGAGGACACAGACAAGGCGGCAGTTATTGCAGAAATGGAATGTGCTCATATAATTACACAGGGATGTTACGGAATTCTGAGTGAAGTGTTAGATAATTGAGCTTGAAAGTTAGGGATTTTAAAAATAATTAACTATAAAGGACCTGCATTTAAATAGGGCAGCTCATTATCTCTCACAGCGGGGGTGGCCAAGATGTAAAAAGAATAATCATTAAATAAAAATCTTATCATTATTTTTACTTATACCAACTGGGCGAGTTAATTAGTCAATTTAAGAGTCGGAAGCTGTTTTCATATAATTTATGCTTAAAATATCTTTTAAGCTCAGTTTTCTAACACTTTCATTCAAGATGCTTAATAACAACCATCTGTAATTATATTTATTTCTATCTTTATTCAGTTCTACAATAATCGGGACATTAACAGCTACCAGTTGGTCTCTTTCATCTTTATTTGATTCTAATGTGAATTATTGGCTTCTTCATATCAGGATTCAGTTACATTAAATATATCGAAAAACCAACAAGGCCACACATACACACACATACACAGACACACAGATATATACACACATACACACACATATACACAGATATATACACATACACAGACACACAGATATACACATACACACACACATACACAAGTACACACATATAGACACATACACATAGACACACAGATATATACATATACACACACATATACACAGATATATACACATAGACACACAGATATATACATATACACACACATATACACAGATATATACACACATACACATAGACACACAGATATATATACACACATACACACATATACTCACAAGTACACACATACACAGATCAGACACACAGATATACACATATACACACAGATATATACACATACACACACACATATACACAAGTACACACATACACAGATATACACATACACACACACATACACAAGTACACACATACACGAACACACATATACACATAGACACACAGATATATACATATACACACATATACACAGATATATACACATACACACACATATACACAAGTACACACATACACAGACACACAGATATATACACATACACACACATAAACACACATATACACATATATACACACATAGACACACACGTATACACACATACACATAGACACACAGATATATACACATAAACACACATATACACATATATACACACATACACACATATATACACAAGTACACACATACACAGATCAGACACACAGATATACACATATACACACAGATATATACACATACACACACACATATACACAAGTACACACATACACAGACACACAGATATACACATACACACACACATACACAAGTACACACATACACGAACACACATATACACATAGACACACAGATATATACATATACACACATATACACAGATATATACACATACACACACATATACACAAGTACACACATACACAGACACACAGATATATACACATACACACACATAAACACACATATACACATATATACACACATAGACACACACGTATACACACATACACATAGACACACAGATATATACACATAAACACACATATACACATATATACACACATAGACACACACGTATACACACATACACATAGACACACAGATATATACACATAAACACACATATACACATATATACACACATAGACACACACGTATACACACATACACATAGACACACAGATATATACACATAAACACACATATACACATATATACACACATAGACACACACGTATACACACATACACATAGACACACAGATATATACACATAAACACACATATACACATATATACACACACGTACACACATAGACACACACGTATACACACATACACATAGACACACAGATATATACACATACACACACATATACACAAGTACACACATACACAGACACACAGATATACACACATACATACACACACATATACACACACGTATACACACACACACACAGATATACACACATACACGTACACACATACACAGACACACACATATACACACATACACACACACAGATATACACACATATACACACATATACATACATAGACACACAGATATACACACATACATAAATTTACACACACACACACACATATATACACATACACACATATACACACATATGCATATACACATATACACAGGCACATGAGCATACACACATATACATACACACATATACATTCACACATATATATAGACACACACATATACACACATACACACATATATACACACATACACATACACATACACACAGATATACACACATACATAAATTTACACACACACACACACATATACACATACACACATATGCATATACACATATACACAGGCACAAACACAGATACACAGGCACATGAGCATATACACATACACACATATGCATATACACAGACGCAGATACACATATACACAGACATACGCATATACATATATATATACACACATATACATACACACACATGCATATACACACATACATATACACACACACATACATATACACACACACACATGCATACACACACATACATTATTGCTAAAAAGTAGAACTTGAAGTTGGGGGGGGGGGCATGACTGTGAGTTATTCACCTTAGATCCATTAGTAGCAGAGAGGAAGGTCTTATCAGGATTTAAGAACCTCCTATTAGGATTATGTTTGTACACACTTTACATTTCTTTCAGGACATGGGCCTCCCTGTGGGCCTCGGTCCCCTGAGGTGTCCTATTTAGAACTTGACTGAAAATGAGCAAAATATTTTCACTATATCTAAAATAAATACATGAATACAGCCTGTCATTTTTATCTATGGTTGTCCACGTAGCTTTATTGGCAGCAAACCTGGGAGAAATGCTTGCAGGTAAGATCTTAATTCAGTTCTGTTGAAAGGCTGCAAATTTTCATAGCCACTTGATAATAGATCTAAATAAAACTGTAAGCCCCAGTAGGAGAACCCTCCCCCTCAAGCTACAGTATGCTATATTGCTTACATCTTGCACAGCAGCTAATCTTCTTAGTTTATTACATAATTCACAAGTATGTGAAGATTTTCTTTAAATCAACAAATATATTAATGGACCATTGTAGTTTAATACCTTTTGTGTCTCATGGTAATTTAAGATGCTGTGGTCTCCAGACAATTCCTATGTGAGTCCATGACTCAGCGCCGCCGGCCTTTGTGCTCAGATTATATTCTCTACGTAACATGTCTGGGAGACGTAATCTGACCTTATACTAAAGGAAGCGAAGTGCGGGCGTGTGAGGGAGGGATTATCTAGTGATGCGCTAAAGCATGTTATGTGATTAACTTACCTGGGAACAGTCTGACATGCTATAATGCATACACATATATACATACAGTCGAGTCACATTATTATGACCTCCAGCTAATATCCGAATAACCGCCATGTGCAGGATGGACAGCAGTTAGACGGCGTGGTAGTGAGTTAGTAAGATGCTGGAAGGTTGGCGAGGGTATCCGGAGCCATGCAGACTGTGGTGCATCCTACAGCTGCTGAAGAGTTGGTACCGCAGGTGCTCCATGGGGTTCACGTCTGGGTAATGTGGAGGCCAGGACAACTCTGGCTGTATGACATGTTGCATTGTCCTGCTGGAAGATCACTCCAGGGAAGACAGTCACCATGTATGGGTGTACTTGATCTGCCAGGATGGATAGATAACCCAAATCTGGACCCAGACAAAATAAATTCCCCAGACCATAACGCTGCCGCCACCAGCTTGTGTTCTTCCAACAATGGTTGCAGAGTGTTTGTTCTCTTAAGTTATGCACCTGACAACCAATGTCCAGTAGATGGAGCAGGAAACGCGTCTCATAAGAGAAGGCAACCCTTTGCAAATCAGAAGAGGTCCAATGTTGTTACTGTCTGCAAATTGAAGGCGTTGCTGACTAGGACCCCTCTTCAGCATGGGAGCAGTGACCGGCAGTTTGCCTCGGGCCCCATACTCAACAGGTTACTGTCATTTTAGACACACATCTGGAAGCCCCCTGGTTCATTTGGATGGGAGTTGTTCAGCTGTAGCGTGTCGGTTGGCCTCACACACCTTGACATCAGTGGCACGCGGGGCTACTCAGTTTCCACGCCCTATATTTGCAATGGTGCCGTTTGTCCAGTCGCGGTGCACTGTCCAGTCGCGGTGCACTTTAAACACAGCAGCACGCGCACAGTTCACAATCTGCGCTGTTTGAGAAATACTGCCACCCTTGGACCCAAAAGCCAATGATCACTCCTTTTCAAAGTAAGATAAATCACACATTTTATCCATGACAGCAATGGTTGATATGTTTGCAGAATGCCTACATGTTGCCTCATATACACACTAAGCCGGCTCACATGGCGTATTTCATTGGCTACGGGCTGCTGGCGTCAAAAGTAGGTCATAATAATGTGACTCGACCCTGTATATATATATATATATATATATATAATGAATAGTACATTTGTAATTCTACTTGAATGTCTAAAAAAATAAGTTAATAAACTTATTTCCTGCTCAAGTATATATATATATATATATATATATATATATATATGTATACCCTTAGATTGTAAGTTTGCGAGTTTTCAATCTTGTGTCAGTGCCTTGAAAACGAGCACTATGTATAAGCTCAAAAACAGGGCCCCCCCATTCTTTTCTAAGGTGTTACGTTTTTTTTTTCTGCCATGTACTCAACCCCTGTACAGCGCTACGAAATACTGTATGTTGGCGCGATATGAATAAAGATAATAATAATAATAATAATATGTAAAAATATATATTTATATACTTATATATACACATACACATATATATATTTTTTTTCCTGCACCAATTTAGCCCTGATATAAATCTATATTTATACTATCAAAATATTTGAGGAAGTAAGGTTGAGGGAAGTATTTGATCAAAGTTTTGGTAGTTTTACAGTCAAATACTATAAATGGCACCCCCTTAGTGGGAGCCAAAAGGGCCACTATGGTCCCAAACTTTTTGTATTTATAATAATTTATTTTATACATTACAGTAGAATAATAATGATAAATAATAAAAAGTGTTAGACCCACCTTTATCGTACTGGTGAGTTAAGTAGTGAGTTAAGAAGACGTGCAAATTATGTTTTATCTGAATTACACTATACACAGACACCCATAAGGCTCACTGCCTTTCTGGATGGGAAGACAATCCCACACTGTATATATTTTTCTATATAATATAATATGTATATATAATAGACAATTATTTTTCATACAAGATGTTTCCGTAATGTTTTGAGTCTGCTAGAAATGGTGGGCCGTGTAATAAGCAGCTTATAGCAGAGGAGGAGGATCTTGTCAGGTAGTTTACGCTTTAACAGCTGCTGCTTTCTATATTTCTTTGAAAAGATCAACCTGAAAATGCGCCAAACATTTTTAATAGGCAAAAATAATTAAACACAAATAGTTTTTACTGCAGGGTTCCATTTTATTTTCTGAGCTGGCACTATCTGCAACTCTTTCCCAAGGAAATTAGTTTTTTTATTAGTTAGTATGCACTAGCAGATTTAGCTGCCACATTTCCATTATGCAGATATAATCTCCAAAATCATGCAAGGCCTCCTCCCAATGCAGGAGGTAGATAATCAGAAACCAACATGGCAGTACAATTCAATATACAAGGTAATCAATTAGAAGCTGGATTTTGCTTATTTTCAGGTGTAGTTTTTATGTATTTGGTTACAGTGATCTTATGCAGCTGGATACTGGACCTGATTTTCTTCATGGTGGTTACATCTAGATATAGTGCAGTAATACAAGGATGGTCAGTGGTGGAGCTGCTGCCCGTGCAACTGGTGCAAAGCACCAGGGCCCACATCAGGGACTACTGGTAGCAGTAAAGGAGGTCTCCTTATGTATTAGGGGATAAAGGTATTAATTTTTTTACAAAGGTGTGATCTACCACCTACATATTTTGGCTTTTTACTGACCCCCTGCAGGCACCAAAGAAGTTCCAAGGGGCCCCCAAATTATTTTGCACCAGGGCCCTCCATTCACTAACTCCACCCATGATTAAGGCTGGGGGACTTTTCCATTAAGGTTATGGGTCCTATAGTTCTATAGTGTGTATAATATTATAACAATGGCCGGTCTATGTGTCTCTTCTGGTAGGGAAAGGGTTAAAGTGTTTATTTTATTTCCACATTAAAATTATAATGTTAAAATGCCATTAAACAGTGAAAGCCTAAAATCTTTATTTATGAAAATAGCAGATTATATATATATAGATGTATATATATATATATATATATATATCACATATATAGTTGTGAGCGTACGGGTCGTTGCTCACGCTTGCGGGCTCGCGTAGCGAGCCCGCGGCCTTTGCGAAGCGAGGGCCGTGGCTCGCGAAGCGAGCCCCGGCCCTCGCGTAGCGAGGTCACTGGGCAAGGGCCTCAGTTGCTGGCATGGAGCGCCGAAAGCGCTCCATGCCAGCAACTGAGGACCCTCGCGAAGCGAGGGCCTCAGTTGCTGGCGAGGTCACTGGGCAAGGGCCTCAGTTGCTGGCATGGAGCGCCGAAAGCGCTCCATGCCAGCAACTGAGGCCCCTCGCGAAGCGAGGGCCTCAGTTGCTGGCGAGGTCACTGGGCAAGGGCCTCAGTTGCTGGCATGGAGCGCCGAAAGCGCTCCATGCCAGCAACTGAGGCCCCTCGCGAAGCGAGGGACTCAGTTGCTGGCGAGGTCACTGGGCAAGGGCCTCAAACCCTCGCAAACTTCACGTCGCTACTCAAAAAACACGACACACAAATTACGACACTCGCTAAATTTTACGACGAACGCAAACAACCTACGAAACACGTTACCACACATTACGACCTCGCAAACATCGGACGCAACACGCCGACATACAAACATTTAAAACACAATACATACACACAGCACATACATAAAAACCTTACCTACACCAAGAGGGAGCACCCAGGACCTCAAAAATGCAACTTACACCTCGATTTTACTCGAAATAAAAGAGTTTTGAGACTAAAAAAAAATCTAAGCGACAGAAAAAATGGCCGCCGAACAAAACGAAAACGAGGCTACAGCACTCTAAACTCGCAAAACACCACAACAAACTCGCAAAACGCCACAAACCACCTACGGATATTCATACCACACAGTGCACACATTCAGCATGCTTACACAGCAGCTCCACAGCACTGATGCTGCAGCAACATCAACACAGATTGCCAGCTCTTCAGCACAATGCTTCAAAATAGGTACACTATATTCATTTATTAATGTATTATATATTTCATTATTAGACACCAAACAGCATTAGCTACCTTACAATTTCATTGCCGTCATTTTTTGACGGGCAATTCGCTAGTATATATATACTAGCGAATTGCCTGTCAAAAATGACGGCATGATATAGTGTTGTACTTTTTGTTTGTCTCTTTCCTCCCTCTCCCTCCCTCGTGTTTCTTTCCCTCCTCTCCCTCCCTTGTGTCTCTTCCCCCCTCCCTCCCATGTGTCTTTTTTTGTCCCCTCTCCCTCCCCTGTCCCCTCTCCCATCGCTGTGTCTTTCTCCCCACTCACATATCTCTTTCCCCCCTCTCCCTCCCCTATGTCTATTCCCC
Organism: Discoglossus pictus; assembly: GCA_027410445.1. Taxonomy (NCBI): domain Eukaryota; kingdom Metazoa; phylum Chordata; class Amphibia; order Anura; family Alytidae; genus Discoglossus; species Discoglossus pictus. The sequence goes on from CM050168.1 coordinate 10,179,692, forward strand.
CTCCCTCCTCTGTGTCTCTTTCCCCCTCTCCCTCCTCTGTCTCTCTTCCCCCCTTCTCCCTCCTCTGTGTCCCCCCCTCTGTGTCTCTTTCCCCCCTCTCCCTCCTCTGTGTCTCTTCCCCCCATCTCCATCCTCTGTGAATATTTCCCTCTCTCCCTCCTCTGTGTCTCTACCCCCTCTCCCTCCTCTGTGTCTCTTTCCGCCTCTCCCTCCTCTGTGTCCCCCGTGTCTCTTTCCCCCCTCTCCCTCCTCTGTCTCTTCCCCCCATCTCCATCCTGTGATTCTTTCCCCCTCTCCCTCCTCTGTGTCTCTACCCCCTCTCCCTCCTCTGTGTCTCTACCCCCCTTCTCCCTCCTCTGTGTCTCTCCCCCCCTCCGGTCTCCCCCTTCCTATGTTTCTTCCCCCCTCTACTCCCTCCCCTACGTGTCTTTGTCCTGCTCTCCCTTTCCTGTGTCTCTCCCCCCCCCTCTAACCCCTGTGTCTCTTTCCCTCCCACTCTCTCCCCTGTGTCTCTTTCCACCCTTTCCCCCTCTCCCTCCCCTGTGTTCCTCCTGCCCCCCCCCCCACCCATGTCACTCGTGTCCTGGAGGTGGTCCTTGTCCTTGGCCGGCGGCGTTTTGTGCTGGAGGACCACCTTGTCCTGGGGGCTCTGGTTGTCCGGCTCGGCCCAGTCCCTGGAGGTGGGGTCCCAGCCTCCGCCGGGGGGGAGGGGGTTGGCGCTCTGTCTGGGTCACTGGTGGACTCCTGTGCGGTGGGTTGTGGGCCTGGCGTGGGTCCCCGGCCTCTGATGCTCCCGCTGGCCGAGCCATGCCGGCCTGCAGGGGGTGTGTTGAGCAGCTGGGGTGAGCGCCTGAGGACAGCGCACGGCTCTCCTCCCCCCACTGCCCTCCCCTGCACTACAGCTCCCCCTGTACCTTTTGTGCCTTACACATGCGCAAGGCGGGGGGTGGCAAATCCGGAGGTGCTGGTGCTCATGTGTGACGGGCAATGGGGGAGGAGGATGAGCCATGGGGAGGAGGAGCATTGCACCCTAAGCCAAAGACCTACGGGCCTCGCGATGAGCGCCGCAGGCTTCGGCGCTCATTGCACCCTAAGTCCTAAGCCTAAAACCTACGGGCCTCGCGATGAGCGCCTCTTTGCAGCCCAAGTCGTGCGAGCCTTGTGATGAGAGCCTATGGCCGAAGGCGCTCA
>CM050168.1:10188382-10193382 GCA_027410445.1 Discoglossus pictus
TGACGGGCCTCCTCAATATGTCCCACCATAACAGCAAAAGCAGCTAAAAAATAGAGGGAGACGCCTTTAAAATGTCACCATCACTGATTTTATAATATGTCTTTCATTTATTTATTTATACATATGTCATTGGTGGGGGCTGCCATTCATTTATTGCATCTCCATTCTACCCTATTGTACGCTATATATCATGGTGGCAGGCTTGCAATAGAACTGAATAGAGATCTTCTACATAAAATCCCTGCAAGTTGGACAATCTCTCTAGGGAAAAGCAAATAAATAAATGTCAGCCTCCATTAAAGCAACGTTACATATAGCAGTTCAATATGAAGATGGTGTTTTGTTATCCTTTAGCCACAGTCTAGTTCTTCGGAAAGACGTTCAGAGTTCACATATAAAGAATGTAGTTCAAATTGCTCTATTTTACTGGATGCTTTTGATAAATATACCATTGTATAATTGATAGTTTGCACTTTTGAAGAACTAGACTTAGTAACAATCAAACGTAAAAATAACCCATTATTATGCTGCAGTGGGGGCAGCCATTCTGTATTTATTAACCTGGTCTGTTATCCAGGAAGGAATCTGGGAATTAGATACATTCATATAGGAATAACTGTAAGACCTTATCTGCATCCAAGATCCGCCTCTAGATAACACAATGTTGACTGACTTTCATTTCACATACAGATTAATTCTACTGTCAAACACATACATGATATCGCATTAGTAGGTAATGAGCGGCACCCTGGGCCAGATGTACTAAAGGGTGATGTATAGGGACAAGTGATCCCCAGGCATATGCAGCTTTACATTGCATCGCTCTCTGACCATCACGTATATAAAATATTAGTTGCTATTTGCACATGCTCAGAAGAACTTTAGCTAATGGGAACAACATCTAGAATTGCAATAGATATGTACTACAAATACTCTGAGCATGTGAAAAATCCTGTGATTAAAGGTGTATGGGAGGTATATAATATCCCTGTGCATGGGTGTAGGAACGGGGGGATAAGGGGAAGGGGACAAATCCCCCCCAGATTTCTCATTGTGTGTATATCAAGTGAGCTATATTGCCCCCCCCCCCCTGAATTATTTTGGTTCCTACAGCTCTGCCTAAAATCAAACAAAACTTCCCTGTATGGGTCTGCCCACTGCAGCTCATGAAGACACAGACTCTGCTGTACATGCTGTACTGTGACGACAGCTTGCAGATTGACAACTATTATAGTTCATAAGGTCTGTCATCTCAGACTACATGTGCAACTATGGGAAGATTCCTGTCTCGCAGACTAATTAAAATTGGTCAAAATACAGTAATATATATATATAAATAAGGGACTTCTGTTTCAGTTATTATTATTATTATTATTATTATTATTATTATTATTATTATTAATAATAATAATAATAATAATATAATAATAATAATAATATTAAACACTAATAATAATAATAACTGACTATACATTGTACCAATGTTTCTAAAGTGAGATATTCAAAATCGTTTATGCTGTATTATTATGCAAATGAGCAGATCCTGGATACTAATTAGATGCTTTGATTTGCTAATTAGTAGCACAGTATGCTTGTTTGTTTTGTTTTGTAATAATAAAAATAATATAACTAATAATAATAATTAGAACTTATATATAACAACTTGAATTAATTATAATATTTCAAACTGATTATATATTGCACCAGTGAGATATTCTATATTGTTTATGCTGCATTATTATGCAAATGAGCAGATCTGAGTGCCTAATTAGAGGCTTTGATGTGTTAATTGGTTTTATATTGAAACAATGTTACGAAATAGTATCATGCTGTTAGATCCCCTCTGCACACTTATCAAGCACTCCAAATTAGCATTACTAAATATCTCAGGAATGATTTACCATAGAGGAAAACTGCTAGTACAATGTATAGACAGTAAAATGAAAGCTGCATTTGTAAATGATTCTGGTGCTTGTTTTTGCTGTGTGATGCTTTGTAGTTGTTGTTTTAACCTCACAGTAAACAACGAGGTCGATTTAACGCCGTCTGTTTATAAATAGATACAATGTAACACGTCCCGTCTGTGACAAACTAAAGCTGTTGCGGCTTGTCATTTGCACGGACATATCACAGGTGGGAGTGGAACGAAGCGACCCCCCCCCCCCCCCCCCCCACGCCCCATGGGGTATTCATCTGTACGTGATGGGGGTTCCACGCCGACAGGTAGAGACCTGCAGCAAGTGCATGACCTGCAATGAAAATAACACCTGTCACTTTAAGGGACCACGTTATACAATGTAACTAACAGCAATAGCAGCTGTGGAACCGACGAACATAAAGGCATTAACACTTGGGATCCACCAAGTTTGTTCTACATGACTGAAAATGAAGTCCAAATAAAACTTTTTGAATTTAATAAGAGTTTTTATAGAATCTAGTTATTCCTGTATCTAATCAGAGAGTTTCTGCAAGGACCAAAAATAACAAGCACCCTCAAAATGGCAATACAGTCAAATCTCAAAGTAAAAACATGTGGGTCTGATTATTGCAGAAAATCTGAGAGTTTAGAGGAAACTTTTTTGGTGAATGGAGAATATGAAGGAATGTGCCTAAAAACTTGATAACTTGGTAACTCCTTGTTGTTGTTTAGTTGTTTAGTCATGTCCGACTCTCAGTGACCCTATGGTCCGCAGAATGCCAGGCACATCTGGTACCCGCTGCACCTCTGAGCACCATCAAGCTCATGTTCATTGCTTCAATGACCTCATCTATCCAAACTCCTGATAAGGATTAGGTTAAATTAACACTTTGAGTGCCATAAAACTATCAAAACGCCATAAATGGTGAAACGGGCTTCAAATAAAAATGTTTTTGCACATTTCTGTTTTATTTTAAGTGCTCTACATGATGGTGCCGGGCAGTTATAATTTTAGTACATTCTGCATGAGTCTGGGGGCTTCTGTTTTTGACTTTTAGATCTGTTCTTGCTGCCGTATTGTCCCGTCCTTTGTCCCATCCCTCAGGGTGTATCACTGTGGCATTACATTGTAAAACTCCATATTGCTGCTTCTAATACAGGAGCCAATACCACATGACTGCATGGATAAAACTGGTCATGCGGCCTGCATTAGAAGATGCAATATGGATATTCATAGTCACTTAAATCCTCAAAATAACTGATTTCAGCTGAAAATAGTATTCCATCTGGATATACCCGACCATCTCACTGTTAAAATGTAAGTTGTCTACATCATTTCCAATGTATTTTGTATTAATTGCACTAAATCAGCTTCAGTTATGAAGGGAATGCGCCATTCCAGATTTTTAGGATATTCCTAGGTAAGCACAAGCCATAGATTAAGCCAACTGTACACAAACAAGATATCCTGAAAATCCAGAGTGAAATCAGCCTTCCAGAGCTGGGGATAGTAAAGATTTTAGTTTGTTTGTTACAGACTTCATAAACACGTGACGTTTTCCCAAACTACGCGTGCCCTTTATGCTCTTTCCTAGCGGCGCTCTCACAATGTGTCTGTGTGTGCGGAAGGAACGCCCTGGGGCGAGGTTTCCTCCCGCTCCACATTTAACAGATTCCTGATGTTTAATGTTTACATTCAGTTCACTGCACCTGCTGTTTATACTCTGAGTGGAAGAGTTAGATAACTGAGCCAGACCACCCTCTCTCTAATTGTCCTTATCTAGGGCCGTTAATTATGTTTCACAGTCATATATATATATATATATATATATATATATATATATATATATATATATATATATATATATATATATATAGAATGGACCACCCCCCTCTCTAAATGTCCTTATCTAGGGCCATTAATTATCTTTCACAGTCATATATATATATATATATATAAATAAAATGGACCACCCCCTCTCTAAGGTCCTCATTCAATTGCGATTTGGCCAATTGAATAGGGCTCTAAATAAGCACATAGCATATTTTTTTAACAGAAGTTTTTAGTTAGTGAAAACCTTGCTTTTGGATAGATATTTACAAACTAAAAACTTCTTTAAAAAAAATATGTTATGTGCTTATTTAGACCCTTATTCAATTGGCAAAGTTGCAATTGAATGAGGGCTAATTGTCTATATCTAGGGCCATTAATTATCTTTCATGGTCATATATATAATGGACAACCCCCTCTCTCTAATTGTCCTTATCTAGGGCCGATAATTATCTGTTATGGTCATATATATAAGGGACCATCCCCTCTCTCTAATTCTTCTTATCTAGGGCTGTTAATTAACTTTCACAGTCATATATATATATATATATATATATATATATATATATATATATATATATATATATATTTATATATATATATATATATATAATGGATATACTCTGAGTGGAAGAGTTAGATAACTGAGCTTGAAAGTTGGACATTTTAAGATTAAATTATATATAACAGACCACCCTCTCTCTAATTGTCCTTATCTAGGGCCGTTAATTATGCTTCACAGTCATATATATATAAATAAATAAAATGGACCACCCGTCTCTAATTGTCTATATCTAGGGCCATTAATTATCTTTCATGGTCATATATCTAACGGACCACCCCTTCTCTAATTGTCCTTATCTAGGGCCTTTAATTATCTTTTATAGTCATATATATAAGGGGCCATCCCCTCTCTCTAATTGTTCTTATCTAGGGCCGTTAATTGACTTTTACAGTCATAAAAACGAAGGGCATGCCCTGTTGGATAAATTATAATAGTCACCAAGTTGTTTACAAATAAATGATGATAATAATAACAATGGTCAATTATTAGTTTGTGCCATTAGACACATTTATGTCAACTGATCATGCTTATCATCCTTTCAGAGTTAGATAGTAGTATGATAAGGGAAATTAATAATAAAGGGCCTGTACACATGATTTATACTATAGTACCAAACTTTCAAGCTTAATTATCTAATATTGATTTATAGAAGAAATTACATTAAATATAGTGTATGGTTATTTTCT
>CM050168.1:10198382-10225882 GCA_027410445.1 Discoglossus pictus
ACAGTGGAGGGAGGAAAGAGACACAAGGGAGTGAGAGAGGGGGGACAGACACAGGGGAGGGAGGGGGGAAGATACACAGGGGATGGAGAGGGGCGAAAGAGACACAAGGGAGTGAGAGAGGGGAAAGAGACATGGAGGTGGGGAGAGCGACTCAGGGGAGGGAGAGGGGGGAAGAGACACAGGAGAGGGAGAGAAACAGGGTAGGGAGAGGGGGGAAGAGACACAGGGGAGTGAGAGAGGGGGAAGAGACACAGTGGAGGGAGAGGGGGGGAGGAGACACAGTAGAGGGAGAGGGAGGAAAGAGACACAAGGGAGTGAGAGAGGGCGAAGAGACACAGGGGAGGGTGATGGGGAAGAGACACAGGGGAGGGAGAGGGGGGGGAAAGAGCCCCCGGGGAGGGAGAGGGGGAAAGAGACACAAGGGAGTGAGAGAGGGGAAAGAGACATGGGGGAGGGGGGAGAGACTCAGGGGAGGGAGAGGGGGGAAGAGACACAGGGGAGGGAGAGAGGGGGAAAGAGACACAGGGGAGGGAGAGGAAGGGAAGAGACACAGGGGAGGGAGAGGGGAGGGAGAAACAGGGGACGGAGAGGTGGAAGAGACACAGGGGAGTGAGAGAGGGGGAAGAGACACATGGGAGGGAAAGGGGGGGAAGAGACACAGGGGAGGGAGAGAGGGGGAGAGACCCAGGGGAGGGAGAGGGGGGGAGAGACACAGTGGAGGGTGAGGGAGGAAAGAGACACAAGGGAGTGTGAGAGGGGGAAGAGACACAGGGGAGGGAGAGGGGGAAGAGACACAGGGGATGGAGAGGGGGGAAGAGACACAGGGGAGGGAGATAGGGGAAAGAGACACAAGGGAGTGACAGAGGGGGAAGAGACATGGGGGAGGGGGAGAGACTCAGGGGAGGGAGAGGAGGGGAAGAGACACAGGGGAGTGAGAGAGGGGGCAGAGACACAGGGGAGTGAGAGGGGGAAAGAGACACAGTGGAGGGAGGGGGGGAGAGACACAGTAGAGGGAGAGGGAGGAAAGAGACACAAGGGAGTGAGAGAGAGTGAAGAGACACAGGGGGGGTGATGGGGAAGAGACACAGGGGAGGGAGAGGGGGGAAAGAGCCACCGGGGAGGGAGAGGGGGAAGAGACATAAGGGAGTGAGAGAGGGGAAAGAGACATGGGGGAGGGGGGATAGACTCAGGGGAGGAAGAGGGGGGAAGAGACACAGGGGAGGGAGAGAGGGGGAAAGAGACACAGGGGAGGGAGAGGAAGGGAAGAGACACAGGGGAGGGAGAGGGGAGGGAGAAACAGGGGAGGGAGAGGGGGGAAAGACACAGGGGAGTGAGAGAGGGGGAAGAGACACAGGGGAGGGAAATGGGGGGAAGAGACACAGGGGAGTGAGAGAGGGGGAGAGACCCAGGGGAGGGAGAGGGGGGGAAGAGACACAGTGGAGGGAGAGGGAGGAAAGAGACACAAGGGAGTGAGAGAGGGGGAAGAGACACAGGGGAGGGAGAGGGGGAAGAGACACAGGGGATGGAGAGGGGGGAAGAGACACAGGGGAGGGAGATAGGGGAAAGAGACACAAGGGAGTGACAGAGGGGGAAGACACATGGGGGAGGGGGGAGAGACTCAGGGGAGGGAGAGGAGGGGAAGAGACACAGGGGAGTGAGAGAGGGGGGAGAGACACAGGGGAGTGAGAGGGGGAAAGAGACACAGTGGAGGGAGAGTGAGGAAAGAGACACAAGGGAATGAGAGAGGGGGAAGAGACACAGGGGAGGGAAAGTGGGGAAAGAGACACAACAGAGTGAGAGAGGGGGAAGAGACACAGGGGAGTGAGAGGGGGGAAAGAGACACAGTGGAGGGAGAGGGAGGGAAGAGACACAAGGGAGTGAGAGAGGGGAAAGAGACATGGGGGTGGGGGAGAGAGACTCAGGGGAGGAAGAGGGGGAAGATACACAGGGGAGTGAGAGGGGGGAAAGAGACACAGTGGAGGGAGAGGGAGGAAAGAGACACAAGGGAGTGAGAGAGGGGGAAGAGACACAGGGGAGGGAGATGGGGAAGATACACAGGGGAGGGAAAGGGGGAAAGTGACACAGGGGAGAGAGAGGGGAGAAAGAGACACAAGGGAGTGAGAGAGGGGGAAAATACATGGGGGGAGGGAAAGGGGGCGAAGAGACAGGGGAGTGAGACAGGGAGGAGAGACCCAGGGGAGGGAGATGGGGGGAGAGACACAGTGGATGAAGAGGGAGGAAAGAGACACAAGGGAGTGAGAGAGGGTGAAGAGACACAGGGGAGGGAGAGGGTGAAGAGACACAGGGGAGGGAGAGGGGGAAGAGACACAGGGGAGGGAGAGGGGGAAAGAGACACCGAGGAGGGAGAGGGGGGAAAGAGACAGAAGGGAGTGAGAGAGGGGAAAGAGACATGGGGGGAGGCGGGAGTGACTCAGAGGAGGGATAGGGGGAAGAGACACAGGGGAGTCAGAGAGAGGGGGAAAGAGACACAGGGGAGGGAGAGGAAGAGAAGAGACACAGGGGAGGGAGAGAGGGGGAAGAGACACAGGGGAGGGATAGGGGGAAGAGACACAGGGGAGGGAGAGAGGGGGAAAGAGACACAGGGGAGGGAGAGGAAGGGAAGAGACACAGGGGAGGGCGAGGGGAGGGAGAAACCAGGGAGGGGGAGGGGGGAGAGACACAGGGGAGGGAGAGGGGGGAAATAGACACAACAGAGTGAGAGAGGGGGAAGGGACAGGGGAGGGAGAGGGGGAGATACACAGGGGAGGGAGAGGGGGAAAAGAGACACAGGGAAGAGAGAGGGGGAAAGAGACACAAGGGAGTGAGAGAGGGGAAAGAGACATGGGGGGAGGGGAGAGAGGGGGAAGAAACACAGGGAAGGGAGAGAAACAGGGGAGGGAGAGGGGGGAAGAGACACAGGGGAGTGAGAGAGGGGGAAGAGACACAGTGGAGGGAAAGGGGGGGAAGAGACAAAGGGGAGTGAGAGAGGGGGGAGACCCAGGGGAGGGAGAGGGGGGAGAGACACCGGGGAGGGAGAGGGGGGAAAGAGACACAAGGGAGTGAGAGAGGGGAAATGGACATGGGGGATGGGGGGAGAGACTAAGGGGAGGGAGAGGGGGGGAAGAGACACAGGGGAGGGAGAGAGGGGGAAAGAGACACAGGGGAGGGAGAGGGGGGAAAGAGACACAAGGGAGTGAGAGAGGGGAAATGGACATGTGGGAGGGGGAGAGACTCAGGGGAGGGAGAGGGGGGAAGAGACACAGGGGAGGGAGAGAGGGGGAAAGAGACACAGGGGAGGGAGAGGAAGGGAAGAGACATGGGGAGGGAGAGAGGAGGGAGAAACAGGGGAGGGAGAGGGGGAAGAGACACAGGGGAGTGAGTGAGGGGGAAGAGACACAGGGGAGGGAAAGGGGGGAAGAGACACAGGGGAGTGAGAGAGGGGGAGAGACCCAGGGGAGGGAGAGGGAAGGGAAGAGACACAGTGGAGGGAGAGGGGGAAAGAGACAGAACAGAGTGAGAGAGGGGGAAGAGACACAGGGGGAGTGAGAGAGGGGGAAGAGACACAGGGGAGGGAGAGGGGGAAGAGACACAGGGGAGGAAGAGGGGGGAAAGAGACACAGGGGAGGGAGAGGGGGGGGAAGAGACACAGTGGAGGGAGAGGGGGAAAGAGACAGAACAGAGTGAGAGAGGGGGAAGAGACACAGGGGGAGTGAGAGAGAGGGAAGAGACACAGGGGAGGGAGGGGGGAAGGGAGACACAGGGGAGGGGGGGGGGAAGAGACACAACGGAGTGAGAGAGGGGGAATAGACACAGGGGGAGGGGGAGAGACACAGAGGAAAGAGAAGGGGCAGAGACACAGGGGAGTGGGAGGGGGAAAGTGAGACAGTGGAGGGAGAGAAGGGGGAAGAGACACAGGGGAGGAAGACTGAGGAAAGAGACACAAGGGAGTGAGAGGGGGAAGGGACACAGGGGAGGGAGAGGGGGAGATACACAGGGGAGGGAGAGGGGGGAAAGAGACACAGGGAAGAGAGAGGGGGGAAAGAGACACAAGGGAGTGAGAGAGGGGAAAGAGACATGGGGGGAGGGGAGAGCGACTCAGGGGAGGGAGAGGGGGGAAGAGACACAGGGGAGGGAGAGAAACAGGGTAGGGAGAGGGGGAAGAGACACAGGGGAGTGAGAGAGGGGGAAGAGACACACTGGAGGGAAAGGGGGGAAGAGACAAAGGGAAGTGAGAGAGGGGGGAGAGACCCAGAGGAGGGAGAGGGGGGGAGAGACACAGGGGATGGAGAGGGGTAAGAGACACAGGGGAGGGAGAGGGGGGAAAGAGACACCGGAGAGGGAGAGGGGGGAAAGAGACACAAGGGAGTGAGAGAGGGGAAATGGACATGGGGGATGGGGGGAGAGACTAAGGGGAGGGAGAGGGGGGAAGAGACACAGGGGAGGGAGAGAGGGGGAAAAAGATACACAGGGGAGGGAGAGGGGGGGATAGAGACACAAGGGAGTGAGAGAGGGGAAATGGACATGGGGGAGGGGGAGAGACTCAGGGGAGGGAGAGGGGGGAAGAGACACAGGGGAGGGAGAGAGGGGGAAAGAGACACAGGGGAGGGAGAGGAAGGGAAGAGACACAGGGGAGGGAGAAACAGGGGAGGGAGAGGGAGAAGAGACATAGGGGAGTGAGTGAGGGGGAAGAGACACAGGGGAGGGAAAGGGGGGGAAGAGACACAGGGGAGTGAGAGAGGAGGAGAGACCCAGGGGAGGGAGAGGGGGGGGAAGAGACACAGTGGAGGGAGAGGGAGGAAAGAGACAGAACAGAGTGAGAGAGGGGGAAGAGACACAGGGGGAGTGAGAGAGGGGGAAGAGACACAGGGGAGGGAGAGGGGGAAGAGACACAGGGGAGGAAGAGGGGGGAAAGAGACACAGGGGAGGGAGAGGGGGGGGAAGAGACACAGTGGAGGGAGAGGGGGAAAGAGACAGAACAGAGTGAGAGAGGGGGAAGAGACACAGGGGTAGTGAGAGATGGGGAAGAGACACAGGGGAGGGAGAGGGGGAAGAGACACAGGGGAGGGAGAGGGGGGAAAGAGACACAGGGGAGGGGGGGAAGAGACACAACGGAGTGAGAGAGGTGGAATAGACACAGGGGGAGGGGGAGAGACACAGAGGAGGGAGAAGGGGCAGAGACACAGGGGAGGGAGAGGGGGGGAAGTGACACAGGGGAGGGAGAGAAGGGGGAAGAGACACAGGGAAGGGAGAGGGGGGAGAGACACAGGGGAGGGAGAGGGGTAAGAGACACAGGGGAGGGAGAGGGGAGAAAGAGACACCGGGGAGGGAGAGGGGGGAAAGAGACACAAGGGAGTGAGAGAGGGGAAATGGACATGGGGGATGGGGGGAGAGACTAAGGGGAGGGAGAGGGGGGGAAGAGACACAGGGGAGGGAGAGAGGGGGAAAGAGACACAGGGGAGGGAGAGGGGGGAAAGAGACACAAGGGAGTGAGAGAGGGGAAATGGACATGGGGGAGGGGGAGAGACTCAGGGGAGGGAGAGGGGGAAGAGACACAGGGGAGGTAGAGAGGGGGAAAGAGATACAGGGGAGGGAGAGGAAGGGAAGAGACACATGGGGAGGGAGAGAGGAGGGAGAAACAGGGGAGGGAGAGGGGGAAGAGACATAGGGGAGTGAGTGAGGGGGAAGAGACACAGGGGAGGGAAAGGGGGGGAAGAGACACAGGGGAGTGAGAGAGGGGGAGAGACCCAGGGGAGGGAGAGGGGGGGAAGAGACACAGTGGAGGGAGAGGGAGGAAAGAGACAGAACAGAGTGAGAGAGGGGGAAGAGACACAGGGGGAGTGAGAGAGGGGGAAGAGACACAGGGGAGGGAGAGGGGGAAGAGACACAGGGGAGGAAGAGGGGGGAAAGAGACACAGGGGAGGGAGAGGGGGGGGGAAGAGACACAGTGGAGGGAGAGGGGGAAAGAGACAGAACAGAGTGAGAGAGGGGGAAGAGACACAGGGGTAGTGAGAGATGGGGAAGAGACACAGGGGAGGGAGAGGGGGAAGAGACACAGGGGAGGGAGAGGGGGGAAAGAGACACAGGGGAGGGGGGGAAGAGACACAACGGAGTGAGAGAGGGGGAATAGACACAGGGGGAGGGGGAGAGACACAGAGGAGGGAGAAGGGGCAGAGACACAGGGGAGGGAGAGGGGGGAAAGTGACACAGGGGAGGGAGAGAAGGGGGAAGAGACACAGGGGAGGGAGAGGGGGGAAGAGACACAGGGGAGGGAGAGGGGGAAAAGAGACACAGGAGAGTGGGAAATAGACACAGCAGGGGGGAAGAGGGGCAAAAGAGACAAAGGGGAGGGAGAAGGGGGCAAAAAGACATGGGAGGGAGAGGGGGAAAAGAGACACAGGGGAGGGAGAGAGGGGAAAGAGACACAGGGGAGGGAGAGGGGGAATGGGACAAAGGGGAGGGAGAGGGGGAAAGAGACACAGGGGTGGCCTTCGGCGCTCATCGCGAGGACCGTAAAGTAGAGGCGGGAGAGAGGCTCGCAATGAACACCAAAGGTGTTAATGGCGAGGCCTGCAAGTTAGAGGAGAGGAGAGCCTCGCATTGCATGGCAAACAACATTTTCAGGCTTCAAATTTTATTGCCGTCATTTGTGACGGGCAAGTCGCTAGTGTATATATAGTAACTAAAAAGTTAGGAACCAGCACTAACATTTCAGAAGCCATTATATGTATAGATAGATAGATAGAGAGAGAGAGAAAAAGGGAGAGAGAGTAAATAAATAGTACATCTGTGTTCACATTTGAATGTCTAAAACAAGTTAAAAACCTGCTTCCAGCTCAGAATTCCAAGATATACAGTTATTACACTGCATTCTGGGGACCTTGGCAAGGACATGGAAATGTGCCCACAAAGGCTTTCCTCTTGTAATCCATAACTATTTTAAACATGGCTTCCCTAAAGCAAATGCCTGCAGTATTATACAGCTTTGAGCATAGCTCATGATGGATTATACACAAGCTGAGGAATCCTACCCATGTACAGCTGTTTCAAGGTCACTGCTTCTCATCAGTGTGGGGCTGGATCATAGCTTGTGTAGTAGATTTTATGAGGAGGTAGTATATATACATATAACATTGCTAGTTTGTTACACATTTCACAAATATCTGAGATATTCCATAATCTACAACGGTCCTTTAAGATCCTAAAGACGCAATATTAAGATCAACAAAGACAATATGTGTAAAAGTCTTAGCACCCGCCTTATATTGCTACAAGACCTCTGTATATTAGATGATGTGAGCTGTTGAAGAGCACACAATATGGATGCAACTATTACCATTTAGAACTGCAGCTGTAGCTTCACTCGCTCTTGAAAATTGGTACCAATCAGCTCAGCATTTTATGTGTCAGGGATAGAAATGGAACTGACAACTCGGCATGCTCTTTAACATGAAAGAAACCTAAGTTTAGCTGAATTTGCCCTTCTATGAAGTTATTGCGGCTCATTACTACTCTAGATCACCGCCGTCTGAGCGTCTCAGAGATAATTATCACAATCTACAATCTGTATCTGTACAAACTGTTATCACTAACTCTGCCAAGTGCAACGGTCTGCTGGTAACGGCCAGACAGAGTCATCAGGGCGGCCATATACAAGATAAACAGCTTAAAGGGACATGGGAGGCTTCTGGCTGTTACTAGGTATAATACCCCGGGGTATCTATTTATTGACATGTACTTAATTTTATTAAGAAGTGTAAAATCATACAATTTGTACCTGTTTGGATCTGTCATATGCAGCTCCTGAATACACAGGCTGTGAAGTGCATTGTTTCAAATTAGCCTGTCATTGACCTCTCTCAGGTAGCATGTTGCAGAATGTTTCCACTGATTGATTACTATGAGACACTGCACACCATGAACCTAGAAGTACAGTCTTCATGAGCTGCAGATGGATGGAGCTATTTGTCAGAATTTAGACAGAAAAAACAGAGATGATAAACACTTTGTAATAAACTACATAAAAGTAAGTAGATACGCAGAGATATTATATACATAGTGACACCCAGGAACCGGCCATATCCCTTTAATTCAACAAATAAGAAACACATTCTGACTTCTCCTTGCCCATCCTTACCCACTCTCCCTCTATTGGTAGATAACAAAACACACCCTCATGATCCAACTCTCACAAAGTAATGTAAGAAACACATTCTGGCTTCTCCCTGTCCATCCTCCCTCACTTATAGGTATAAAACACACCCTCATGGTCCAACTCTCACAAATAAATATAAAAAAACATATTCTGACTTCTCACTGTCCATCCCTCACTGATAGATAAAAAAACACACCCCCATGGTCCAACTCTCACAAATTAATATAAAAAAACATATTCCGACTTCTCCCTGTCCATCCCTCACTGATAGATAACAAAACACACCCTCATGATCCAACTCTTCCAAATTGATGTAAGAAACACATAATTGATTCCAGTGCTCTTCTTTCTCTCTCCGCGCTATGAGAGTTATTTGATGGCCCCAGAGAGGAGGCAGCAAGGGAGGGAGGTCCTGTATATATAAAATATCCAACTTTCAAGCTCAGTTATCTAACACTGCTGCTAGAAAGTTTTAATAACAACCAATTATGTTTAATGTTATTCTTATTTGTTAAAGTTTATTTTATTACAAGTTCATACAGCGGGTGGGAACCATCACTGCCACGCTCCACAGCTGTAATCTAGTAAACAACAATGTTCTTATTTGAAGCTCTTCTACAGCTTTACAGTCCTGCCAAGATAAATGATAAGGCACTCAAACTGCTGATAGGCAGCACCTCAAGATTCATTGCGCTTATAGACCCATTCCTTCAGGTTCTGAATGGACCACAAATTACAAGCTCCCTCTAAATGCTTATATTTGTCATTAATAATTTCCACACTTTTTTGAGTTTGTTGAGAATTTTGTTTTTCTATTTGCAGGGCGCTTGTGATTTTTGGTTCATGCAGATCCTGTCTGCAGGGACGGGGGCAGTTGAAAAAAATAATTACGTTTTATAAAAATTCATAAAACACTTTTAAAAGTGTTTTTATACTTGATTTTCAGTGCTCTCCTTGATGATATAAAGCAGAATATAATTTGGTGTTATATTATATAAATTAGTAAACCCTATTTCATGTACAGGGGGGTCTTTAAAGGAACACTGGATTATTTAAAAACAGTAGATAATCACATAATTGTCAGGAAAACATTATAAAGTTAGTTTTTAATAAAAAAAAATACTTATGCCTTTAATAGTCCCTGGAGGCATCCATGATACCTTGGCAAAGGCTGCGCATGTTCAAGGGTGTATTTACATATCTAGCGCCCCTAGGCACGAATCAAGTTAATCTCTTCTACCATGATGCTCCACCAGCAGCTGTAGGCCTAACATTATATATATATATATATATATATATATATATATATATATATATATATATACACACAGTTCAGTCACCTTATTATGACCACCAGCTAATATCCCGAATAACCACCATGTGCAGCTCGGACAGCAGCTAGACGGCGTGGTAGTGAGTCAGTAAGAGGCTGGAAGGTTGTTAAGGGTATCTGGAGCCATGCAGACTGCGGCGCATCCTACAGCTGCTGAAGAGTGCGTGATGGAGGATCCATGCGGCGAACATGGTGATCAAGGTGGTACCGCAGGTGCTCGATGGGGTTGAAGTCCTGGGAATTTGGATGCCAGGGAAGTACTTGGAAGTCTTTGTCTTGCTCCTTCAACCACTCCTAGACAATTCTGGCCGTATGAAATGTTGCATTGTGCTGCTGGAAGATCCCATTTGCTCCAAGGAAGAGAGTCACATGTATGAGTGTACTCGATCTGTAAGGATGGATAGAGAACCCAATCGGGTAAGAGTGCCTTCCAGAGGTATGAGTGGACCCAGACAATGCCAAGAAAACATTCCCCAGACCATAACGCTGCCGCCACCAGCTTGTGTTCTTCCAACAATGGTTGCAGAGTGTTTGTTCTCTGGGGTTTTGCACCTGACACGCCAACGTCCGTCCAGTCGATAAAGCAGAAAACGTGGCTCATCAGAGAAGGCAACCCTTTGCCAATCAGAAAAGGTCAATTTTTGGTACTGTCGGGCAAATTGAAGCCGTTTCTGATGACGACCCCTTGTCAGCATGGGAGCAGTGACCAGCCGTTTGCTTTGGAGCCCCATACACAACCAGATTGGCTGTACTGTCATTTTAGACACTCGTCTGGTAGACCCCTGGTCTGGTTGGACGGTGAGTTGCTCACCTGTAGTGTGTCCATAGGTTTTAGACATGTTCACCCCTGACATCAATGGCACATGGTGTTCCACAGTTTCAATGCCGTTTTTTGGCAATGGTGCCATTTCACGGCACGTGGCGTATTTCATTGGCAACAATGAATAATGTGACTTGACCATGTATATATATATATATATATATATATATATATTATTAGTGTTATCATAGTGCAGCACACTGCAAATCGAGCACTTCCCAGCCACCTCCCTCACAAAATAACATGCTAATGGAACCTGGCTAGAGAAGGCTATGTATGAAACATAAACAAAGTAAATGAAAATGTATTGCTAGGCGCCTCTAGGTAGATGTATTTACATGCAGGCGCCCCTGGGCAGATGCCTTGTTCACCTATATGGCTATAAATGAGTGTGCGAGAGCAGGGTTTGCAGTGTGCACTGGGGTCGGTGTCAAAAATGAAAAGTTCCAGTGATATAACAAATCCCCCTCCCCATCCCTATTTATTAGAGGGACACATAGTGATGGACAGGGTCGGTCTGGATATTTGTATTAAACCAAATTTGCTAAATTGTACAAAAAATAAACTGAAGTTATTCTGCGTAATGAGAGTACTTTGTATAATAATACTTATACTATATCTTAGGTAAGTGCAGCAAGGGTTAATGCAGCAAGCATGGGGTTAATCAAATAAACCTTGGGTATGTAATGGATAAGATCCGGTGCCAGGAACCAGCGCTGGGCATCTTGGAAAGTACACAGGGCACTAAACCTGTCCATCATGGAGGCCGCGGCGCGCAGCGCGAGGTGAGCTTATAGTCTAATAATAATAGCATAACTCTGTGATCTACTCTGATCAGCTTTATTTGTCTATATATCAGCGTAAGTGTTAGATAATATAGGGTATTATAAGCATAAATTACATGAAAAGGTCCTTCCTCTCTCTCCTAATGACTTTATCTCGATTGGTTATCTCTTGCAGTGAGGAAGTGATAAGGCACAAGGGTGTGGTCATCTGGTAGATCTATATATGTATATCTGGCTAAGGATAAAAACCAGAGAAGCGTTTAGCTGCTCGCACTAAAATACAGCAATTCTAAGTGTCATTACTTTCAATAAGACTAATGGAAATCTATACAGCTTTTCAATGTTGAGAAAAAATCTCAGTTAAGCAGCTCAAATAATACATTAAAGGTTGTATTTACTTTATAAAGAAACATTTAGCCCATAATCAAGTGTAGTTATGCAAAAGAACAATCTGTTAATATGGAGCTATATTGATGTGAAAGGTCATCAGGTCACATCCAGTTTATACAATGTATCTCTGACCCCTGTTCTGATAATAAAAAGGAAAATTATATCATTTAACCTAAAATAGTTTCTTAAAGTTGTCAGTTTTTGACACATAGCTCTGGGAGCTTTTACTGAGATAAACAAGCTTGTAAAGTGGAAATGTGATAATAGTCAGATAAAAGCACTTCATACCGGTCAATAGGACCACTGAGCTCAAGTATTCCTATACAGATTGTAAATAACTAAAAAAGTATAGGCTAGACTTTACATTTTTATATTTTATACCAAATTACTCTTTGCTGCTTCTCTTAGATGGTTTGTGGTAAACTAATGAGCTTTTCATTAGTCATGTACTGGCAGCTGTAGCAGCCACATTCCGAGTCTCTTCGCACTTCATCAACTAAAATGGTAGGTTTCAGTGCACCATATTTGCATATAAAAGGTAATAAGTTAGTTTAACATAGTCAAATATTTGCTTATTTTTATAGTGTAGTTCTTCAAAACACAATTTTTATGTTACGGAATTCTTTAAATTTGGTGTCGGCGCAGTGATAGCAATAAGTATCCATACAGTGTTTCCGTGCTTTACCAGGGCGTGAATGTGTCCTGCCCACAGCATTAGTATGTTTAATAATAAATAAATAACCCCCGTCCAGCCGGACCCCGTCACATCGGCTCCAGCGCACAGCTGTCTCCGTCTGGTATAGACCTTCCAAAATAAATCTATGTCTCTAGCGCCACCTGCTGCTCCAAACCCACAGAGCAAGAGGGGAGAGAGGGTACACCGTAGCCTTATTATTTCATTTACTCTTTTTAAAAAAACTAGGCCATGACCCACTGATTGCCCCCCTGAGCCGCTCTGTGCCCATCTTATGTTCAGGGCCCTACCGGACCGACTAAAAGAGCAACTTGCTGGTGGCTGGGAATGGGACATCATAGTCGCTAAGATACCCATAGACAGTAGACCCTGTCGCTGATTGGCTCAGCCAGTAAAGGCAGCAACCAATAGGGGAGCCGCTACCTAAAATAATGTTGTGATGGAATGTTTAACTTTGAGAGGGAATTTTGAAAAGGACATTGGGATCCGGGGCGGAGCTACCAGTGGTGCAGGTAATGCAATGCACCAGGGCCCACATCTGAGGGGAGCCCAGCTATGGAAAGGGTTCTGGGAGGCTGCTGTTATGGGAAAGGGTATTAGGGAGGGGAACAAGGTGAAGGGGTCTTGGGGAGGGGTACTGAGTGAGTTGGTACCAAAGTGGGGGCCCAGCGCAAAAAATAATTACAATCTCCTTCCATTCTCTAGCTCCGCCTCCGATTGGGATAGAACACCATTGGCCATCCATCAAGTCATGAGGCACCCTGGGGATTGGTCAGACTGTCCACTGGTTTCCTGACCACGCAGATCAGCACCGGACTTGAGTTCAGAGGGGACTTCTGGGACCAGCCCCAAGATAATCCAGCACTTGGTGCATTCTAAAAGGACTTGGTTATATCAACAACCATCCTTGCCCTAACCGCCCTGTTGGAGGAGCCCATTGATCCCTGCTTCATTATCTGACTATTATATCTGTCTTGTTATAAATGCTGGGGTTCCTGTACTAATTAAATTACCCAGGCAGTGCAGCGCCTCTCTGATTGGTCGCTCGATGAGTACCCCAAGCCAATCAGAACAACTCGTATTGGCTAAGTCCTAAACATTCATGGACACTCCGACATAGGCCTGACTCTCATTGGCTGTTTGCGCTCGGAATACAAAGTTACTTTTTCATGTCCCAAGTTCATGTTTTTCGCTGCACTTTTGTTTAACCCATTAATGTTTACCCGAACCCAAAATGTGGTGTCACTCCTCTGGGAACAAGTAAAAATGTCTTGTAAAATCTCCAGACCCCTGTTTATTATTTGTACCAGAATCTTCCTCCATAGACTCTGAAAAATCGCCATATGAAGAGCTGGGCACCAAGTAGCCCCATAAATAACTCAACACACAAACATAAATGTCTAAACCACTGGGCCCAAAGTGTCAATATTTTGTGTGGCCGCCATTATTTTCCAGCACTGCCTTAACCCTCATGGGCATGGAGTTCACCAGAGCTTCACAGGTTGCCACTGGAGTCCTCTTCCACTCCTCCATGATGAGATGTTGGTGGTGGATGTTAGAGACCTTGCGCTCCCCCGCCTTCCTTTTGAGGATGCCCCACAGATGCTCAATAGGGTTTAGGTCTGGAGACATGCTTGGCCAGTCCATCGCTTTTACTTTCAGCTTCTTTAGCAAGGCAGTGGTCATCTTGGAGGTGTGTTTGGGGTCATTATCATGTTGGAATATTGCCCTGCGGCCCAGTCTCCGAAAGGGGGGGGGGGGAATAATGACCTGCTTCGGGAGGTCACAGTACATGTTGGCGTTCATGGTTCCCTCAAAGAACTGTAGTTCCCCAGTGCCGGCAGCACTCATGCAGGCCCAGACCATGACACTCCCACCACCATGCTTGACTGTAGCCAAGACACACTTGTCTTTGTACTCCTCACCTGGTTGCCACCACAAACGCTTGACACCATCTGAACCAAATAAGTTTATCTTGGTCTCATCGGATCCCAAAACATGGTCCCAGTAATCCATGTCCTTAGAGTGCTTGTCTTCGGCAAACTGTTTGTGGGCTTTCTTGTGCATCATCTTTAGAAGAGGCTTCCTTCTGAGACTACAGCCATGCAGATCAATTTGATGCAATGTGAGGCGTATGGTCTGAGCACTGACAGACTGACCCCCCCACTCGTCCAACCTCTGCAGCACTCATACGTCTATTTCCCAAAGACAACTTCTGGATATGAGCACGTGCACTCAACTTTATGTAGGGCAACAATTCTTTTTTTTAGATCCTCAGAGAGGTCTTTGCCATGTTGAACTTCCAGTGACCAATATGAGAGTGTGAGAGTGATAACACCAAGTGTAACACACCCTCTCCCCATTCACACCTGAGATCTTGTAACACTAATGAGTCACGTGACACCGGGGAGGGAAAGTGGCTAATTGGGCCCCAACTTGGACATTTCCAACGTTTAGACATTAATGGCTGTGTTACACTGTTATAGAGGCCATACACTTACTACTTCACATTGTAGCAGAGCGGCACGTCCTCAATGTTGTCACATGAAAAGATATAATAAAATATTCACAAAAATGTGAGGGGTGTACTCATTTTTGTGAGATACTGTATATATATAGTAAATAAATAGTACATCTGTGTTCACATTTGAATGTTTAAAACAAGTTAAAAAACCTGCTTCCAGCTCAGAATGCTTAGAAATACAGTTATTACACTGGACTCTGGGAAGTTGAGCAGGGACATGCAAATGTGCCCACAAATGCCTCCTCGCTCTTCAATCCATAACCATTGCAAACATGGCTTCCTTTAAGCTTATGCCCGCTGCATTACACAGCCTTTATGCAAAGCCAAGGTTGGATTATACACAAGCCAGGAATCCTACCCACATACAGCTGTTTCAAGCTGTTTCAAGCTTACTGGCTATCATAATCATTTAAATCCTTACTAAATATACATACACATCGGCATATACCATGTGGGAATAAAAGTAAAAGGAGTAAATCACATCCAATGTGGCTTAACAATGATATAAAGATCAAGATACGGAGTAGAAAACAGACATTATACAAACAAGAGGGGACAGAGACTGCTTTACGGCAATACAAGGAAATCACCAAGGCAGCAAAAAGGGCTAGGGTTCTTTTCGTCGGTATACACAAGGGAGGTACCAGTGGTTGGGACACTGCAACATAATGGGGCTACACTACCTTCACCTAATAATTGGTTAACACAGGAAGAAATCCAAAAGAGATTGGAGAAAATAAATGTTAATAAAGCCCCGGGTCCTGAGGGAATACATCCAATGGTACTGAGGGAACTGGGTTCTGTAATAGCCAAACCATTATTTCTAATCTTTCAAGATTCACTCAACATGACTGGAGAAAAGCAGAGGTGATACCTATATTTAAGAAGGGAGCCTCACTTCTGTAGTAGGAAAGCTTTTAGAAGGGTTAATAAGGGATAATATACAAGAATATGTCTATTTGAACAGGATTATAAGTAGGAGTCAACATGGATTTATGAGGGATGGGTCATGTCAAACAAATCTAATTAGTTTCTATGAGGAAGTTAGTAGGAACTTGGATCAGGGCAACTCAGTGGATGTAGTCTTTTTGGATTTTGCAAAGGCTTTTGATACAGTGCCACATGTGAGACTATTGTGCAAACTAAGGGATACAGGAATTGCCGAAATATCTGCTCATGGATTGAGATCTGGCTAAAAGATAGGAAGCAAAGGGTTGTTGTAAATGGATTAAACTCATATTGGACTAATGTGGTAAGTGGGGTTCCTCAGGGTTCAGTATTAGGTCCTCTCCTTTTTAACATATTTATTAATGATGTAGAAGTAGGACTCGAAAGTAGTGTCTCCATTTTTGCTAATGACACATAGTTGGGCAAGGTAATTAAATCAGATAATGATGTACTTTCCCTCCATTTACATAAAATTGAGGAATGGGCGGCTAAATGGCAGATGAGATTTAATACAAATAAATGTAAGGTTATGCATCTGGGAAGGAAAAATATCCATGCAATTTATAATCTTAATGGAGCAAATCTAGGTGTATCAGATATTGAAAGGGATTTGGGAGCTTGTGGGCAACCGCCTAGGTAACAGCGCTCAAAGCCAAGCAGCAGCTGCAAAGGCAAGTAAAATATTAGCATGTATTAGGAAGGGTATAGAAACAAGGGAAGCAAATATAATTCTGCCACTATACAAATCTCTAGTACTCCCTCATTTGGAATATGGAGGACAATTTTGGGCACCACTTCATAAAAAGGACATTTTAGAGCTGGAAAAAGTACAGAGAAGGGCAACAAAACTAATAAGGGGAATGGAGGGGCTAAGTTATGAAGAAAGACTAACCAAATTAAACTTATTTTCTCTAGAAAAAAGGCGTCTAAGAGGAGATATGATTACGTTATATAAATATTTGTCAAGGGAGCTTTTTGTGCCAAGAGGTTTTCAACTGACAAGAGGACATCCTTTGAGGTTAGAAGTAAAAGATTCCACCTTAAAGAAAGAAAAGGGTTCTTCACAGTAAGGGTGGTTAATCTGTGGAATTCTCTACCAAAGGAGGTGGTGACAGCAGATTCGATAAATAACTTTAAAAGTGGACTGGATATATTTCTAATTAAGAAGGAAATTCAGGGTTATCCTAGATAATTAGAGAGACAGTATTGATCCAGGCAGAAATTCGATTGCCAGTATCTGGGGTCAGGAAGGAATTCATTTTATTCCCCTTTGAGACGATTGGGAGATGATTTCACTTGGGTTTTTTCTGTTTGTTTCCTCTGGATTCATTAATAATTAAAAAAAAATAATAATAGTTGATTAATAATTAATTAACAATTAACAACAAATAAATTAGTAACTAATCCTCATATTGCAGATCAGAGGAGATCTTAAAAGTTTAATCTTGATGGACTGAAAGTCTTTTTTCAACCTTAATTACTATGTAACTATGTAACTATATATATATAATATTATCTCTCTCTCTCTCTCACATACTTTGTTGAAGCACCTTGTGATTTTATTACAGCACTCAGTCTTTTTGGGTATGAGTCTATCAGCATGGCACATTTTGACTTGGCAAGATTTGCCCACTCTTCTTTGCTCTGTCAGATTGCGAGGGCATCTCCTGTGCACAGCCCTCTTCAGATCACCCCACAGATTTTCAATCGGATTCAGGTCTGGGCTCTGGCTGGGCCATTCCAAAACTTTAATCTTCTTCTGGTGAAGCCATTCCTTTGTTGATTTGGATGTATGCTTTGGGTCGTTGTCATGCTGAAAGATGAAGTTCCTCTTCATGTTCAGCTTTCTAGCAGAAGCCTGAAGGTTTTGTGCCAATATTGACTGGTATTTGGAACTGTTCAGAATTCACTCTATCTTAACTAAGGCCCCAGTTCCAGCCCCAAAGCATGATGCTGCCACCACCATGCTTCACTGTGGGTATGGTGTTCTTTTGGTGATGTGCAGTGTTGTTTTTGCGCCAAACATATCTTTTGGTATTATGGCCAAAAAGTTCAACCTTAGTTTCATCAGACCATAACACCTTTTCCCACATGCTTTTGGGAGACTTCAGATGTGTTTTTGCAAAATGTAGCCTGGCTTGGATGATTTTCTGTGTAAGAAAAGGCTTTCGTCTTGCCACTCTCCCCCATAGCCCAGACATATGAAGAATACGGGAGATTGTTGTCACATACACCACACAGCCAGTACTTGCCAGATATTCCTGCAGCTCCTTTAATGTTGCTGTAGGCCTCTTGGTTGCCTCCCAGACCAGCTTTCTTCTTGTCTTTTCATCAATTTTGGAGGGAGCTCCAGTTCTTGGTAATGTCACTGTTGTGCCATATTTTCTCCACTTGATGATGACTGTCTTCACTGTGTTCCATGGTATATCTAATGCCTTGGAAATTCTTTTGTACCCTTCTCCTGACTGATACCTTTTAACAATGAGATCCCTCTGATGCTTTGGAAGCTCTCTGTGGACCATGGCCTTTGCTGTGGGATGCGACTAAGAACATTTCAGGAAAGACCAACTAGAGCAGCTGAACTTTATTTGGGGTTAATCAGATGCACTTTAAATGATGGCAGGTGTATGCTGACTCCTATTTAACATGATTTGGAATGTGATTGCTCAATTCTGAACACAGCTACATCCCCAGTTATAAGAGGGTGTGCAGACTTATGCAACCACATTATTTGTATTTTTTATTTTTCTTCCCTCCACCTAAAAGATTTCAGTTTGTTTTTCAATTGAGTTGTACAGTTTATAGGTCACATTAAAGGTGGAAAAAGTTCTGAAATGATTTATCTTTGTCTAATTTTTTTACAGCACACAAACCTGACATTTTAACAGGGGTGAGTAGACTTTTAATATCCAGTATATACAGTAAACTCCTGATTATCCGACATTCAACTAACCGGGACTCTCAAGCAACCGGCACTGGCACCAATTCCCCATTTTTTTTTAAACTCCTGCTAAACCGGCATAACCGTCACTATCCGGCAGTTCGAGACTGCTAAAAAAAAATGCTTTTTTTTCTAATTTTTCTTTTAAAGGCATTTTGAGGGGTTTGGGGGGGGTTAAGGGTCGTTTAGACCTTTAAAAATCGGGGACTCCCAATTAACCAGCAACTACACTTATCCAGCAATATCGAGTCCCCATGGGTGCCAGTTAACGGGGGTTTTACTGTATGTATATATATATATATATATATATATATATATATATATATATATATATATATACACACATATATATATATATATTTATTTTTTAGATGTTTTATATATTTACTGTTTGTGTTGATGATGGAGGGGGGTCGAGAAGGGACGGTGGGGGGGGGGCAGCCCAATTATTTTTTTTTCCCCGGGGCCACCCACTCACTAGCTCCGCCACAGCTGCCAACTAAATTTATGTAAAGTATCTACAAAATATATGAAGGACTTGCTGATCCTAATCATCACACAGATCATCTATTTTATTGTCTCTGGGGTAATTAGTAAAGTACAGAAACTAACAATTACTTATTACTAAACTAAAAATGACTTATAAGATAATAATATGATGTCCTGGCATTAAAGCTCATATCTGAAGTCAGCGCTGCCAACTCTTCCTGAGATGGGAGAAGTATTTGACTGAAGAGACAACTTGCAATGGGAATGTGTCAGCAAAAACTGTCATATCAGGAGGACTAATAGAAATCTGATTATTTTACAAAGACACCCCCCCTGAGAAAGTAGCAGACAGAATCAACACAGAAGAGAAAATTAATCCAGTAAAGAATAATTAAATATGTTAAAATGTAAAGATTGTGCTTTCTTTTATTATTATTATTATTATTATTATTATTATTATTATTATTAATCATTTTACACTAGTCCTTTAATGTTAGTAAATTCATATATTTTATATCCCATGCAGGAAACTACTTTAATGTATAAAACATGTTCCTTTAAATTATTATTATTATTATTATTATTATTATTATTATTATTATTATTAATAAGAATAATAATTTTAGTATTTGGGCTACATTGGTCCTTTAATGTTAGTAAATTAATATACTATATAGATTCTGTGCAAGAAACTACTATGTTCTTTCAAATCATTATTAATAATAATAATAATAATAATAATAATATTTCTAATAATAATAATAATTATTATTATTATTATTATTATCTTTATTTATATCGCGCCAACATATTCCGTAGCGCTGTACAGGGGTTGAGTACATAGCAGAAAACAAATTAAAAACAAATTAAACACCTTGTAAAGGGCCCTCCATTCTTTACAAGGTGTTTAATTTGTTTTCTGCTATGTACTCAACCCCTGTACAGCGCTACGGAATATGTTGGCGCGATATAAATAAAGATAATAATAATAATAATAATAATAATTATTATTATTATTAGAAAGAGTAATCATTTTAGTATGTGGGCTACACTGGTCCTTTAATATTAGTAAATTAATATAATTTATATGGCATGCAATGTATAAAACATGTTCTTTTAGATTATTATTATTACTACACAGAGTACTAATGTTAGTATTTGCCCCACTAGTCCTTCCATGGGTCCTTTCTGCCTCCTTTGTTACAATAATAATACTATTAGTTTGTTACAATGTTACTGCGACCTGCTGTCATTTCTCTCTTAAGAGGCTGAGTAGCTGATGCCAGATACAGCAAGGATGTGCTCAGGGATCGATTGCTCATGCCTGCCCTGGTGATTAGCAGGGGGTGGGCATGCTCTGGAGGGGGTGGGCAGAGGCTCAGCTGATGCTTTTCCTCACGGTCCAGCTCCATCCTGCAACAACATGGATTTCAATGTGAAGAAGCTGGCTTCAGATGCTGGGGTCTTCTTTACCAGGGCTGTGCAGGTGAGACCCAGGCTAGGGGGAGACCTGCCCCATACCCAGGGATGTGCCCCATACCCAGGGCTCTGCCCCATGCACCCTCCCTGCTGCAGCATCCCAGGCTGCCTGCTTATCCCTCCATCTTTGCTGCACTGTATATAATATACATACCCTGCAGAGATCACTGCACCATACATGGGGCTCCCACCCAGGACATGCCTGGGATTTATTGTACTGCAGCACAGACACAGGGGGTGGCAATGCATTGCATCACTCTGGTACTGAAACAGTTAAATTACCCTGAGATGGTTATTCAGGGGTTAATCTTCTAAGACAGTGGTGGAAGAAATAAAGAAAGCTGAGGAACCATTTGTATTACTCAATATGTAAATATGTTAGTGTGTGTGTGTAATGATATATATATATATATATATATATATATATATATATATATATATATATATATATATATGTGTGGTGTATTTAGTGCTTTGAGAATAAGCTCTAGGTACATTTCATTTTAAGCTCAATAGCCAATGACGTGCCTCCATATATATATATCTATGTGTGTATATAGGTAAATATAGTTGTCGTTGTTTAGTCATGTCCAACTCTCCATGACCCTATGGACCACAGCACATGAGGCACATCTTGTCTGGTTGTGCTCAAGGTTTTCATGACAAATATTCTTGAGTGGGTAGCCAGTTTCTTCTCCAGTGGGCCGTGATTTATCTGACCTCTCTGCTATTATGTCTCTATCTGTGTGTGTAATATATATATATATATATATATATATATATATATATATATATCTCATACATTAAACCCTAACCAGTAATAAGGTGTTAGGAGCCAGCTTTTTTTCCTTTGCATTTTGCGCCGGTCCCCTCAATCTATGACCTCCAGGAGCATTGATACAGTTGTGGAGCCGGTAACACGTGCGGCCAGGTGTGACGCCATATTGGTTCGTTGACATGACACGTATGTGGCATGGAAAAGATGGAGGTCTCGTCACGCCTCGCCTAAATACACAGGAACAAGGATGTGCTGTGTTGGCGGAAAAACACTTATTTTGTAGGAATTAGAATTATGCCATTTTCTTAGGTTACCATCGCAATTAAAGGGCCACTGCAGTGTAAGTCTTTCAACAGAACTGAATAGAGGTCTTATCTGTATCTTTGATTCCTCATAGACATCTATTCCTGTTAGGGACAAAGACTACATTTCTGTTGCCATTAAAGCAAATTTGAACAGAACTATTAAATGCAATAACGATCAGTGGTTAATGCCATATAACGGCCATTAATGAGCCTCATCCTATTCTGCTCTGCTATTGGTTCTCTCTAATAGTGACAAAGTGGAATACCATAATTAAAAAGGTATAATAATAGGTAATATGGTTTAGAGGAAAATTACAGAAAAGGTAGTAGAGATGTGGATGAGCCTTCCAGTGGAGGAGGTAGAGACAATCACAGGAATGGAAGCTCTAAAGGGATATGTATAAAGCTATTTAGGGGTTTATTAAAGGGGCAGGGTGGTCTGTTTTCTTTTGAAGAACTAAACTTGATAAAATGCTAAATGTTTTTAGACAGGAAAAAAAAAGACTTATGTTTTAATTTTTATATAAAATTATTCTTTACTTTGTGTTTCCATTATCTTTTTTGAGCTGATTGTGGGTGATACTTTCTCAGAAGAGCATGTCTTTTATTTAAATGAATGGGCTTTCTATTAGTCTTGTTGAAAGCAATGACTGATCACTGTAAGGCACTTAACATGAAGCTCTTATGTGTGTCAGTTTGCAATAAATAAAAGTTAATATGTTTTCTGACTTTTTAAATTGTCAGTTTTCTCTTCAAGCAGAGCTGTTTTTCTCCACCTCTCTGGGCCTTGTCAGGGGCGTGGCCAGCTCTGTTTGAGGGCTGGACCATCATGGAAGTGGGCTGGGCTACGATGTCATTAATCTCACAGATATCAGCCCCGCCCACACTACCTACACAGAGGTTACAGCTGTATTGTAACCTGCTTGCAGCCCCACCCAGTCATTATAGCCCGTCTTCCTCTACTGAGCATGCTCAGTCTGTACCAGAATCTGACTGGTCAGACTTTTTTTAGTCTAGCAGAGCTGGCCACGCCCTCCAATAGGCACAGGGAGGTGGATATAAGCAGCTCTGCCTGAGGGAAAAACTGACAATTCAAAACTAAGAAAAATATTACCTTTTATTTATATTAAAATGCAAACTCTTATTATCAGTCTGTCCTACACACAGAGCCTCTATCTTGTTATATGTACACACGGTAAGCCTCCTGGTGCTGGGGGCGCTCGCATCCTGCGTCCTGATGTACTAGTACACCACAACCCACTAACCCTCTAACCCTAATCCCCTAAACCTCACTTCCTTACCCTAAGCCCCTAACCACTTACCAGGCACTTAGACACAGCTAGATCGGGACGTCGGTGGCGCACTTCCCGTGCGTACATATAACATGATAGGTCCCAAACTGATATATGAGCTTTACTTGGAAATAGTGGTCCTTTTTAAGGGTGGGAAACTGAAGAGATAACGTGATTAATAATGAATAAAGGCCCTTAATGAGAGGTACCCTGTATTGTACACATGTCCTGGCTATTGGGACAAATCCAATCCCTTCTCATGTTAATCAGTTTACATGAGGGTTTTAGATGGGACAACATTTAGGGGAATTGTGCAGAAGTACTTTACATAAAGGGTGGTAGATAGGTGGAAAGGCCGTCTGGTGGAGGTGGTAAGGAATTCAGACATTCAGTGGATATGGAAAGAATGGGCAGACTAGATGGGTCTGATGGGTTTAATTTTTAATCCAAATTGCTTTTGTTATATAGGATTTAATTCAGTTGGGTAATATTCAGATTAATAATTTAAATCAGATAAAGTAATACTGCGTGGCGGGCCCTTCTGTCTTTGAAAGGGTTAAGTGGACTTTTAAAGGGATATGTGCGGTTACTGGGTATATAATATTCTGATGTAACTATTTACTGGCATGTATTTATTAAGAAGTTTTTTCTGCCTAACCTAGTACAAAGTGTTCCTAGCTTGTTTTCCCCCCTGCAGCTCATGAAGATAGTGCACGTCTAACTACAGGGTGTACGGTATCTCATAGTAACCGATCAGTGGCAACATTCTGCTTGAGAGAGGTCACTGACAGGCCAATTTAACACATTGCACTTCACAGTCTGTATTAATTAGCTACAGAGGGCAGGCCACACAGGTGCAAAATGTATGATTTTAGGCTGAAAACAGACCCTTTAAGCACTTTTTAATAAAGTAAATAGACAGGAATATTCTATTCCCAGTGAAATCCAGAAACCTTGCATGTCCCTTTAACGTTAAAGGGACACTGACATACAGTGCATTGCAAAAGTATTCACCCCCTTGACTTTTTCTCTATTTTGTTACATTACAGCCTTAAGTTCAATGTTTTGTTAATCTGAATTTTATGTGATGGATCAGAACACAATAGTCTAAGTTTGTGAAGTGAAATGAGAAAAATATATACAGAAAACTATTTTTTAGAAATAGTAAAACAGAAAATCGGCATGTGCGTATGTATTCACCCCCTTTGTTATGAAGCCCATAAAAAGCTCTGGTGCAACCAATTACCTTCAGAAGTCACATAATTAGTGAATTGATGTCACCTGTGTGCAATCTAAGTGTCACATGATCTGTCATTACATACACACACCTTTTTTGAAAGGCCCCAGAGGCTGCAACACCTAAGCAAGAGGCACCACTAACCAAACACTGCCACGAAGACCAAGGAACTCTCCAAGTAAGGGACAATGTTGTTGAGAAGTACAAGTCAGGGTTAGGTTATAAAAAAAATATCCAAATCTTTGATGATCCCCAGGAGCACCATCAAATCTATCATAACCAAATGGAAAGAACATGGCACAACAGCAAACCTGCCAAGAGAGGGCCACCCACCAAAACTCACGGACCGGGCAAGGAGGGCATTAATCAGAGAGGCAGCACAGAGACCTAAGGTAACCCTGGAGGAGCTGCAGAGATCCACAGCAGAGACTGGAGTATCTGTACATAGGACGACAATAAGCCGTACGCTCCATAGAGTTGGGCTTTATGGCATAGTGGCCAGAAGAAAGCCATTACTTTCAGCAAAAAACAAAATGGCACGTTCTGAGTTGGTGAAAAGGCATGTGGGAGACTCCCAAAATGTATGGAGGAAGGTGCTCTGGTCTGATGAGACTAAAATTGAACTTTTCGGCCATCAAAGAAAACGCTATGTCTGGCACAAACCCAACACATCACATCACCCAAAGAACACCATCCCCACTGTGAAACATGGTGGTGGCAGCATCATGCTGTGGGGATGTTTTTCAGCAGCCGGGACTGGGAAACTGGTCAGAGTTGAGGGAAAGATGGATGGTGCTAAATACAGGGATATTCAGGAGCAAAACCTGTACCACTCTGTGTGTGATTTGAGGCTAGGATGGAGGTTCACCTTCCAGCAGGACAATGACCCCAAACACACTGCTAAAGCAACACTTGGGGGGTTTAAGGTGAAACATGTAAATGTGTTGGAATGGCCGAGTCACAGCCCAGACCTCAATCCAATAGAAAATCTGTGGTCAGACTTAAAGATTGCTGATCACAAGCGCAAACCATCCAACTTGAAGGAGCTGGAGCAGTTTTGCAAGGAGGAATGGGCAAAAATCCCAGTGGTAAGATGTGGCAAGCTCATAGAGACTTATCCAAAGCCACTTGGAGCTGTGATTGTCGCAAAAGGTGGCTCTACAAAGTATTGACTTTAGGGGGGTGAATAGTTATGCACATTGACTTTTTCTGTTGTTTTGTCCTATTTGTTGTTTGCTTCACAATAAAAAAAAAAAAAAGTATCTTCCAAGTTGTGGCATGTTCTGTAAATTAAATCCATGTTAATTCCAGGTTTTGAGGCAACAAAACACGAGAAATGCCAAGGGGGGTGAATACTTTTGCAAGGCCTTTGATCCCTCCATATACCTTTCTCCGCTTCTACAAATTAATTTTGACGCCTGGTAGTAATTATCATTCTTGTGGAAAATAAAACAACATTGCCTTTTTTATGCAAGTATGCTGCTGTTGAGTCTTCCATTTTAATTTCTATTGATCTACTTCCTGCAGTGGATGGATATTTTGAAAATAAATCTAACGGAAAACTTATTTTACCGTTAATTAAATAAAATGTTTATAAAAATACTTGCCTGTTATCTAGTTCAGGTATTTAATACGCTGCATAGAAAACATGCTGCACTGCCCCTTTAAGCTGTATAGATATCCCTTTATAGTGATGTCACTGTATAATGAAGTCTTGTGGGAGTCCTGGTATTGCAGTGTTTGTATCATGTGATGTCTCTCGGACACTCTCACAAATAATTCATGCGGTCTCGCAGGAAGTGGCAGCGCCTGGTATAAGCAGAGCTCTAATGTGATGGGACGCAGAGCCAAAGTGGGCGCAAGCTCTGCACGTATAGACCCTGGGGTGGTCTGGGATATAGATAGACCCCTTATCCGAGTCACACTTGGTTGCTGACCCTTCCTATGGATACCTAGTGACTCATTACAATGTGATTACTGTAGGACAAAGTGTGCCATAAACGTATTGCAACCGCTTGAAGACATCCTTGTCTCGGCTCGTGGCTCTTGCAAATAAATGTAATTATCTTTGTTAGCTTATTATGATTAAGTCTTTTTTGCCATCACATTTGAATGTCTAAAACACGTTAAAAAAAAAAAAAAAAATGTTTCCAGCTCAGAATTCCAAGAAATACAGTTATTACACTGAATTCTGGGAAGCTGAGCAGGGACATGCAAATGTGTCCACAAATGCACCACTCTTCAATCCATAACCATTTTAAACATGGCTTCCTTTAAGCTTATGCCCGCTGCATTACACAGCTTTTATGCAAAGCCAAGGTTGGATTATACACAAGCTGGGAATCCTACCCGCGGACAGCCGTTTCAAGGTTGCTGCCTATCAGCGTGGGGCAGGATCCCAGCTTTATAATATAAATATATCCAAAATAGGTACTGTTAAAAATAGCAACTGTTTGATCTCATGGGCATTGGTGAGGGGCGTTAGGGTGAGGTGTTTGTGTTGGGGATAGGTATTAGGGCAAGGGGCGTTGGGCATTAGGGTGAGGGGAGTTGGGGTGATGCTGTTATGTGTTAGTGAGGGGCGTTGGTTAGGTATTAGGGTGAGGGGCGTTGGGGTGATGCTGTTATGTGTTAGTGAGGGACGTTGGGGTTAGGTATTAGGGTGAGGGTTGGGGTTAGGTATTAGGGTGAGGGGCGTTAGGGTTCAGGTAATGGCACATTATACGCTGTACACTGGGAATAAATTGACGGACCCCTCTGCCGCGACACCTAGTGGCCAATGGTCGCAACTGCGCACGGGCAGCGAACAGGAAAGATCCAAACTTTGTTGTCTGCGAGATCATAGAGATAAAATCAGTTATTTAAGAGTGTTGTACTTATAGGATAGGGTTTGGAACAACTTGATAATGTGCAATGTGTCTTTTTATGTTGTTTAAAATACATTCATTTTTAACTATTGCAGCCAGTCTTGCTATAACCCTGACGCATGTTTTTGTCATTTGTTCCTAATAAGGTTATAAACCTGGGATTAGTGGGAGGAATTATGAAGTCTGATAAGATCTCAATTCACTTCTATTGAAAACTGTATTCATAAATGGTGCTATTAAGCCCCCATATGATAACCATCCGACTCAAGCTACAGACAAACTAACAGCCCAAGACAAAGTGTTTTTACAAATCTACGTGGTCCTTTAAATAATTGAATTAATGATGATATTTATTACTAAAATCCTAGATTTCTTGGCTGGTTGCTATCTTATGCCGTAGCCTATTCATTGTGAAATCATTTAATTTAGAGGCTCTGCAGAATAACATAGGAAGCCCCTCAAGTCA
>CM050168.1:10228382-10240882 GCA_027410445.1 Discoglossus pictus
AAGTATAGGGAGACTGGGGGGGGGAAGTATAGGGAGACTGGGGGGGGGAAGTATAGGGAGACTGGGGGGGGGAAGTAAAGGGAGACTGGGGGGGGGAAGTATAGGGAGACTGGGGGGGGGAAGTATAGGGAGACTGGGGGGGGGAAGTATAGGGAGACTGGGGGGGGGAAGTATAGGGAGACTGGGGGGGGGAAGTATAGGGAGACTGGGGGGGGGAAGTATAGGGAGACTGGGGGGGGGAAGTATAGGGAGACTGGGGGGGGGAAGTATAGGGAGACTGGGGGGGGGAAGTATAGGGAGACTGGGGGGGGGAAGTATAGGGAGACTGGGGGGGGGGAAGTATAGGGAGACTGGGGGGGGGAAGTATAGGGAGACTAGGGGGGGGGGAGGTATAGGGAGACTGGGGGGGGGGGAAGTATAGGGAGACTGGGGGGGGAGTATAGGGAGAGGGAAGGCGGGGGAGAGAGAGGGAAGGAGGGAGTGGGCCAGAGGTGGAGGGATAGGGAGAGGTAGAGAGAGGGAGCGAGGGGGAGGGTGCACAGAGAGAGGGAGAGGGCGCACAGAGAAGGACAGCACTGAGACAAAACAGACAATTGAAGAAACCATATGATACAGTCTGCGCCCTCGCTCCCTCTCTGTGCTCCCTCGCTCCCTCTCTGTGCGCCCTCGCTCCCTCTCTGTGCGCCCTCGCTCCCTCTCTGTGCGCCCTCGCTCCCTCTCTATCTATATATCTATCTATCTATAATTAGAGTAATATACAGCTTTTTATAATCCAGATCGCCCAAGGACTAGGTTGTGGGTGTGATATTCAGCCAGTCGTGGTGCATAGATACATTATGACACCCTTTCCTCATTTCCCCAGGTCTCTCACCCCATAACTTTATCTCTTTCTAAGCTTGGTGGGCATCCCATGTACTCCTCAGACTGACATCTCAACACCTATAAATTCTATATCCCCGGCCCCTCCACGTGCTTGGAGACACAGGTGTGTGTACGTGCTCAGACAGACCGACTGTTGCATTATTAATTACAATAGCAGCAGTAAAGCAGGTCGTTAGCCTGTGGCTTTGTCATAAGGTGGATGGGACAGGAAAGAAAACCCAGCTGCAAACGCACAGACCTATTGTAATAATGTAATAATAATAATTCAATAACAACATGGTCCACTTTCATTTAAAAGGGCGATGCCCTAGTTTAATTTACGATAATAGAATTATTTAATTTGTTTTACCCCAAATTCATTTGAATTGCCCAGTTATAAATTCCTGGTATTTACACCCCGTGCTGATCCCAGTATGCGGCCAAAGAATTAATTCACTTAATGCGTGCCTACAATATAAATAAAGCAACATCAGATTAAAATGCTTTTATCTCTGCCGCTGTTGCTATTCCAGGACTCGTTCTGCATTTCTTACCCCCCTTTCCCATCAAAACTTCATTTATTGCAGCAAATAAATGTATTAAGTACATCAAGACAATATATATATTACTATATTAGGTTCAGACTCCGATGCTGCTGGTGTCTAGTCACTATAAGGGGAGGTGCTAAATTTTCAGGCACAAGATTATATTGACACATTGCTCTCTATTGGCTTGATACTTGCTGTGTTAAAGTGGTTTCCATTTGTTAATGTGCTTGAGCAGTGAGGGTAGCATATGAAGGATTGTTTGGCTTCTTATCTGGTCTGATATATCTTTTGATTATTTTTTCTTTGGAATTTTCTGGGGCCTTGTTTTTGGTCAAGGCTCCTTATCTATTTCTATATTCTATGATTGCAGTGTGTCAGAACTAGTACACTACTCCAAAGACTGGCACCAGGATCTTGAGGTGCCCGGCTTCATCTTGGAAATGTGCTGCCCTTGGCCTTGGAAGATATAAACCATTACCCTGTGACACCATCCACATACATGACTCTTAGACTGGGTTTTGTGCCTCTTCTTGGAGATGGATCATTCAGTAATATCCTCCCATCTTTATTTTTCCAGTTTACAGAAGAAAAGTTCGGCCAAGCAGAGAAGACCGAATTAGATGCTCATTTTGAGAACCTTCTCGCCAGAGCAGACGGCACCAAGAACTGGACAGAGAAGATCCTACGACAGACTGAATGTCTCCTCCAGCCCAACCCCAGTGAGTGACGTTTAGTTAATGCAACACAAGGGTTAATCTAACATCAGTAATTTTAATAACTATGGAAGTGAAATGTTTAAAGTAGATGTGGGATTTGTGATCTACTTCTCATCCTAACCTGGTCTACCACCCTCTACTGCCCCTCTATCTTATACATCCATAATCATTTCAATGGAGGGTTGCACATGCTCAAATCCATAGTAGCATAGCCACATTCTTGCTGCTGGCACTGCCCAACGTCTAGTGCAATACGTAACTGGTCTGCTACTAAGGATCAAGAACCATTGCCACCTTAAGATATGGATTTTCCTACTCTCTTTTGAATAGTTTAATTTAAATACCAGGCTTCAAACATACTTTTTTTTTTTAGACTTTGAGTAGGATAATTGAAATATCTTAATGGTGTGGAGAGCAGACTGAGGTCTCCAATAACATGGGCATTGAATACTTTGTGACTTCCATCCATGATTGCCATGTCCATCTATCCCTAGTGGGCCTCTTCCCATACTATGCTCCATCTTATTCCATTTGTCCACTTTCTGCTTGCTTTAGGTGCCCGAGTAGAAGAATTTTTGTATGAAAAGCTTGACCGGAAGGTCCCTTCTCGGGTCACCAATGGGGAACTACTGGGTCAGTACATGAATGAGGCTGCAAATGAGTTTGGACCAGGATCACCCTACGGTGAGTGGTGTCAATGCTTGTCTTACCAGATATCATGTAGAGAGCTTTTCAAACTAGGGCTACTCAAATGCTTGGTTCTGTACATATGTTGATTAGTCGTTCCATCATGTCCAACTCTTTGTGACCCTATGGACCCCATGGCCATCTGTCAGCCACTGCCCCTCTGAGCTCCCTCCAATTATGACATCATGACGCTATCATGGCAAATGACATTGTTGGGGAGAGCATGAAATCAAGGGGAAGGGGAGCAGAAAGAGGGAATGGGATTCCAAATAGAGCAACATGAACCCTAAAGAGATCTGACCGTCGAAATACTGGTATGGATGAGTCCTTCTCAGTATGTGATTCATCCCAACGCTCCCACTCCACACCTCTCCTTTCTCGGCTCCCTGTATTCAGGTGGCTCATTTCCCAGATGTCCCTGTATATTGACATCCCACACGTAGCCGGCTCCGTTCCTGGCTTGTGTGCCTGTAACTGGAGCCTGGAGGCGCATGGCGTTCCTGCCCTAATTGCATTGTGCTGTCTGTCCGCTCGGCTGAGTTTTAATCTAATTCCAGCTCTAACTCCATGATCACCACACCCCCCCCCCCCCCTCCCTGCATCATGTCCTGTTCTTTTATATGTTCTTTTATTTTCCAAATTATAGGACAGACCCTCATTAAGGTTGGGGAGACTCAGAAACGCCTGGGAGTTGCAGAAAGAGACTTCATACACTCCTCATCTATAAACTTCCTCACCCCGCTACGCAATTTCCTGGAAGGGGATTGGAGAACTATTTCTGTAAGTTACCTCCTACAGGATAAGGCTTACCCTAAATGAATTCCATATTAGGTGGTACATTCTCAACCTTATTTGCATGTCACTACCCAGAATCCTTAGTGGCAGTACTGGTCACGGAGTAATTCTGCTGTCTTACAAACTGCTTGAGACCTGTAGGTGAACTCTGAATATTTTGTTGTTTCTTTACCGTGGGACAGGATCTTGATTACGGAAATAATGGTTAATAGGACACTGAAAATATTTTTGAATTCCATTAAATTTCTTAATTTTTTTTAAATTGTAAGTGTTAGATCACAGAGCATCAACATTGCATTAAGTGTCTGAAAAGATCCTCCTTCTTTCTCTAACCTTCTTAAACTTAAGGAATGCATAAGGTTCCTGGATTTTTCTAGGTATATACTATCCCTCTGTACCTGTTTACTTTTGTGTACTTTATTGTATTGCTTATAAGCTCGGCTTTCACTGCATAAAATCCCTGCATGGGTCTGCCCACCGCAGTGTATACAGATACATACTCTGTAGGGCTGGATGTGCATTGTTGCGTCCTAGCCTACCAGGGATCATGTCTCAGCAGCTCATTGCTGAGAGATGGCCACTGATTGGTTAGTATGAGACACTGTACACCCAGTACTACAGAGCCTGTTTCTTCATGAGTTGCAGAGGGCAGACCCATACAGGGACTATTTATTTGACACAGCTTATAAGCACTTTGTAGCGGAGAGGCAATATTCCCCAGGGTATCTCCGCTTATAATCCCAGTGAGGCTCAGGAACAAGTAAATGGTAAATCCACAGGCAAGGTTTCCAACAGGTAAAATAATAGCAATATCCCAACCGCAATCCCAATAACTGGATGACACACAGTTTCAGGAGCAGAACTACCTTTATTTTGTCATATGCAGAAATATTTATACCCATCTCTTCCCACAGGCAATACACATGCCCATATTTGGCCGCACAATACACATAAAGAGAACAATAGGTGGGTCACACCTCCCCGAGGCTCCCTGGCAACTTTGATACAATCAGACATTGATTCAATTACACTTCTTTGTTCTTATCTGAGAATGAAAACACTGTATACAATAGACTTCCTTTATCTGTAACCGGATTCTCTGTAATAGGATTATCTATTAGCCTAGTAGCTGTGATATTCTGAGCCAATATATTCTGTAGAACATAAAACAACATATCTACAGTACAGCAATGTGATCATATTTTAACCAAGAATTAAATAACCATAAAATAGGGTAAAACAGTGATGGGTTCCGTTACACACTTCTTAATAAAATAAAGTACATGAAAGTAAATAGATATACAGGTATGTTATATATGTAGTAAAAGCCAGAAACACACCCTATCTGTTTAAGCCATTAATTAACTCTTATAGTAGGAGTGATAAGGTAGGGGAGCATGCCCAGTTGGATAAATAATAGTAACAGAGACACTTGTCCCAAAAGATCATACAAATGGGCTAACACGAGTAGCTAGATGTTTTGATTCGATATTGATCATTCGTACAATTAATATTTAATGATTTTATAATAGCAATATTAATTATTAAATGCACCTTCAAGGATTAAAAACCTCCACTTGAGCTGATTGTCTCCACCTCAATACGGTCATCAAGAGGGAAGGCTGGTCTAGAAATCTTTAAGAACAATCTGATAAGAGGCCAAGCAATAATGCTCAGCAATAGCTTGTTGCTAAGGGAAACCACTTCAACGCAGCCAGTGGAGATGAAGCAATCGTTGCTAGATAAAGCCACTTCCCCCCTTGACCTTATAGAGACAGATCTTTAAGAAGCTAAATTCAATAATAAGGTTACTTCCAAAGCATTGAATCGCATTGTATTAATTAGCAGTTATCGGAACATCTAGCTCCTGTTGTTAGGGCATCCAGTGACCCATAAACGTCTTATCGTTATTCATTTATACAAAGTGGGCGCACACTTCTGTTTATTGAACTTCTAATCTTGAAATAAGCAGCTGCTTCACTTCCCTGGATCACCGAGTCCCTTGCGCTCCATTAGTCTGCAGCCTGTATAGTATGTTCCTC
Source organism: Discoglossus pictus (assembly GCA_027410445.1). Lineage (NCBI taxonomy): Eukaryota > Metazoa > Chordata > Amphibia > Anura > Alytidae > Discoglossus > Discoglossus pictus. Next base: position 10,234,032 of record CM050168.1, read on the forward strand.
TTGGTGGGGTGTCGGGGTGTATTGCTGTGCGTCCAGTCAGGTGTATTATGTGTTATCAGCGATGTAACCCAGGAAACCGCAACCTTATCCGTGTGTGTCTTAGCTCACCGCTCCTGTCTGGAAATAAATAAATAAATGCTTCTTATCTCTCTGCAGAAGGAGAGGAGACTCCTCCAGAACCGCCGTTTAGATTTGGATGCCTGCAAGGCCCGACTGAAGAAAGCCAAGGCCGCCGAGGCCAAAGCCGCGGTAATGGCCCTGCTTCAATCTAGGTTGCTGCATGGGTGGGGGGGTGCATGTATTCCCAGGGGTCTCCAAAACCCATCAGCCTTGTTCGCTTTCCATAATTCCAAATTACTTCATAACTCATCCTGTTGACATTAGCAGTTGGGTATTCTGGGAAGCAAAATGGAAGTTCCATGGTTGGTTCTTCAGTTTCTGGGTAATAAAATGGAGATTCCATGGATTGTTCCTCAGAATCTTGGATGTAAGATGGAGGTTCCATGGATGGTTCCTCAGATACTGAGGATTAAGATGGAGGTTCCATATATGGTTCCTCAGATTTTGGGAAGTAAAATGGAGGTTCCATGGATGGTTCCTCAGATTTTGGGAAGTAAAATGGAGGTTCCATGGATGGTTCCTCAGCTTCTAGAAAGTAAAATGGGGATTCCAGGGATGGTTGCTTAGATTCTGGGGGAACAACATGGAGGTTACATTGATAATTCCTCAGATTCCGGGCAGGAAGCCCGTTCACCACAGAACCATCATCATCATCTACCTCATGGTCAGAGAGGCCTACCTGTTAGTGGTTATATTTCGGTGAGATTCACTCCTTGTTTTGGGGGTATTTCTGTGTTTTATTTTCTGTGTACCCCCCTTTGTTTGTTTTCTTTTGTTCTTCTCCTTACTAACCTTGTGGTGTTTTTTGTTTTTTTGTTTTTTATTTTGTAATTTGCTCAGTTCGAGGGGGATGTGAGTATTTGTTGACTGTGGTCGCTGCTGTGAAATTTTAAGTTATTTTTGCTTTTAATTTTCTCTTAACACTTTTTTTTTTTCCCCACTAAAAACCATACAGTTATTTTTTTTAACCTGTAGCGAGCGTTGTGCGGTGCATATTTTTCCTTTGACACAGATTAAAAATCACGGATTATATTAGGGATAGGAAAATCCATATATACACTTTTTCACCTTGAGATTTCTCTTTTTTTTTTTCTTTTTTTTTTCTTTAACTTTTTTTTTTTTTTTATTAACTGCCTAATTACATTGTTAGACCCTGGAAAAAAAATAAAATAATTGTACATCATATCGGTGAACTTTCTCTCCAGCTTTTTCAATTTAATGTGATTTGAAAAAAAAAAAAGAATTTGAACTTTTTTAGTGCTTAAGTTATAAAAGCTGGACTGTTACAATGGTACTTTACTGAAGGGCCGTGCTAGTGCTCATATAATAGGATTAGATTTTTTAATAATAGATTAGCAATGTAATCAGTGTTTAAAAAAAATTAAAAAATAACTTTGAATTCATGTTTAAAATATAGATATTTATTGCAAATTTGTTATAAAAAAACAAATGAAACCCTACTGTATAAGAACTACAGTGGCCCTTTTAAGATGAGTACATTTAATATAGCCCTTATAAGCAGCTTGTTATAGAAACAAATAAACCTTTAGTATTTTCTGTAATTGTGTTTTGATTTTTAGTTTTTTCTGGGACCCGCAGCCTTTTTTTGGCATTCTTATTATTTGCATTTAGTTTTTCGCGCTCCCATCTCGTGCTGCGCTCTCTCCGCTCTCTGCATGCAGCTTAGCTGCCCTTTTGCTCTGTGCTTTGGAAATCTACATTGAGACTAATTAATCGGCTGCAAATGATTTATATTAAATGGAAACCTGCGGTGGGTCCCAGTGTGAGAGAGGGGTTGTGGTTGTTGTGTTGATAGAAAACTCAATTTGTATTATCTATAAAGGAATTAACCTTGTTTTGTGAGTACAATATGGAGTTTGTCTTGCCTTGTTTTTAATTCCTGATTGGTTTATGTAGGCTGATTCAATACCCAGAATCCTTTGCCATTAGTGGACAAATTTATTTTCTCTTTCTTCCTCTCTAAAAACTAACACCTGAAACGAGCCCCCCTTTCTTGTTCTTTCCCCTCTCTCTGTATAATAGCTTTTATTTTTATAGACAAATTTATGTAATATTTAAGAATAGTTTAAAAAAAAATAATTTCAAAAAGGAAATCTTTAAAAATATTATTAATGAAGGTGACAGGCTGTTGGCTTCAAGCCACGCCCACTTCCTGTTTCTGTGCAATAAAATTCATATAGTAATTTGCTCATCAAATATATTATATTATGAATAAAATAAAATTCATATAGTAATTGATTTGCTCAGAAAATATATAGTAAATAAAATCTACAATGGACATAAGTGAGGTCACAAGTGAAAAACTAGCGACTTTCCTGAAGAAAATGTAAAGCTGTGAACTTGAAACCAATAACTTGCCAGTGTGTCTGTCATAATATTTTACTAGTTCTTTAAGTTTAAAGTATAAAAATAAAATTCATATAGTAATTTATTCACTCAGAAAATAAATATCATATAGTAAATAAAATTCATATAGTAATTTGCTCCGAAACTTTATAAATTATATAGTAAATACAATTTGATTAGTAATCTATTTGCACTGAAAATAATATGCTATAGTAAATAAAATAATATTCATATATTTATTGATTTGCTCAGAAAATATTGTATAGTAAATAAAATTAATATAGTAATTTATTCAGCAATTATCATATAATTAATGAAATAGAATTCATATATTAATTGATTTGCTCAATTACTTTATGAATTGTATTTTATTTACTATATATTTTCTGAGCAAATCAAATATATAGTAGATAAAATACAATTCATATATAAATGTATTTGCTCAGAAAATAATATGCAGTAGATATAATTTATATAGTAATTTATTTGCTCATGAATGCAGTAAAATCTTACTTTTTAATAAACAGCAGATTTTGTAAATCTTTGGACCTCCCTATATAAGAATTACTGATGGAATATATTTTTTTAAATAATATGTTAAATTCTCATTCATACAGTGGTCCTTTTAAATAGTGATAGATTTGTAAAAAAAATGCATTTCCATATGCTTTTTAATAACTAAATTAAATAATCTTAATAAAGGTACTGTGTTTTTCAAAAATATATATATATATATATTTTTGCATTTTCATGTTTTCATACTAAATTATCCTTAACTACAGGGATCTATTTTCTTTTATCAGTTGATTTGGTCTGTTACTGTCAGATGAGCTTTCCATTATTGTTATTGACAACTCTGACAATTGTAGATGCCGCATTTTCATAGTGTAAATATAAATTCCTGTGCATACAAATTTTCAGGAAGTTGATCACCACAAACCAAAATGGTAGATCCCACTGTAATAATTGTGTATATATAAGGTGATAAACTAGATGTTGTTGCTATATCTCCAAAATAAAAACATTTAGACTATTTTCAATTAGAGTTCTTCCAGAGTTTTTATATATTTGATATATGACCACAGAGTAACTTAAATTGGCGTTTACTCGACTCGTTGCTTTAATCGATGTGATCCTGCAGTTGTTTTCCTCAAGCATCCTGGGCCACTCTGTGTATATCTTAATTTAATTTACAATATGTCTAGTAGTTTTTTGGGCTTTTATTTTTCTAAGCAAATTTTATATATTAATATTTAAAATGGTATAATATTAACATTTTTTTAAAACATATTTCCACTAATTCAAGTTAAATAAAAAAATATATAATAAATAAATTAATTAATTTAAAAAAAAACTTACTTGAAAGAAACAGATTGCCTGGCAACCTGTTAACATCAAGCTCCTCCCACTAACTTCCTGTTTCTGTGCAAGGAAGTTAATGGGTGGAGCTTGAAATCAACAGCGGGCCAGTCCATGTTCTTCTAAGTTTCTCTTTTTTTTTTTTTTTTTTTATTCTTTTTTTTTTTTTTTTATCAAAACTAAATTTTAAAAGAACATTTTTAAAACTTGCTTAAAAAATAAAACTATTGTTTTAAAAAAGATGAATTTTTCTTGTGAATGTAACCCTTTTTTAATGGAAGCTTTTATGATGGTGTGGCTTTTTTTCCTCCTTATCAGCTCTTGTTGTATCCCCAGAACTTTATTTAGGGACAGGAAGACTTATTAGCGCCCCCCCCCCCCCCCCCCCGCCACTTTTTCACTGCTGCGTTTTTCCCATCCATGTTTTTATTTTTATTTTGTGTGCTTCTATTTAGTTTTTATTATCTCACTCATTTGTTCCCTGCATGATATGAGCTCTGTTCCCCGCAGGCTTTGCCTGATTTTCAGGAGACTCGTCCTCGTAATTACGTACTGTCGGCCAGTGCGTCAGCGGTAAGATCATATTATACCCCACCCCCTAATTGGCACCTCCCTCTGCGCCCCTGGAAGGCACAAGCTATTTCTTCAGGAAAGGAGTCTAGTTTCATGATTTAGTTGGGTTATTTTCTCTAAATATAAAGCATTATAGGACCACTGTAGGTTAGGAAAAACTTCACGTGTTTGCGACGTGTGCAACCAACTAACAACATTAGTAAGTCATGGGCATAAACACATTTCAGAGAGATCCTAATGTTAGCAGACGCTGCTAGTGCCTGGAAGCTGCCATGATAGTTGTACTTGCTTTTTAAGGGCAAGCAGGACTTGTGCTGCCTCTACAAATGCTAAAAGCAGATCTAAATCCACTAATGAGTTAACAAATCCTCATATCTTCCACCATGGAATAGATAATAACAATGTAGCAGAAAACACCCACTCCAAGCAAGCAGGAAGTGCGCAAGACGCAATGGCAACCTTCACTGTCTACTAAAATAAAGATTTTATCTAAAATGATTTATGCCCATGGATTACATCGCTGCTAATTTATTACAAAGGTTCTTTGTTGGTCCAGTGGCTAGGATTTCACTGCTGCGACCTGGGTTGGATTCCAGTCAGGGAACCAAGAGCTGACACCACCCTGATGTCGAGCAGGGTTGGACCTGGTCAGTACTTGCATGGGAGACCACCTAGGAATACCAGGAGCTGTATGCTGTGGCCCACTGGGGAAGGAACTGGCAACCCACTCCAGTATCTCTGCTTTTAACACCAAGTGGATCAGCATAGTGTATTACAGTCCATGAGGTCACGGAGAGTTGGACACGTCTGAACAACGCACAATTTTTTTTTTTAAACGCATGAAGTGTTTCCCAATCTATAGTGGTCATTTAAAGGGACACTGGATCCACTAACAGTTGTCTGAACCATCAGATAGAGGCAGGTGCAGTTTTCAGCCGTCTTATCTATGTCCCTTATCAGGTCTAGTGCGGGATGCAGACACTTATCAATAAAGTGAACTAATCCTGTCAACATGCCTTTGCTTTTATCTCTGTGCTAGGATGTAAGCATTGCACATGCTCAGATTCATTCGAATAGTTGTTTTGGGCTAAGAACAATGTCCAGCATTTAACTAAATCTGAGCATGTGCAGCTCCCAAAGCATAATTAGCAACCTCTGCACAAACATAAAAACTTGGGTTTTGGGGGTGGATAAGAAAGGCCGATTGTCAGACAAAACTACAGAATTCAGTAGAAATTACTGTAGAGAAATGCAATTTTGTAACATTCAACTGATAAATACTTGGTTTTAAGTTATTGCATATTTGGACATTGCATATTTGGACATTTTCTATGTCCCTTAAAGGACCAGATCAGAGGTCATGTTAGGGTAGGGTAGTAAAGTTAAAAATACGAACTAAAATGTGATATAGTAATAAAAAAAAACGCTTTCAAATTATAACACTTTGGCTATCACTCAGCACAAGTGATGTTTCCCCCAAACTGTTTTTTGTTTATCAGTACCTAATTACCTCATGGTTGCTGAATGACCTCAGAAGTCATATGTAAACGGAAGTCAGTCAACCCCTATTGATACCTAGGAAGGCATATGGTAAAGGTAGCATTACACTAGTGGTAATTATGTACTGTACAAGCCAGTCTGGTCTGTGGATCTCTTGAGCTGAGTGACAGCCAAAATTTAGTAAATTCAAACCTGTTTTTTTTTATTGGTTAGATTACATTTTTTTTAATAACTTCCAATTGCCAATATTCACATATTTATTGGTACTTTTATTACCTTTCCACGACCACAACCCGTGTTGTGGCCCGTGATGCCTCTTGGGCTCCTTGTAGCATGTGCAGGTCGTTGGTTTATCCATGTGAGGCCTCATCAGTCTCCTGCCCATTCTGTTAACCATTAGTATCCCATCACACATTGCACCCCCCCACACGTCACCATTTTTTCCACTTGCCGTGAGGGTGTTTTTTTTTTTTTTTTTCTACCCATCCCAACAAATATAGTGTAGAAAAGGGGCTTTGGGTGAATAGAGATCTACTGCAGAGCTCATACACTAGGGTTTAGTTTATTTAGTTACTAATTGGCAACACAACCTTACATTTGAAAGTAGCTTCCAACAGATCTGCTTCTCTCCACCCCTATATGGTATCCAGGGGTTGAAGGAGGATCTGCCCAGGAGGCTGTCCTAATTTATACTTGCCTCTGTATATTTGCCTGCACTAACCACATTGGGGAAGGAGGCAGCGAAACAATAAAGACTCCTGTCTGGATAGTCCCACCCCTACACAACTAATAGGGGGTATGAAGTAATGTTTAACAGCTATATCGATTATTTTTTTTTGGTCTAAAAATGCTGATTTTATTATTAATTAGTAACTAAATAAACAGATGGCACCCTATTGTACTAGCCCTTTAATTGCAGGTATGTGCTGCAG
>CM050168.1:10248382-10333382 GCA_027410445.1 Discoglossus pictus
TGTTAGTTTGTTACAGACTTCGTGTCTTTTTTTTCTTACAACTTAAAGGGCCACTGCAGCTTAATCCGGCTTTCCTCGGCCATACAAACATATCCTGGAAAAATAAGCAAGTTGTGATGTTTTGTTCTCTCTCGCCAGGTAAATCACCTCCGCTGCCTCCATGAGTTCGTGGAAGCTCAGGCCACGTATTTCGCGCAGTGCTATCAGTATATGGTAGACCTACAGAAGCAGCTGGGGAGGTTTGTCTCCATCATATGCTTATATTAAGTGGTCTGATATTTGTATTCACTATAATGGGAGAAAATGTTTTACCAACATGTTTAGCTTTGGAGGCAATGTCTAAATTATTTTGTGCAGCCATGAGGCAGCTGCAGGGAAGTGGTAGTACACTCTGCCACCAATGCTAAGCCTTTTGTAGGATAGGAGGAGCTTCAATCTAAGGATTAGTTACTATTATATGCAGCATGTCATGAGTATTACCTTCTAACCAGGGACCATACGGTTTCTATTGGATTCACTTCTTGGCTATATCTCCCCCTTCTGTGCTTTCTTATAGATCTGTTCATTAATAAAATACATTAATTGGTATGTACATAAGCGTCACGCCAGGCTCACATTGTAATCACTATTTACATCACTTTTATCATCTCTAATAAATAAACTGCTAACAAATCTCTTCCATCTCTCATCATGCTGCCAGTTCCAGGGGTGAGGTGTAAGTATACATTTGCAGGGATGAAAAGGAGTCTCGCGTATATATATATATATATATATATATATATATATATATATATATAATTGTATTTTTCAGAATTCTGAGCAGAAAATAAGTTGTTCAAATGTGAACACAGATGTACTATTTATATACTGTACTACTGTACGGTGGAGGCTTCTATCGCTCTCTTGCTCCATATATATTTAAATGATTGTTGTGGTGAACTACCTCCCCAAGAAATCTACTACACAAGCTAAGGAACTGGCCCCGCGCTAAGGAGGCCGGAACCTTGAAACAGCTGTCTGTGGGTAGGTTTCCTGGCTTGTGTATAATCCATCCTGAGCTTTGCTCAAAGCTGTGTAATACAGCAGTCGTATGCTGAAAGGAAGCCATGTTTAAAATGGTAATGGATTGCAAAAGCAAAGCCTTTGTGGGCATATTTGCATGTCCCTGCCAAGTTTCCCAGAATGCAGTGTAATAACTGTATTTCTCAGAATTCTGAGCTGGAAACAGGTTTTTTTTTTTTTTTTAACTTGTTGTAGACGTTCAAATGTGAACCAAATGTACTATTTATTTGATATATATATATATATATATATATATATATATATATATATATATATATATATATATATATATATATATATAATCACCTAGTAAATGCTCTTCTTCCTTACAGATTTCCTTCCTCATTTGTGGGGAATTCAGACGTGGCTTCTCTGCCCATCAGCACATCTCCTCCAGCCGCCACACTCCCTGTGATCCAAGGGGTCAGCCCTAACCCTGTGGATGGGACCCTGAACCCGTCAGAGGTGAAACCACCATCCAGCGGGACGAGGAAGGCCAGGGTGCTGTATGATTACGAGGCCGCCGATAGCAGCGAGCTGGCGCTTCATGCAGATGAGGTGAGGAGATAAAAACTCTGAAGAAGCAGATCTTCACAGGCTCCTGTAGTCTGGCTTGATGAGGCTGTTGTGCCCAAACCTACCCAGCAGAGCTTTCAGGTTCTTTTGATCCTTCACCAAGACAGCCGATGTCTCTAAAATACCCTTACTCAGATGTAGTATTTAGTAATATGATCACAGGCTCAGAATTATAAACCTCAGGAACTGCTTTTATTGCTGAGGACACTTCATACCAGGTTCAGTGGGTGACAACTTAAACTTGAGCTGATAACTCTCGGTAACAGTCTGTGAGGCTTCTGGGTTTTATATAAATTGCTAATACAGTCTTATGCAAGGGATCATAACCTCCAGACAGTGACCGCTCTTATCTTATTTAAGGATCTTAATACATATAAATATTTATAATGGGCTATGGATTGAAGAGCAAAGCATTTGTGGGCACTTTCGCACATCCTAGCTCAACTTCCCAGAATTCAGTGGGAATTCTGAGCTGGAAACAGGGTTTTTAACTTGTTTTAGACATTCACATGTGAACACAAATGTACTACTTATTTACTGTACGGTGGAGGCTTCTATCGCTCTTTTGCCCACCATATTTTAAATGATTGCTGTGGTGAACTATCTACTCATAAGGTCCACAACACAAGCTGGGATCCCACTCCATGCTGATGATAGCCAGTAACCTTGAAACAGCTGTACGTGGATAGGATTCTCAGCTTGTGTATAATCCAACCTTGGCTTTGCGTAAAAGCTGTGTAATACAGCGGGCATAAGATTAAATTTAAAATGTTTATGGATCGAAGAGCGAGGCATTTGTGGGCACATTTGCATGTTCCTGCCAAATTCCCAGAATGCAGTGTAATAACTGTATTTCTCGGAATCCTGAGCACAAAATAAGATTTTTTACTTGTTTTAGACACAAATGTACTATATATATATATATATATATATATATATATATATATATATATATATATATATATATATATAGATATATCTATATATATATATATATATATATATATATATATATATATATATATATATATATATATATATATCTATATATATATCATACACATACTTTATATATCTTCCACACAGCATGATACCAACTGACTGACTACATAACACAATCTATCTGGCAGTTACTGACATCACAACATATGTTCATGAACATGCAACATAACATACATTAATTATACAATATGTTAATTCGATTACCCTATGTATGATAACTATAACATTACTAGGGGGACCGTGACCGAGCCAAAATGTGTTTAAATGGACACTGTAATAGACAATATTCTCCATCAGTAAAAATATTAGGCTGGATTTGCCCCCTCATATTGTGTAGAAGGAAGCGATTAAACAATAAATAGAGTAAAAGTATTTAGAGTATTACATTTTCAGTGTCTCTGCCTGTTTCACTCTCCTTCCAGTAAATGCGTCATAATCTGTAGATTTTCTAAATACTTCTCACACTCTAGCTACCAGACAAAATGGAATATTTTATTGATAAATGATTTGCTGCTCATGGCTTACAGAGATCTGATATGTGTGTTTGCCGGTTCCTTCCTCTCCTCTGCAGTTGATCACTGTGTACAGCCTCCCCGGCATGGACCCCGACTGGCTGGTGGGTGAGAGAGGGAACCAGAAGGGCAAGGTACCCGTTACTTACCTGGAGCTCCTCAGTTAGGCCTGTGGGGACAGGTGTACAAAATCTCAACAAGCCAATTGCCCTGGAGGGTAAATCCACTGCTCAGAAGCTGCTTCTCCTCCTCCTCCTCCTCTACCTGCCCCCTGGCCAGTGCTAAAGGGACTTGTTACATGTTGATGGCCCCTCCAGCACCAAACCGGGTCTGATTAACCCCTTGACTGCAGCTGAGGGCACATCTCATACTATCTTTCCCATGCCCAGTTCTGCTTGCACTAAAGCCACAAACCCCACGAGTTATACCCCGACCTGTGGCAGTAACGGGAGGTACATTACAGGCCTCGGCTGCTGCGACGTCACTGTGCGGGGGGCTCCCACCCATCTCCCAGCTTCAGTTTTGTTTGACCCGTACTATGTATTGTCCTGAATTATTTAATTGATTGTCTTGCTGGGGATTACTGCATTATAATATCTTTTGGGGCAAGTTTTAAAACAACCATGTGTGTGCGTCACTTTAAGAAGATTGAATAACTGTTAAAGGACTACTGTAACAGGAGCTATATGTTTTAATTAGGCATTAATATTAAATTATGGCCTTGTCTAGCAGGCAGTGCTACGTTTTCAGTTACACCTGTACAATGCTTTCAATTTGCTATACAGTGGTTCCCAAACCTTTCCTCAGGGCTCCCCAGACAGGCCGGGATTTTAGTGTAATAGTGTGAACACATGTGAGGAAATTAGAGGCTCCATTGCCTGTTGAATACTAATTACCTCATATGTGTGCACACACAGCTACATTGAAATCTCAATGTCTGGTGAGCCCTGAGGAGAGGATTGGGAACCACTGAGCTAGAGACTGGTCTTGTAAAAGTAATTTCTCTTGGTGACCGTTTTCTGCTGTGGGGGCAGCCTATGACTGACTGGTCTCTTATCTAATCATATTCGTAAAATCTTATAGACCTGTGTCTTGGCCAAGCATCTCCCCTTGATGACCGTATCAGGGTGGAGACAATTAGCTCAACTAGAGATTGATATGCTATGTGTGTAGATTTAATAATGAATATTGCTATTAATAACTAGTCAGATTATTTTAAAAACCTTTTAGACCTGTCTTGGCCATGCTGCTCCCCTTGATGACCTTACCAGGGTGGAGACAATCAGCTCTATTGGAAATGAATACTGGAAATGTCAGATTTAATACATAATATTGCTGTTATTAAATCATAATTCTATTATTACTAAATGCATAATTTTAACAACTAGCTCAGTGGTTCTTAACCCTCTCCTCATGCACCAACGACAGGGCATGACTTATGTTTAACACTGTGTGGATACAGGTGAGGCAATTAGAGGCTTTGTGACCAGTTGAGTACTAATTAGGTTTAACACTGTGTGACCACAAGTGAGGCTATTCGTATTCAACAGGTCGCGAAGCCGCACTTGTATTCACACAGTGTTAAACCTCAATCATGGCCTATCTTCTTTAAGGGTAACTAATTAAACCTCCTGTACTGAAAAAACCTAACCAGATGTATGCTCCATTTTCTTGTAGACTTCCCATCATGCTGTATCCCAGCCCCCCTGCAATTAAGGAGCTATATTGCAATTTGTTGCATTCCTGGTGGAATTACTTGCTGCCCCCTCTTACACTGCCACGGGGGTCCCTGTCAGTTAGGGGTGGGTCAGACATATTGGACCAATTAATGCGCTTTACGCCAGGCAGAGGGTCCCCACGATGTGTCGTCTGCGCCATCTCATTTCTTTTTAACCCCGTGTGTTATTTATTGCCTGTCTGCATTATTATCTGTGTTTGATTAGATGTTAATAAATTTAAGTCTTTCTTGCACCTGAAGGGGGAACTTTTTCTTGTACATTTTTTATTTTTTTACCTGTCTGAATGAAGGGTCTGAGTCCTTAAAGGGCCATGGGGTTCTCTGTTGGTTAGGATTTGCTTATTTCACAGCTGCGACCTGGGTTCGATTCCATTCAGGGACTCAATAGGTCACACCACCATGAAGCCGAGCAGGATTGAGCATGGTCAGTACTTGAATGGGAGACCACCTAGGAATATCAGGAACTGTATGCGGTGGCACACTGGAGAAGGAGCTGGCAACTCGCTCCAGTAGCTCTGTCATGAAAACCAAGTGGATCACCACGATCATAGGGATGTGCGAGATGTGTTAGTCCATGAGGTCACGGAGAGTTGGAAACGACTGAACAATGCAAAAAAAAGTGCTCTACATCATGCGAGAGAGCACAATATTGCATGTTAGAAATGATCTATTTATTTACATTGATATAACAGCTAAACATTCTTGAGTTTTACATCTATATTTACATACAAGTCTGTCCTGCCCACTGTTTGTTGCAGGAGTAATAGCAGATTGCAGTGGGCGCTGTGTGAGGCTCTATGAGGGGCGCGGGCGCTGTGATCGGCACCATATGACTTGTAATCCAAATGAAGTAAAACTGGGAAACATACAAAAGTACAGCTTGTTAGATGACCGCAAGCAGCAATAACATTGTTGTGCCTCCTTATTTCAGTGTCTTTTTCTCTTATATAGTATAATATGTTGAACCAGGGATGCCCCTTACCGTGTAAATATATTCACCCAGGGGCCCATGTAGTGATAAATGCAGTACTTATAGAAATACATATGCACAGGATGGAGTTTTTCATAATCTTAGAAATACTTATACACAAGGCAGAGGCATTTACACAGTAGTTGTACCAATACATAGGCAGGGGTATGTATACGCCTAGAAATAAATATATACAGATGCAGGGGTATTTTTCTCATAGAAATAGGAAAGTAGGGGCATTTATACTTATAGAAATAAATATAGAGGAAGGCTCTGGTATTTATACTCGTATAAATAAATATTTAGAAAGGCAGGGGTATTTATACTCAGGAATAAATATTTAGGAAGGCAGGGGTATTTATACTCAGGAATAAATATTTAGGAAGGCAGAGGTACTTCTACTCATAGGAATATATATACTCAGGCAGGCTAATATATAATTATAGAACACTACCCACACACATAAGTAGGAGCATTCACAATCATAGAACCCTATCCATACAGAGACAGGAGCATTTAAACTTAATACACACATATACTTCAATCAGCATGAAGGAATATCTAATAATACTTATTAAAGCCAATGAGCATTGACAGTCTCTTCACTTACAGTCTCCATTCCCTGCATAACTTCCTGTCTGCTCTCAGCCCCTCCTCTCTCCATTGAAACACAGTGTGTGGATAACAAGGCAGCATGTGTGAGAGCGCCCCCTGTGTGTTGGGACGTTTGTAACAAACGTCCAGCTGCTCTCATTGGAGCTGCACATGAAAGCAAGTCCTGGCCTCTCTACCTCATTTGGCTTAGATTCAGGATGCCGTCCTAGTGCTCACTAGCTCCCCCTTTGTTGTTTTAAGGGAATAGCAGAAGTGACAGACAATTTTCTATAGCAGAGGTCTGAAATGTATAATCTTAAAACTATAAAGCTGAGAATGTTATAGCATTTATGGGGCAGAATGGGAGATGTCACTGTTCCAAAAATGTCGTCAGTTACAAACTAAACATAATATTAAAAATTTTATTAATTCAAATAATATATATAATAACAAGTATTGGCACTGCCAACTAACATTTTGGGAGGGTGGTTGCCCAATTGCCCCAGCCTGCAGAGATAGATGTGGGATGGGTTACATTTTTGTTGTTTGGGATCTGCAGAGAGCACAAACCTGAATTTTCTGCCCATAATAACAATTGAACCTGTTCCCTTCAAAATTGAAATGTAAGCAATGACACAAATCTTACCATTGACATGAATGGGGGACGCAACCTGCAACCTGATTGGTGTAGTGAAGCAGACATGGAGCTGTCTGTGGGCAGTCATTAACACATATAAACACAGATTATATTTGATTTCTAAGTGAAAAATGCACGCATTTCAACTTGCTTTTAGGAGATCTTTACAGTGATATGTTCCACATTGTGCTGAATTAAGTGTCCCTTTAAGAGTGCTATACAAGCTGTTTAATTTAGTTCACACAGAGAAAAATGGAGGTGGTTCATTGGTACAAGAGATAAAGGTAATAAAATGTGGTCAGGGGGATGAGAGAATTGTTTGCCATTCGTTGGGTAAATGGCATGCCTATAAATGACAAGGATATCATATACTGCTCCAGAGCACAGACAGGGGGCCACATGGGATGTGCCTGGGGCCCGAGTGTGCATATAATTCCACAATAGCTAAGGATTCTGGGAAGGCTCATGGTGTAGCTCTTGTTTCCACACAGAGGGATATAGCAAAGGGCCCAGAACAGAGAAGCGCACCCTATAAATGTGATTGGGAGTGTAGGATAATTCAGTGTGAACGTTGGGTAGAAATTAAATGTCTTAACATCCTCTCTTTCTGCGTGTTAGTGATAATAACATGAATATGCCAAGTTGGATAAATAAATCACAGTGGTAAAGCCTTATTATTTTAATCTATACCCACTGGGCATGCTCTTCTTCCTGTTCATCCCCCATCACGAGCTAGCCCTTAGAGTGGGAGAATCTTTTCATGTGATTTAGGCATAAAAAATAAAACATTTCAAGCTCCGTTATCTAACATTGACTCCATTTCCCTTTAAGTTTGAGTGACCCAGTCATTGCAGAAATGAAAATCGCACTTAGATTTTAATAGCAATCAACTGTAATAATTATTTATAAGAGCGATTTTCATTTCTGCAATGACTGGGTCACTCAAACTTAAAGGGATATGGAATCTTTCTGGATTTACTAGGTATTTAATATATTGTTGTGGTGAACTACCTATTCATAATTTCCACAACACAGGCTGAGATCCCGCTCCATGCTGATGATAGCCAGTAAGCTTGAAACAGCTGTACATGGATAGGATACTCAGCCTGTGTTTATTCCAACCTTGGCTTTGCATTAAAGCTGTGTAATACAGCATGCATAAGCTTAAAGGAAGCCATGTTTGATGATGGCTACGGAATGAAGAGCGAGGCATTTGTGGGCATATTTGTGTGTCCCAGCTCAACTTCCCAGAATGCAGTGTAATAACTGTTTTTCTCGGAACTCTGAGCTGGAAGCAGGTTTTTTAACTTGCTTTAGACATTCAAATGTGAACACAGATGTACTTTTTATTTACTGTACTACTGTACGTTGGAGGCTTCTATCGCTCTTTTGCCCACCATATTATAAATGATTGTTGTGGTAAACTACCTATTCATAATTTCCACAACACAGGCTGAGATCCCGCTCCATGCTGATGATAGCCAGTAAGCTTGAAACAGCTGTACATGGATTGGATACTCAGCCTGTGTTTATTCCAACCTTGGCTTTGCATTAAAGCTGTGTAATACAACATGCATAAGCTTAAAGGAAGCCATGTTTGATGATGGCTACAGAATGAAGAGTGAGGCATTTGTGGGCATATTTGTGTGTCCCAGCTCAACTTCCCAGAATGCAGTGTAATAACTGTTTTTCTCGGAACTCTGAGCTGGAAGCAGGTTTTTTAACTTGCTTTAGACATTCAAATGTGAACACAGATGTACTTTTTATTTACTATATATATATATATATATATATATATATTTTTTTTTTTTATTAAATAATTTTCATTGTTTTTACAAAAATATAACAATGCATCATTCAGTAGTTCTGAACATCATAAATCAGATTAATAAGAGATTGCATTGAGATAATATATAAAAAAAAAAGAGCACAAAACATTAACATAACATCACATCTAAAAAAGCATTCACTCTACATGCATACTTATTCATTTGTAACACCCCAAATGCTGAATATCAAGTTGACAAAAATGATTAAAACAAAAAAGAAAAAAAAATCAGGCAAAGAAGGAAAAGAAAAAAGTAATCAAAAAAGAAACCGAACCGGAAACGGCTAAATTTCCATTAGGCAAGAAAAAGGGAGAGAGAAAAAAAGGAAAAATCACTCAGTATATAGAAGTTTTAGCAGCACCATCTTGGACAGAGTCCCAAATTTTCCACTTCAAGATGTTATTGCGAGAAATGCTGGTACCTTCACAGATAGTTTGTAAGTCTCTTACTCGTTGGATCATTAGTAGGATTTCATCCCAAGTAGAAATGTTATTAGATTTCCAACGAGAAATGATTGATCTTTTTATTGACATACAAATTAAAATAATGAAAGCTTTCTTGTCAATATTTATCACATTTGGGAAGATATGCAACAAACTACATTGTGGTAAAAAGGGAAGTTTAAAATCTATAGAACGATCAATAAACCAAAACTTTCAAACCATAGGGGTTTAATTAATGGGCATTCCCAGAATGTATGGAGAAAATCACCATGCATACCACATTGCCTCCAACACATACTGTCTTCAAGATTATGTGAAAACTGGTAAATTTGAGAAGGCACCATGTACCACCTATTTACTAGCTTGATATGGAGCTCTCTATCAGAAGGATGTTTACCAAATCTATTTGTCCCATACAGTGAGGAATCCCATGTCTCCCAAGAAAAGGAGATACAAAGATCCCTTTCCCAGTTTTTCATGGCAGATGTTTTATTGATCACCACGGGTTCCCCTAAAATATTATGACATTTGTTTAATAGATGGCTATAATTGTGAGAATTACTGTATATACTTGAGTATAAGCAGACCAGAGTATAAACCGAGGCACCTATTTTACCACAAAATACTGGGTAAAATGAGTGACTTGAGTATAAGCCGAGGGTGGGAAATGTGCTGCCCTCTGTGTCCCCCTCTCTCTCCCGTGTCTCTTCCCCCCTCCCTTATCACCCTCCTCAACCTCATCTTCAACCTCCCTCCTCATCCACCCTCCTCAACCGCCCATCACATCGTAAGTTGGCCATTATTCGTTATGAATTCGATTCTTCTCCCCAAAGATTTCGGATTGATTTTATACTCCAATAATTTACTAGTTTTGTTATCTTGATGGTAATAAACCTGTTGCATACGCCAAATCCTTTTATCTGACAAAGACTGATTGATTTTATAAACTTTGTTCTGAATCTTTTTAATTTCAACCAATATGGAATCTTTAGGATGCTTTTTATTCTTGGTTTCCAATTTATTTAAACGAATATAAAGCTCTCTGAGGGACTCTCCTCTTTGTTTCATAACCTGGGACCTTAATTTTATTAATACACCTCTAATGAAGGCTTTGTAGGCATTCCAAAGGACCCCCTTAGAGGAAACTGTGCCTTCGTTTAATTCAAAAAATGTGGTCGACTCTTCAATAAGAAACTGTTTCCTAGGTTCCTCCTTCATTAGGTAATCGTCAAGTTTCCAACGAGGACGATCAACTTTATGCAGATTGAAATTAACCTCCATGGAGATACAGGCATGATCTGAAAAAACTACTGAGCCAATATCAACCTTAATAATATTGTTCAAAGTGATACTATCGACCAAAAACAAATCAATACGAGAGTATACCTTATGAACATTGGAATAAAAAGTATAGTCCCGTTGACCTGGATTCAGGACACGCCCTGCATCATATAAATTAATACTATTGAACCAATTGGAAAATGTAAGCGCTACATTATGAATTCTGTATAAGTTTTTACAAGTTTTTTTAGATTTTCTTTTTCAAAATTGGGTATAACATTGAAATCTCCTGCCACAATCAACGAACCATAGGTAAACTTTTTGATAGAAGCCCCGAGACGATTAAGAAAATGTAACTGATTGTTATTAGGGGCATATAAGTTCACTAAAGTGACTTTATGGCCATTTATAGATCCACCCCACAGAATATAACATCCGTGGGGGGCTGAAATAAAAAAAAATCCTCTACTAGAGGTAAATTATTTTTAAACAAAATTGCAACACCTCGTGATTTTTTGTTGAAAGTGGAGATATGTTTGAGCCCAAAAAAGGTATCACCCAATACCCAAATAGCATAATGGGTCTCCTGCAAAAACACAATATCAGCTTTTTGTTTTTTACAAAATCTAAATAACGTATGTCTCTTGCCAGGGGAATTTAAGCCGTTAACATTAAAGCTCAAAATGTTTAATGACATAAAAGTAAAAAATAGATAAATGAAATAAAATCAAATTTGTCACCAATAAGATTGCATGGGGAACAACCAATGTAATTACAAACATACCATATCCCAAGTACTTTATCCTAATCCAGAGACTAGGAAGAGGGAAAGTACATGTTGGCATCATACTAACATACTGCAAACACCACTGCACACACACAACTAGGCTGCCGCACAGAGTAGCGGCAGACTATACAAGCAGGGCTAAACGCCAGTGTTAAGAAATGGAAGGCCTACTGTAATGGGAGACATCCGCCCCCGTGGAAATATTAAAAAGAAAAAAAATAAGAAAATAGATAAATAAATAAAAAAACAAAAATAACTCAGCTACCGACCTGGCACCCAAAATGTTTTCGAAATTCAAATGAGAAAAACGTGACTACACACCTAAAATATGAAAGGTAGACTAACATCTACTTATAAAAAGTTCAGATTGTGATAAATATAAAAAAGAGAATACACAATATAGGAAAGAGAAAGGAAAAATCCTTTCAAGAAAGTGCCAGATAATTTTTACCTTAATATTCTTGTTCAGTGAAATTATTACAGGTCATAAACTCATAGTGATAACTAATCTAATTATAAGTGCTACTTTGTCGCTAGCTGTTTCTGGGCATCAAAAAAAACTAAAAAAAACAAAAAACAAGACCAATAAAGAGCATATAAATAGTTCAGACAATATCATCTAAACAAGTTCATGTAGATATATGCCAGCTTGACAGAAGAGAGAACCCTTCTTTTGGAGAATTGATTTTGTGCCCAATCGAGTCTCTTTGGACTAACAAGTCGGTTGGAAAAGTCCATTTATAGACCAAACTCTCTTTCCTAAGGATTTGGATTAACTGAGCAAATTCACGTCTTCTGTTTAGTGTTGTTGGAGAGAGGTCAGCGAATATTCTAATAAATTCATATGGAGGATCAAAAGATTTAACTTTATAACTGGCCTTCACAATATCCTCTTTCGAGGGGAAGAAGTGAAAATTGACCATGACATCTTCTAGATCCCTTATTTTGTAAATATAACGGAAGAGGGATACGGTAAACTGCATCAAATTTGTTTTTCAGATTGGCAAAAGAGGGGACCAAAGAAACAAAAAAATTAGAGACATAATCTGGAAGGTCAAAATTTTTGATTGTTTCTGGAATACCCCTTAAACGTAAATTAGAACGTCTCGATAGATCTTCCAGTTTGATAATTTGGTTATTTAGCTCTTTAACCTTTTCTTCTAGTTTATTGTTCAGCATTAACACAGAGTGGTGATCCTGAGTTAAAATGTCTAGCTTAAGTTCTAATTCTAAGGTTCTGTTGTTGACATCTTATTGCTTTAGCATTATCCATAATTTGCTGTTTAATGTCTGCTAGCAGATTCACTTGGAAGTCCTGTAAAATATTCCTCATTTTGAATGGGGTAAGCATTTCATCGTCTTGCGGTTCCGAATCTTTGCTAGACATACTTTCTGAAAGTTTTGAAATATTGTAAGTTTGTATAGGGACCATAAAACAGAGCTTATACGCACTACTTAATTAAAGTACATAAAAGTAACTAGATACATAGGGATGGTATATACCTAGCAAAAATCAAGAAACCTTCCATATCCCTTTAAGCATTCTGTGTATAGCATTATCTATTATTATCTTTATTTATATCGCGCCAACATATTCCGTAGAAACCTTAGCATAAGTGGGAACACTGTATATTGAGTAATTAGTGGCTTTTTTTGCTTCGCTACTCAGGACACCCTAGGGCACAGAATGTACCCAAAATTATGTTTCTTTTAATTTTATTTATAAATATAAAATCGAAGTAAAAAAAATATTATATATAATTTTCAATCACATAACCAATTGTGTGTACCAATATACGCAATCAGGATAAAAATCAAACCAGGTATGTAAACAGCTTTCCTTTACTTCCAGTATAAATATGATGTGGTTTCAAAAAAATCAAGTTGCCTAAAAAAAAAAATACTTAAATGTAAGGCGAGCATTGCATTCTTAGAAACAAGCTGACAATCACTGCTGTGGTGCCAAATACAAAGTTACAAATGGCGGTGTAGAAGAGGGAGGATGACTTCTTTGTTGAGCACGTTGGATAGCAGCGAGCCAGGCAGATGAGGTGACACGTCTTGGTGGATGCTGGAAAAGCTCACAGTTTGGTACAGTACTTTGTGGTCCCATGTGCACATTGCAACTCATTGGCCTGATCAGTGATCATCAAGTATTTACACACCGTAACGGAGAGTCCCAATTGGTGGGAGAGTTCATACTGAGGCAGGCAGCTCTATCTCTGTACATGTCGTACAAATGCTTGCACCAGTTGGATCAAGGGCTCCTGTGCCTCAGGGACCACTTTAGCAGCAGAAGCCGCCTTGGGCTGAGGGGAAGGAAGGAGCCCTCCAGCAGGAGAAGATGGGGCCCCTCGTCGGAAATAACGAGACAAGCTGGAGAGAAGGGTGCTCTGCAACAAGACATGGAAAAGAAGAATCAAGTGAGACAGAGCCAGATGTAATGGGGAGTCTTGTAGCGGAGTTGCAGTCACTTTTGTACGTTTTAATATAAGACCTCCCTTGAGAAAGCCACACATTTCTGAACTGCAGTGAATATTTCTGTAGCAGTCATTTAGGCCAGCACCAGCCACGGATCAGAAGGTGCTGCTGGGCATTTACACTTTTATGTTTCACCCTCCAGCAGATCTGCTTCCCTCCCCAATAGCTGCCCAAGGTAGGAACAGATATGCCCAGGAAGTTTCTACTAGACTGATGTAGGATGCAGATAAAGACTCTTATCAGGACAGCCTCATGGACACATTACCAGGTTAGAGAGAAGGAGATCTGCTGAAGTCAGAAACTCTAGAGTTCAAATGTCAGTTTTTAATAGAGATATATATTTTTCCTCAAATACTATTTTTTTTATTGCTAATTAGTTATTAAATAAACAAATGAAAGTGTATGATAATTACAGCGATAATGTAGTGAACTACTACTGGTTGATGATAAAGCGCTTGACACAAAGTAAAACATATAAACGGGCCTACCAGCTCTGAGCTAAGCTCCTGCTTCATGCGCTGTTTGTCCCTGGGGTGAACACTGGGATCCCTCAGGTATCGCACGGCTTGTGATATTAACAGATAGAAACAGTTCTCCATTGTAAACAGCAGCAAAGACCTGAAAAGAAGTAAACAAGCCCTCAGCACACAACATAACGAGACAACCTCACATACAGTGTCCTGTACTAAGTGCATCACTATCTTATGGAAACCGCCATATTTGACGCTCACTTTAGATTCTTGTTGTCTTCTGAGAGGGCCGCAGTCCCGAGTGTTAGTAAGGGAGGATCTTTCTTCTTATCCAGCTGCAATTATAAATAAAAGAAAACATAGAAAGAAAGTCAAATACAGAATATAGCTGAATAAAGCCACGACATGCCATTTACAATATAGTAAGTGTCCCATGGCCTTGTAATGAGATCCCCAACAAACACCAAATAAAAGATTTTTAGCTTATTTTGCTTCTTTCTTAGGAGGGTGAATGAGCTTTCCATTAGTCCTATTGAAAGCACTGGCAGTTTTATCCACCATTCTTATTGTTCACTCTTCGCTGACTTTTTTGGCATATGGTGATTAGCCCTTTAGATTAAGGGAGCTCTGTAATGCACTACATCAGAGGAGTTAGTGATTTTAGTTAAGTATTGATAATTAATAAAATTGCCATTTGATCATTTATAATAGAAATATTCAATACTTGGTTCACTTTCAAAACCTACAGTATCAGCCTCTAGCTAGTTGTTTCCACCCCATTGTGGTCATCTTGAGAAAAGAGGGGTTTCACTGAGAGACAGTTCTAAAATACTTTAAGAACAATCTAAATAGGGAAGAGGCCAACCATTGTTTTGTTGCCCCCCAGTAAAAGTCTTTTGCCAAGAGCGAGTCTGCAGACAATGAAGGACACTGTGTTAATAATACATTGTAACGAGGTTAGACAGCACCATGTTATAACTGGAGCGATACATCAGATCCTCTCTCTTTCTGAGGTTAGTGGGTCAGTACCTCTCCTAACATGTTCAGCATCACGTTCACGGTGGCCAGAAGAGTTCCAAATGAAGGTGCCACGTCTGCATCAAATGCTGGAGTAGTGAAGCTCAATGCGAAGAGCAGGTTATACTGTGCAAGATCGAGCGGCTGTGAATGGAAGAGACAATTTGCTCAATTTGAGATGGGGACACAAGTAGAATTGTACAAAGGTAGAAATACAGGAGGAAAGGCCCCGCTATTGAACATTTAGTAGATAGTAACTTTTACAGAGACTTTGTCACCCCCCAAAAATAAAGAAAACTGTGAACAAGCATAAAAACCTGAAATGCTAGCCATGTTTCGAAAGGGCTGAGAAAGTTTGAAAAATTCAACATTGTGTGTGCTGTATTCTTATGCAAATAAGTCTCACAAATATAATTTAGTGTTATGTTGTCATATAGTGACTTCCCCTATAATTACCAAGTATTCTGAGCTGCTCATTAATAGAGTCACACAAAAAAAAAATGTAGTATCTCAGGAATGACTTACTGTACAACAAAATGGCAAATACTATATATAGATAGTTTTTAATGCTCTTTAACCTGTAACCAGCTTGTCGAGATGACAGAGACCCTTTAAACTCACAACCTGCTTTGGTATTCTCAACGAGGATTGTATAAAAGACAAAAATGAATCAACTTCCTGTTGGGTTGACGGAGACCCTTTAATCATTATATACCAACTAGCGACTTGCCCGTCAAAAATGACAGGGCAATAAAATTTGAAGCCATGGCAATGCTGTTTGACACACAATGTAAACCTTTTGTACTGTGAGGACCTTCGGCACTCATTGCAAGCCTTGCGCTGAGCGCCTTTGGCGCTCATTGTGAGCCTCTTGTCTCGCCTATTTTTGCTCCTCAGAGCACCTTCGTCACTCATTATAAAGAGAGATATATATTTATCTATATTTACTTAGTCAATAATGAATTAATGAGTTCTTGACTAAATTAATATACTTTACCTATTTGTAAGTAATATATCCAGCAATCAATAGCCGGAAGAGCTAACAATCTGTTTATATTTTCCGGTAGCATACAATGTACAGTGAGTGTTGGTGCTCTGATGATAAAGTGTAATGAATGTCCCAACTGTGCATTAGAAATTGTTTGTGTGCGCAAGGGAAATCCGTTGGTGTAATTGTGTAAAGCGCCATTGTAGATTTGTAATGTTATTAATGTGTTAAGCGGCTCGAAAGTCGTCGAAATCAAATTTAATTCGCATTCCGCCTCACTCCCAGACGTCCTGGCTGTTCCCCTGTGCTGTGGGTGATGCTTCTGTTGTATTTATTTGTTTTTTGCGTTTCTTGGTTTTTCGGGGTTTGTCCGTTAACCTCGTATTTTTGCTATGTTGTATTTTTTTTCTCTTCAAAGTCCCGCGTTTGTCAAGTGCTTGTAGGCTAATGCGATTGTGCGTTTACTAAGTGTTTGGTGGCTAAGTCCCGCATGTTTCATTTGCTTCACTGCTCGCTCGCAGGCAATGAGCACCTTCGGCGCTCATTGCCTTTGTGCTGCGAGTTTAATTGCCTTAACAGCTCGCCTCGCTGCGCTCATCGCCTAAGTGCTACGCACCACGCATAGGATGTTGGGATCAATAAGGTAACATATCAAACTCTCCATTTTTATTTGCTCTGTGTTAAGTGGATTTAATGATACAATTGTCTTTTTGTAGTAAACTGAACAGCTTTAGGCCCCTACTTTGAAGATGACATTTCTTTGTGACTCTTTATCTCTTGTGAAAGGACCACTGTAGTTCTCACACAATCAGGTTTCAATTATTTATTCAATAACGGATTAGCAATAAAATCAGTATTTAAAGAAAAGGGGAAAAAAATCAATATCGTTTTTAAAACATTAGAAGTTTCGGGTTTTGCACTTTAGGAGATGGCCTACTCTCCATAGCAAGTGTCCATGAGGTGAGGGACAATATACCTGGGGGCTGTCCTGATAGGAGTCTGTATATGTTGTCCTGATAACAGACTCTCTACATACTTCCCTGCCGTGGCTAATGAAGGCAAAGCTATGCTGGTAAGAAAAGAAAAAAGTTTAGGACAGCCTCTTGGGCAGATTTTGTTTCCGTAAAAGTCTGACTTTATTGCTAACTAGTCACTAAACAAATTAAACATTTTTGTTTGCCCACTACGGCAGAATTTTTAAGGGGCTACATTATTTACCCAGAATGTCTCAAGTTACTGACCTGCACCTGGAGGATCTGGCAGAGGTCCGGTGTGAACGATCGCAGTGTGGCCAGCGTCTTGCTAAGGATCTTCAGGAGGCTGTGCTGGACGGAGCGCAGGGCTCGAAGCTCCATGGCCTCACTTTCTGGGGTGGGCTGCTTGGATGGTGTATGGGGGGCTCTCTGTACACGAGGGGTTGTAGCTGATGTAACAGCGTCTCCATTCTTTATCTGCACAGAGTACACAAGTGAGGGGGATGGGTATCTACCAGGGCCCTCTCAGTAACTCATTAATTTGTACCTACCTGTAAATAGTGCTGGAGCATCTTGCGACTGTGCAAGAGGGAGGTGCAAGACTGGCACAAGTAACACAAGTTCACCTAGATGCAGGGACAGAGAACACAATTTGGTAAAAAAAATTGGACATGATATATAATGCCAAAGGTGTCTGTGTATATATTGGTTTTAAAATACTTTTTTATTTTTAATTGCTTCTATTTTCAATCTGTTGCTGTCCAATGAAATGAATACACAACTTCTATTTGTAAATAACCCTATAGAGGTCTTGAGTTCATAAAGATAGTGTTAATCACTAATGGGAATTTTTTTTTAGTAGAAATTTGTTTATTAACTCTGTTTAACGCCACCACTTCCACTGGAAGGCGGCTTACTTCTGCTTTCAAATTAAGACCTCTTGTTCTTACATTATTCTTTTTCTGAAATATACTTTCCTCATAAACTTATTAAATCCTATGCTATATTTGCAGGTCTCTATCATCCCCGTTCTGTTATCTATCCACCCATGCACACATATATACATATACACATGTTCAGGTAATTAAGTCTTTCCTTATAAGTTTTATCTTTTACATACATTATTAGATTCTGCATTCTAAAAGCATGTTGCCCATTTTCAAAGGTAGTTTTTCATAACAATACATTTTAAATGTATGGCAAATTACAAACTGGCCCATTCACCTGAATATCCTTCATTAGCTGGGAGAGGTGGAAGTGCCACTCCTTGGTAAAGTTGGAGAGTTGCAGCAGGAACCCTACAGTATGATCAGCTTCTTCCAGACAGGCCAGACTTTGCACTGTGCGAACCGCGTTTAGGCACTGAGGAGAGACAGTGAAATTTGTACATGTAATTAATCAATTACTAGTTACTCACTGCTTTCATTATAAAATGTAAGGCATAACAAAGTTGCGATTAAGAGTTATACAATATATATTTTAGGGTGGTATGTCTTTTGCGAGCTGGAGAACAGCGCACTGTCATCAGGGCGCAGAGACTCTCTGCGCTCCAGCCTACATTCCATCTTATATTTACTGGACCTGCTTGCTGGAGGCTGCAAGGGCTAAGGTAAGGGGCTGACAGTGTGCCATGAAAGACTGGCATGTTACATTACATACAATATACTCCTAGTGACACATGCCAGTCCCACATGGCACACTGTAAGCCCCTTACCTTAGCAGTCTCCAGCAAGCAGGTCCTGTAAATATAAGATGGGTCAGATGGGATGCAGGCTGAAGGGCGGAGCGTCATCTGGGCGCAGTTCTCTGCGCTCTGATGACCGTGCGCTGTTCTGCAGCGCGCAAAGGTCGGCATGCCATGGTTTAGAATCTAACAAGAGCATAAATAGGAAAAAAGCTTCCTATTAGATAATATGTTTTGACACATCTCTTGGCTTTTGAATGCATCATACCACGCTGGGACTAACGCCATTGCAGGCAATGCACTGGAGCCTCCAGTGCAGTCTGCTTATATATATATATATATATATATATATATATATATATATATATATTTTTTTTTTTTACATTTCACTAGTTCTACCTCTGTGCGTCATCATACGAAGGTTGCATATGTGAGAGGGGATTTATAACTCTACAGGAGCAAAGTCTGCAGCTATTGTTGCACGCTGCCTGCTTTTGGGCCTGTGAGAAGGGTGAAGGTGTCAAACTCAATTAGATATAATTGTATATCAAAGCAAACCCCCGCTCATCTCTTCCCTCACACATTTCTCCACTGACAGATTCGATAATCAGTCATCACAAAATTCTGATTTTTTTTTATTTTTTTAAAACCCTCATGTTCATGTCTTAGACAACTGCTAATGTTGTTAGTTTTTTTTACATACATAAGAACCCTTTAAACCTAACCTGTAGTATTCTCTCTTGATGAACTCCCACAAAGTCAAGAGCTTCATTCAAGAAATTGTATCTCAAAGTCTTCAGCAGTCGCTCCATCAGCGATACAGCCAAGCGGTACACGCCAGGCCACGAGGGGGCATCCACTGCTTTGCGGGAGGAAAGAGGTGGCTGTGTCTAAAAGAGAAAGCACACAACAGACTGCTGAAGATCTGATGAGCTGTATTCTAAATCAATACAGCACTGCTGGCAATATAGTTTATCAAAATTGTGAAAGTAAGATCATCTGTCATTAGTATATTAAGATTATTTATTTTTTGCTCAACTTTCCGAGGAAAAGAGTAGTGAGGATAGGGGAACCTCCTTTGGAAAAAATCATTCAACAAGCAATTTGGTCTTTAATATAACTTTACTGTTAAAATAATAAAATCTAAAAACAAGGAAGGATATACATAAAAAATAATCTCACCGTACTGGTACCATTGGTACTTAGTTGGTACACGCTCAGAAGAGGCAAACAAATACTTTGTGTCACACCAGCTCCGGCCATGGCTGAGGCTCCCTGCAAAAGAATAAATTGCCAATATATTTAGTAATAGTCACTGAAAATTAAATCTAATAACAGAAAAAAATATTTGAATTGGCAACTTTTTGGCTGTCACACGGCTTATGAGATCCTCCCACCAGGCTGGTGGTAGCTCCCTGGATGAATGGCTTCCTTTTGCATATGGAGTCTGAGATGTCAGTCCATGAAAAGTCAGCCTCTGCTGATACCATAGAAGATGTATGCAGAAGGAAATCCTTAAAACAGCAACGTGCTAACGATATACTGATAAGTCATTACAGATAAGTGAACATCCCACCAGGTATCTCTTCAAAGGGCAAGTTCCACCTACACATAAGTTTATTATTTTAAAGAGCACTAAGAACATACGCTGATGCTCATTGTTTGCACAGATACTGATGCTTTAAGATTTACATAAGACTTGAAAACTGACCTTAAATTGCCACTGTAATCCAAAACTATCCATCACACATTTAAAAGAACAGGTCGTATACATTAACAAAATTGTGTTTTGCATGTAAAATAAAATTATATTCCTTTAAGAAAATTAATAAAGCATCCAAGACATTTTTAAACTGTGTTTGACCAGCTATTTATCTTACAAGTGAATTGAGAGGAATCGAAACAAAGTCTCATGGAGGGCCTGTTAATTGTTATTCTTCTCTTATTTACATTTAGTTGAATGGGAATTCAAGCATGCCGCAGGCCAAACTTTCACTTTCACTTTTTTTCTCTAACACGTTCGGACAGATGAGATAATACAATGACATTGTGATGCAAATTAAACTATATACCACTTGTTATCATACAAAGATTTTTTTTTCTTTAATGTTTAAAATATCTTTCAAATGTAAGATACACATCAAAAGGATGGGGAAGTATATATTCATTTCTTAAGTTTTGGTATAACTTTAGAGAGAATTTGGAACTTGATAACTTTCCATCACTTTTAGTCCATATCGATATTCTATATTATAAGGACAATTTAAACAAATGGAAGAAATCCGGTATAAAAATTATAGGTCATTTGTATTTAAATTGTTCTTTCCTTACTAATCAAGCACTTTTCTAAAAATTTTAAAGTTGAGGATATTTATTGGTTGGAACATTTAAAGGTTAAAACAAAAATCTTGTCTCTTGGCTATCCCCTAGTTGATGTAAGCGAGTATGCGACTTTCGAACAGATACTGTATCTATCGGCATATAACACGCACCGGCGTATAACACGCACCTCATTTTATGAAGGAAATTTCAGGGAAAAAAATAAAAAATTCAAATAAAGAACTTTGAAGCAAAATCCTCAACCTCAACCTCCCTCTTCACCCCCCCATCCTCATCCTCCTTCCTCAACCTCAACCCCCCTCCTCATCCTCCCTCCTCAACCCCCTATCCTCAAACCCCCTCCTCAAACCCCCCTCCTCAACCCCCTATCCTCATCCTCCTTCCTCAAACCCCCTCCTCAAACCCCCCATCCTCATGCTCCTTCCTCAACCTCAACCCACCTCCTTATTCTAAACCCCTCCCCCCCTCCTCAGGTAAGTGAGTGGGAGTTATTTAGGGGGGTTTAGGTTGAGGAGGAAGGGGGGGGGTTAGAATGAATATCGGCGTATAACACGCACCTATAATTTGCTCCCCATTTTCAGGGAGAAAAAGTGTGTGTTATACGCCGATAAATACGGTAATTAAAAAAAAACAAGCTCTACATACTATATCTAAATGCCAGGATCTTATCAGGACTAAGAGAAGCTGGTAAATCTAACAAATGACTTCAATGGGAATCTGACCTAGATAAGTCTTGGTCGGAGGACATTTGGTATAAAGCTTGGTTTCTGGTTACAAAATCTTCAATATGCTCTTCTTATAGATAACTTTTTTTTAAAGTAACATAAAGATGGCATCTGGTCCCTTTGTCTATGAATAAAATAAATCCTCATTATACAACATGTTGGAGAAATTGTGGGATGATAGGATCTCATCTTCATATGTGGTAGGACTGTTGAAAAATTACATTTAATATAATCAGTGTTGGATTGTTATAACCTCCAGTTATGTTATAGGAAACAAAGGGGAAGTGAGTCTTATGGATGTCTGAACTACAACATATTGTGCTTTTATTCCCACTTGTTTGAAAGGTATCTGGCAGTTTGTGGGATATCATGTGTAAGTCTGATTGGCTGTGTCTCATATCAATCATTTTATTTAGGAATTCTGCTTATTTGTAATTCAAAGTACATTTGACATTCCTTGTGTGAGCTCCAGCCCCAAGGCACCTATGCTGGCAGAGCGTTCTAGCCAATGAGCTTTGCAGAGTTGTGTCCTAAGGAATCAGCTATCCCTTCTCAAGCAGCCGGGGAGAGGGAAATAGATACATTGCTGTATTTGCCTCTGATTGGCGACAACCAATTATGAATTTTATGCCGATTAGCTTGGACCTTCTGGGGTATTCCTTCTCAAAATCAACTGCCTCAAAACTAAATACATTTTGCATAATTTTGGGGAAGTTTATTAATGTTTTTTTTTTTTTTTTTTCATGCAAAACAATGTTTTCATACACTGTAGATTCTCCTCTATCATTAGATGCTTCATAACCCATGAAACTTTTAATGTAAATTAGAAGAGAAAACAATTAACAGGGTCTACACGAGTCCTTATTTACACTTCTCTTAACTCACTGGTAAAATAAGGCAAATCAAGTAAATATTTCTTATCTGTCTGTTTTATTATTAATTTAATTCATGTAATTTATTTTCCATGGGGGAAAAAGCCTTTGTACTATATAAAACATTCTTCTTTAAATGCATGTCAGAAAGTTTTTTTGAGCACTTCTAGAGAACACTAGACTATTTCATGATAAAACCTACTCTTAAATTTGGGACTACATTGGAGCTTTATTCTGTAGGAGATTTGATCAGGTAAGAAAGGTCAGTGCTAATCTACTCCAGCGGCCGACAGCAGAATGATATAAATCTCTTCATGTAAACGAGAAAAAAAGCAAACACTTTTGATATGCATACAAATGTCTTATATGGAGGATACATGTAATAATGGAGGATCTATACCTGTGTATTAAAACTTAACTTTCATGGTCTCATGTTAATATAACATAAAACAAAACTTAAAACAGTAAATAAAACATACAGAAAGCCCACATTAATGGGCTACTGAGAAGGATTAAAAAATGATGATATTAATGTCTGACCTGTTGCGTTTGTGACAGTGTGAACAAGAGATGGAGGGTGGATTCGCAGAAGTGGAGATTCTGTTTAACTCGCAGGCTGACCTCCAGGGCACTGAAAAGCATTGGCAGCACAGGCAGCTTCCTTGTTACTTGTAACCATTGGTCCCCATCTTCATCTGCTTGGCACAGCTCCTTGGCCAGGTGCAGCCCCAGCACAAAAACCTACAAAGTGGTGATAGAATATATAGGGAAGTGAGGAACAATACTAAAGATTATGTATGCTTACCTTTTCAAATGGCCACTGTCATGCCCAAACAAATGGGATTATTTAAATTATGCATTGATTATTTAAAAAAATCCTAATTATTGATTTATAACAGCAATAAATACTGAGTATATATATATATGCCCTTTTAAATATATACATACTAGTAACTTGCCCCTCATAAATGGCGGTATCCTATATGTTATGTTTAATTGTCTGTGCGGTCTCTCCCTCTCCCCCTCCTTCCCTCTCTTGTCCCCCTTGCTCTCCTCCCTGCCTCCCCCACCCTCTAACTGGTTCTTTTCACTCTCTGTCTCTCTCTTTTGCCTCTCTCCCGCCTCTGTTTTCCTCTATTTTTTTCCACTATCTGACTCTTTCTCTTTACCACTTTTACTCTCTTCCTTTCCATCCCCACCTGCCTTTCTCCCCCTCCTGTATCTATAACCATCTCCATGTCTACCCCTCTGTATCTTTCTCTCTAGGTCTCCCTCCCTGTACCTCTCTATCTCCCCCCAAATCTGTCTACCCCACCATCTGTATTTTTCTTTTTCTATATCTGTGTCCCACCCCCCATCACTTTCTCCTCCTTCATATTTCCTCTCCTTCACCTGTCTTTCCACCGCATCTCCCTCCCCCTCCTTGCTGCCTCCACCGCTGGAACTGCATGCACAGTTGCTGCATTCCTCCCATCATGCTGGCAAGTAGATGTGAGGGACCTTGTCTGTTACTCCAGTGCCAGCCACCGCCAGAGTCAGAACTGCTCTACACCCCTCCCAATGGTCTGTCACAGGCTCTGTCCTCTTAAGGTGGATTAGTACAGTTCCCACCATATAGCAAGAATGATATAGAAGCAGAAAGAGAGGAATACAGACCCGTATATACAGATTTCTATAAAAAAAAAACAGCAGGAGCTTAATCTGATTGTATTCATGATCAACTCGGAATGAAAAAAAAAAAAAAAAAAAACTATATCCTGTTAGGGAATAACAGTGGTCTGTTAAGTTGTATGTTCTTAAGTATCATATTCAGCCAAACTTATGTAACACAGTGGGATACATAAAAATGACTAAATCAGGAAAAGTGTGTTAGTCACGACTCACCCCATCACGCTGGTCTTTCTGTCTTACACGAGTAGAATCATCAGTCTCCATACTGTCCTTGTCCTCAGGGCCATCCCCGACTGCGAGGCTGTGACGTGTCTGATCAACAAGAAATACCACCTCGTCTTGAAGAGTCTCACACACACTGAGTACCAGCTGCTGATATTGAGGGATCTCACTGGCTGCTCAGCACAACAAGAGAAAGCAGAGGATTTAAAGCACCTGTGATGTGTCATTTATAGTATGCTTTTTAAAGAACTTGATAATGGGAAAAATATTTTATAAGGGACACTGTCGCCCCAACAGAAAGTTGATTTTATTTTAAAGAGCATTCAAATCTAGCTATACATTGTACTAGCAGTTTTTGTCAGACAGTAAATAATTTCTGAAATGTTAAGAATTGATTTTGCTCCTCCTGTACGTTAATGTGTGGCTCAAAGTACTTGCTAAGAAGGGGAAGTGGTCCAGCTGCCAAATAACATAGGTCACCTATAGACTGAAATTGATCTATGGGTATCAACATACAGGTTTCAGTTTGCTGTCCACCTGCTCTCAGAGTGGGTTATCATGTCCATAGAACAAAGGTTAGTTCCTTCTCTGATTGAGCATCTGGTTTTGTTGTTGCTTAGGCAAATGACCCTTAGGGCTTAGTCTTGTTAAGGGTCATAGGGGACTCTAGACGTGGATCCCTTGCTCACTGCGCCTTAGGGAGTGCAGCTACACCCCACTGACGAGGCCCAACTAAGGCCAAAATGTACGTCTGAAGTTTGCGGTTTGTCCTGTTCAGGGTAGAATTGCCTGGTATGTAAGGACTGAATCACTCTGAGTGAAACCAGACTGATATACTACAAGATATTTCTCCCTGTAAAAAGCACAAGTGGCTAAAAGAGGCTGCTCTCAGAGTGGGTCATAGAACTAACCTATTATTAGTTTGTTCTGCGATTGAGCACCGCTATTTTTGTTGTCATTTTCACCTGGCAATACACTGCGTGACAATTATTTCATGAAATATAAATGGGTAAGATATATGCTCTGTATTTATATACATTCCACATATGTCCATCTATATTTTTGTACCTTTCATTTGCTTCATTTCTAAAACTGTGATGAGAGCAGAGAAGACTCTGGCTTTGGTCTTTTCCATCAGCTGTTGATCTGCCTGCAGCACACCCTCTAATATCTGTGTCAAGGATCCCAGGATGTCCTCAGGTGAGCCAAGATCCCTGGCAACAGACAGAAACATGTCAGGAGCCTGCATTCTAGTATCAAATTAACTATTTGCCATGTAAAGGGACACACATCCAAAACAGAAATCATGTTATAAGAACAACGATAGACAATCTGAAACTAATTTCCCACTCTGCTATAAAATACATGCTATTTTAATGTTGTGTAGAAATGGTTAATGCTTTGGTAAACACTCACTTCTTCCATTGTCGGAGCAAAATGAGCATCAGTGTACATAGCATGGAACCGAGATGTAGGCAGGACACAGAGCCAGGTACCATGAGCTAAACGGAGACAAAGAAAGTTATAACTGATAGAACCAATGAACAAGCAATGCTCACCGGGTGACAGAGAAAAACAACTTAGAATATAACTAATACTAACGTATCATGTAACAGGAGCGCTTTTCAGTTTGCATACAAATTAGAGTAATTATAGGAAAAAAAGTAGTTTTTTTAATAGTAAACACAAAAGGATAGGAATAAAATTCAGCCAACTGAGTGCTAAGCCATGAATATCACTAAGCGATTAATAATTGGAACCACAGACCCTAAATATATACAAGTAGCTACTTGCCCGCCAAAAATCACGGGAGTCAAATTTAAGGCAGGCAATGCTGTTTGCCACACAATTTTTCCCCACCACTCTCTCCCCCCCTCTCCCCTGTGCCTCCTTCCCCTCCTCTCCCCTGTGCCTCCTTCCCCTCCTCTCCCCTGTGCCTCCTTCCCCTCCTCTCCCCTGTGCCTCCTTCCCCTCCTCTCCCCTGTGCCTCCTTCCCCTCCTCTCCCCTGTGCCTCCTTCCCCTCCCCTCTCCTGTGCCTCCTTCCCCTCCCTCCCTCTCCCCTGTGCCTCCTTCCCCTCCTCTACCCTGTGTCTCCTTCCCCTCCTCTACCCTGTGTCTCCTTCCCCTCCTCTACCCTGTGTCTCCTTCCCCTCCTCTACCCTGTGTCTCCTTCCCCTCCTCTACCCTGTGTCTCCTCCCCCCCTCTCCCCTGTGCCTGTAGCGCCACACTCACCTCCTCCTTCTCCCGTCCTCCGGTTGGAACTACTTTCTGGATCAAGCCGCGCATTGCGCATGCGCGGCTTGATCCAGAAAGTAGTTCCGGCCGGAGGATGGGAGCCGCAGAGGAGGCGAGTGCTGCTTGCAGGGTCGCATCCAGGTACGTGGTTAGGCCAAGGGTGTTGCATGCAAGTGCTGTTTATATGAAGTTATGATTTTTGCTCAACGTATAAACTTAGTGTGACTTATACTATAAGGTTTCTTGTCTGAAACTGTTTCTTGTCTGACTGCGGGTAATGAAGGTGTATCTTTGTCCAGAATTAGGAGTGAATTTTGGTTCTTTTTGGAATAAATCATTTTCAGTCACATTGTCTAGACTGATGATCACTAATCCAATATAACTTGGAGTTGCTATTCTCATATAGAGGAATCTGTATTCTACACAACACTGCTGGATATTTTGTATTCTATACACCGTATTTTATTCCCACTATGATCAGATAGCAGTGTTTTTATGCATAGTGCTTTTCTATATTTAGGAAAATTAATTAAGATTCCTTCTATTTTAAGGTTTTGTAATATGCCTGTAGGTAATGCCTTCTTTAGAATCCCCATACAAATCTCTAGTCTTACTCATTTCAACACAAATACATACTAAGAGAAAAGCAATGGGTTTCAAATTAAAATGCACTGATTGATGGTGCCATACAAATAAAGATACACACACACAACTGATTACACATTTTGGAAGAACATTAGGATTTCAATAAAAAGTAGCAGACTTCTGCTTCATTCATCACTTTACCTGGACATTATCAGTTATGTGGCACAGTTTTTATACTGTGTGGATTCATGTTAGCTGCAGTTTTACTGCACGGTACATACAAAGCATACTAACCAGAGCCTGGGTGCCTTCTAGGACCTCCTGGAAAAGCAGCTGTCGGACTGCAGGATCTGTGAGGTGCATGACATCTGACTGCAGACAGAAAATAAAGGCAGTGTGAGAGTATATTAAATAATAATGTGTAGTAGGAAAGTAGTTCATTGAAAGGAGCAGATATCGACCATTCCAAAGAATCTCACAACATAAGCTGTATACCACTTTATTAAAAGGACATTTTAGAGCTGGAAAAAGGTACAGAGAAGGACAACAAAACTAATAAGGGGAATGGAGGGGCTAAGTTATGAAGAAAGACTAACCACATTAAACATTTCTTCTCCAGAAAAAAGGCGTCTAAGAGGAGATATGATTACATTATATAAATACATACAGGGTCAGTATAAAGATTTGTCAAGTGAGCTTTTTGTGCCAAGAGGTTTTCAACTGACAAGAGGACATCCCTTGAGGTTAGAAGTAAAAGATTCCACCTTAAAGAAAGAAAAGGGTTCTTCACAAAAAGGGTGGTTAATCTGTGGAATTCTCTACCAAAGGAGGTGGTGACAGCAGATTCGATAGATACCTTTAAATTAAAAAGGGTATTCAGGGTTATCCTGGTTAATTAATTAGCAAGAGAGAGTATTGATCCAGGGAGGAACCCGATCACCAGTATCTGGGGTCAGGAAGGAATAATTTATTTTTTTTTCCTTTTGAGACGATTGGCTAAATTTCATTTGTTTTTTTTTGTTCTGTTTGCTTCCTCTGGATCAATTAACAATTAATCCACATATTGCAGATCAGAGGAGATCTTAAAAGGTTTAACTTGATGGACTGAACGTCTTTTTTCAACCTGAATTAATATGTACCTAATTACCTTACAAAGTGAAGAATGACTCACTGGATTAATGGCTTACTTCTGCATATGACATCTAAAGGTTGAATAGCCAGATACCTGAGAAGCCTTATGCAAAACAAAGACTTAATCAAATAAAGGGGTAACTAGGTACTGATCTGGTGGGTGGATGTCTAGAGCTGAATGACAGCCAAAATGTTGTAAAAATCCCCAACTTTTTTTTTTTTATTACTAAAATTAAGTTTTTTAATTACTTCCAATTGCAAATATTCAATTTTTTATTGGTACTTTAATATGCTACAATAATTGCTGTGGCCTTTTAACAATGAACAGTGAATTGAACACTTACGTTATGAGTGGCAATTATGAGGAACACTCTCCAGGCTGACAGCAGCATCTGGTACTCCGTGAGTGAAGCACAGCTTCCCTCTGTCTCTGCAACCCGGCACACCAACGAGTGGACGTACCCCGACCAGTAAGTGAATCGCTTCTCCTCTGAGAACTTCTTCAGTATACTTTTAAGGGAGCTGTCTAAGGAACCCCTAAGGAAGTCAACAAGAGACATAATTATCAGGAAAAAGCTTTGTCCTTACTTTAACGCCATCGTTAGACCTCTTACAGTCATAAAGTGACACAGAAACAAGATAATGCAGAGATACAAAGTACACATATAATTTTTAGCTGGTAGTTGTAATTATATTTATAAGTAGAAGTGATACATACTTGAGCTTGAAAGTATTTTAAGCATAAATTATCTATACAGAATCTCTCTAACTCATTATCAAGGGCCATTAAATAATCTCAGTGGTGGGTGATAAAGAAGAAGAGCATGCCCAATTAGATGAATGGTAATAGTCTGTGTAATTATTTATAACATATTTGGCATGCTCTTCTGAATGGTCAGTCACTATGAGCACAAATTAAAAGCCTTAGATAAGGGGAGTTAGAGACAGGGAGACCCTGCATAGATAATTCATGCTAAAAATACCTATCTTTCAAACTTAAGTATCTAACACTTCCACTTGAAATGTTTAATAACCAACTGCAATTATATTTATTAATGTGTGTACAATAACAGCAGTAACTGGTACATTTGTTGTGTCACTCTGATCCTTTGTTTGCCCCAAACCTCTACAGAACTTCCTGCAATTATCCAACTAGTAGCCCGAACAAGCGGCAAATGGTGTGTGGATGCAGAGAGGAACTTAAAGAGGAAAATATACATGTTTGAAAACTTAAAGTCTCCGAGCATAATTACTCAGGAATAAAGTCATAGAGCTAGCTTTTAATTAGAAAAAAAAATGTTAATGCCTCAGTAGGACCCTGAAAGGATCCATGATATTTTGGTAGAAGTTGTGTGAGAGAGGGTCATAAACATTTCTGGAGAGCTGTTGTTGCATTGAGTGAATGTGAGGTAACAGTTAATAAAATATGAAGCCAGCTAAGTAATACAGATTAATTATTTTATAACAATAAGAGGTGACTAAAGGCCACAGTATTGGTTCCAAAATACCAAACCCAAATAATGCAGCACGAGAGGGGGAGAAGATTCCTGTATATTATGCCTCATTGATGTAAATGAAAGCTTGAACATGTATTAATATATGTGTGCTGCTAATAATAATAATAATCTACGAAACTTCAAAACTGTAAATAATCCCTAATGAAAATGACACTGTTCAGAGCTATAAAGGTTGCTTGCTGTAGAACTGATAATCCCGTACCAACATAAATGTTTGGCTACATAATAACTTTCTCTCAAGCAACCCTGAGAGGAGAGATCAAGGTAAGAGGCCATGACTGTGGTGGGGAGGGGGAGCAAGAAGGAGAAAGCTGAGGAATAGATAGGAGAGGCTACAGGATGACCCTAACCTCCTCCCCCATTTCTTTTGAGGTGCTGCTCCTCTCCAGAAACACCTAGCTGAACCCATCCACTCACCCAGTTCAGTTGGATATTTATTTAAATGATTGGTAGTCACAGCTTGCGACTGCAGTTTTGCCGCCAGGTGCCCAGTTAGGGAAGACGACCGGGGGACTTGGGTGTTTCCTATGTCTCAAGTGTCACCGCTTGGTGGACTGGACTCAGGCCCTTTTTATGGTTGGTAGGTGAAGTGATGCCTATCTAAGGGTGGGGTCATCCCAGCAGCAAAAGTGCTGGTGCCTGAACCCTGTAAGTTGGTCATGTGACCTTATTTGTCAAGTTGACAAAAAAAATTATAATGTGGCTATGGCCTAAATTCATCAAGTTGTTTCGGGTGCGGTAAATGAGCAGTGTTTAGTTTCGGAGCCAGTGATCTTACAACAACACCAGGTAAAGTTTCATACACACCTGACCACATAGTAAATTTCCAAGCAGATAATTTTCATAATGAAGGCACAGGTTTCCAGAACACTGAGCTGTAAAAATATAAGTAAATATGATCAGCAACAATTATCAGATAAAACATATACACATAAATAGTACATTTCTCATCTCACCTCTGATGTTTCCAATGGTGGGATTAGGGTACCAAAGAGAGGACTTGTCAAATTCTCCCAGAAATTGGGCCTAGAAAGGAAATGTGAATATGTAATAATAGGCTCATATAATTACAAAGGATAATCTAAAGAATCAGTTCATTACTCACTTGGTCCTCAGGACTGTCATGGCACTGTCACGTCGATCCTGCCACAGGGCATGTAGGAAAGAGATGGCAGATCGATGAAGAAGGGGAGTGCACCAGAAACGTTCGGGTTGTTGAAAGTCTATTAAATCCAGAACAACCTGCAGACAGCTCCACTGGCCCAGACTGTACTCCTGCATTGTAAGGATATGGAATTTTTAAAGAAGCAAAGTACAATTAAATTATATATCTATACCAGGCACTCACACCATACCGAGGATCGTCCGTAACCGTGAAACAGTACTGTATGTGGTTAAGTGACCTGGTTTGTGAAAAATCCATCCGTTGCTATGCCTAAAACTGTGAAATACAGTAAGCATATGCTTAATATGAGCCATGTTTAAAATAGTTTGGATTGACAGAGTGATGGTGCATTATGTGGCCTCATTTGTATGTCCCGCCCAGTTTTCCAAGACTGCAGTGCATATACTGTATTTCTGAGAAATTTGAGCAGGAAATAAGTTTTTATCAACTTATTTTTAGACATTCAAATAGAATCACTAATGTAATATTCCTTATTTGTACTAATATATATATATATATATATATATATATATATATATATATATATATATATATATACACACACACACATACATACACAAAAACATACATACATATATACACACACATACATATATACACACATATCTATAGTTGATAACCGAATTAGGCAGGGAAAAAAACTTATGCCAGTTTTTAATTTGAACAAAATATATTTTAATGCCTCTGTGGATCCATGATACACTGGTGAAGAGTGCCTGTGAGAAGGGTGTTTACATTACATTGTTGAAGAGCAGGGCTTGCATTCATTGATAACAGCTGAAAGATTTAATGAGATTCAATTATCTACCAAATCCTACTAATCCCAACTCTAGTTGCATTATTAAAAGGGACATGAAAGGTTCCCAGTTTTTAATAATAAAATAAAATACTCAATTGTTTCTAAACAATTCTATTAACAAGTGCTTAAAAAGATTCTGCAAAGATTCGCCCCCTCTGTAGCTCACGTATATGATGCTTTTATAGTACTAGATGTACTAGCCAATGACAGGTTGTCTCTGAATCGCTGCAATTAAAAAAATCTACATGTACTTTTTTGTCACGCTGTATCATGCAACATTTCAGGGCAAGATGAGATGGTAATTCTCCAGTCTCGTCTTATATGGCCCACTGCAGTGCAAAAAATTATAGTATGCATATAAAAGATCATGTTTTAAACACTAATTTCTTGTTCTTTGTATGAGAAATTATTGAACTGTAGTGTAGGAAATGGCATTAAAATGACCATTGTGTGTGAGAGGGGCATTTACATTTCTGGATAGCTGAATGATGCACAGTGACTGCTTCTAGGTCTGCAGGGGGGGAAGGTGTGGTGTCAATTTCAGTCTTACCCTTTAATCAAACAAAGACTGGAATTCTGCCTGTTCCCTCCCCTCCCTCCATTGATAACTACTATTTGTTAGTTTGGATCGGAAGTCAGTATAGGATTGTTTTCTCCTCCTCTCTTCTCATATATTACAGGAAAAAGTACAACATATTGTGATTTTGTTCCCATTCATCTTAATGAAGATCAGATAAGAAAACACAGTTAACAGTCTCCATGAGCTCTTATACTTCCTCTTAACTCACTGGTCAGATAGATTTAGTGGTCATTTTCTACAGTTAATATAATGTTCAATGTGGGGAACCTTTGTAATGTATGCCCTTTTAAAAGAACAACATAAAGCTTTGGACTACAGTGGCCCTTTAACACTAAGATTTTGAAGACACGCTGCCTCACCTTTGACCCGTCACTAGTGTCCTTCACTTCTAGATTGAGGAAGAGCTCGATAAGCCCTGGCTGCGTCTCCACAGCGATCGTGAGGAATTCTAATATCATGACTTTGATCAGCATGTCCTCGATAGAGCACTGCAGGCGGTTGAGGAAGGCGTCACGGATAGCAGCGGCATCACTGCCCAGGCAGGCGTATACAGACATGGGTGCAACCTGGTGGCAACAGTGTATATTATAAATGATAATGTCCAGGAGCCCAATTAAGGTAAACTTTTGTTTGAAAAGACACACAGACATAATCAATATATACTGAAATATTATGATTTGTTTCTATTTTTCATTCTATTCCTCCAAGAAATCTGTGCGGTAGAGGGCAGAGAACACTGAAGGAATGAAGTACACAAATGATAATATAAATTCAGTGTGTGTAGACGCCTGACCATCGGAAGCCGCTGAGGTACAGGCGCCATGTGCGACTAAAACATACAGAGAACAAGACAACATATAAAATATATAGGGTAGAGTGATATATGTATGGTGCTAAAATATCTTTTTTTTAATGAAAAGATAGCAGCAATTTCTACATGCTACATGAACTAAACATATATATATATATATATATATATATATATATATATATATATATATATATATATATATATATATATATATATTAAATGATTTATAAAGCAATATTAACCATAAATAAATCCATTTTGCTTTGAGACAACAGCATAATGTACTGCTTGTGATTTATAATTCTTATTATTTTTACTTCACAAATATTAAAAACATCAGTATTATTGGTATTTAAAGAACTGTTATCCTACCGTAGCAAGACGTTTCAGCAGCTGGATGGCCAACCGTGGCAGTGCAGGGTCATATTTGTGGTAGATATATTTTGCCAAGACAGCAATGAGATTGTTCCCATGTGCTCCTGGTGGTACACACAGATCAGACAGGTCAGAAAGAAAATGAGGCATGTCTATTATATGTAAAGGTTTTGCTTGTTGATTTCTACAAAAATAATTTATACCTTAAAAGGGACTCTGAACTTAGATAAAATCAAAAGAAGTTGTAGACAAAAAAAAAATTGTTTCATACCCCTAAGGGTGTCTACATAGGCGCCCGTACTAACCTTCAAGCCAAAAGCAGCACTGTGCAGAAATCCAGAGCAGCACTGCCCGAAGCTGCTTACTTGTGGTGGGTGCAAAAGACTACACATCCCATGATCCTTTGCTGAGACTGAATCTCCAGACATTTCAACAACAGTAAACCCACCTCTGATTGGCCAAAACAAATTATTAAATGTATGCTAATTTAGCTTGGGTTTTCAGGGTGTTCCTTCTCAATATCAATTGCCAGAAAACTAAAGAAATGCGGGTTCTTACAAAACATGCACCCGTTTCAAAAAGTCTTTACTTGGTTTTCAGTGCACCGTTTCCCGAGCTAGAGCCGCACTAATAGATTCAAAGTCCCACTAGATTGCATTATGAAAAGATATACTCACCATGCTGAGTGAGAGCTTGCTCCAGGGGGGACACGCTGCTGGCGGGGGGCTTGAGTCGGATTACATTATTGGTGATGGAGAAAGCCAGTTTAACAGTCTGGATCAGCAGCTGGCCCTGACCTTCTGATGTACTGATGGAAGAGAGAGAGTTAAACCATTATTCTAAGAGGAAATACATTGTGGGTCAGGGGCAGGCAACTCAAGTTCTTAGCTGCCAGTAGCATTTAACCATTCTCGGCCTTATGTTTTGTGATGCTCAAACAAGGAAATCTTGGCCTGTTTATTGCACCTAAAGGGACATAGAAAGAATAATTGTCTTTGTTGCATGAAAAAGAGGGTATTTGATGTTTACTATTTTCAACTGAAAGTGTCAGAGCACAAAAAACAAAACTGCCCTTTGGGGCTTGCCCTCCGTCAGTTAATGAGATCTCCAGACTAAAGTATGCTCACTGCATTTCCTGTTCGTTTTAATGAATTTCAAACAGTTTTTGCTTAATATGTTTTTACACACAAAATAACTTTTGCACTGTTGCAAACGTGTTTTTTAAAATGCATGAAAAAAAAAAAAAAGTCAGTTGATCCATGTCCCTTTAAAGTTCACACATTATTTAAGCACATAACATTATTTAAGGCCTTAACTACTGGCTAAGTTTTATATACACTATTCCTAATTTACATTCAATAGTATAGGTAAAAGCAACCAAAGTTACTTGAAATAATACTATGTTTTGTGCAGGTCTCCAGCCGGAAACACTCACCTGCCACTCTGTGATGCCATGACCATATTTATTGTGTCCACACCAATCCCCATGATGTTAATTACAGCCTGTCCTGCCTCAGTGTTTGTCAGGCTAAAGATACACAAGGACTGCAGACTTGGAGTGCTACAAAATACAAACACACCAATCACACACAGAAAAGCCACAAGACCAAGCTTAAAAAATAAGCACTACATTTCTACACAGGAGACCAGAAAGGAATTTCCCTTACCTGCCGTGTGGCTCAATCTCTGGGCTTAGATTCAGGATGGCATGTATAAACTTCAAGATCAGGTAGCCTGAAATGGAAAATAGAGCTCTGTGAGAAGAAAGTCACTTGTCTCAGGCTCCGAAGATTTAGATGTTTTGGACCATCCCTATATATATATATATATATATATATATATATATATATATATTTTATAAAATATATTTTAGTATATATTATATTTGATGATATAATATATTTTATTATGGTTCGATATCTAGAAGGAACAACATCATCAAATACCCAAAATGATTT
Source organism: Discoglossus pictus (assembly GCA_027410445.1). NCBI lineage: Eukaryota > Metazoa > Chordata > Amphibia > Anura > Alytidae > Discoglossus > Discoglossus pictus. Next base: position 10,284,437 of record CM050168.1, read on the forward strand.
TCCCTCCAAAAAGTTAAATTTGTATGTGTAAACAAAGGGCTTTCCATTATGGAATTTTGGCAAAAAAAATAATAAATCCCCAGCATTTAAACAATATATACTTTATAATCTAGATTTTGCAAGTGGGTCTCTATCCAGAGCCTCTTATATTTTATAATAGGAAATAATTTTAATTAGCTTTACTTGTGAACGCAAGAGAGGGTGATGTGTTATTAACAGGCTCGCACAACTGTCATCAAGCATACTTGCTTGGAGAGCATTGCCCCCTTGGCAGCTCCCACTGCAGTTACAATACAACAGTCCATGTGGGGGAGAATTAAAGAGCTCATACTGCCTGGGGGCATGGTTAAAAAATAGTAATTCATTGTTTAAATGCACAGTAAAAGTGCAATAAAGTTCCACCTATTCCTTAGAGAGCCCTTTATAAAAAACCTAAAGTTGTCCTTTAATCTGGCAATTGTACAACAGAACAAAACAGAGATGTTATCTCAATGCCCTAATTCTGCCATATGTCCAGTTGTGTTAGGAACAAAGACAAAATGTCTGATACCAAAAACAAACTGAAAATAACACTATCAATTCACATTATCTTCATAAGAGCATACTGTAAATATTGCACTTCAGTAGCCCTTTACATTTCTTGAACATGCTCTTGTCAGTATTATATAAAATGATTTTTTCTTCAAAAGGAAAAGTTCACATACCAAGCTCTTCTCTCACTCCATTGGTGTTGTAGCGCCACCGGTGGTAATTTGGAAGCATTTCCCGTAACACAAACAGGATGCACGGCACGAGCCCTTGGCTCTGGGTACTGCCCAGCTGACCCTGTAGATACAGATACTATTATACTCACTCACCACACAAATAGCTGAAGGTAGGGAGACTAAGAATATTTTTTTAATACTAACTTTCACTAAAGTGGTAACCAGACGTAGAAAGGAGATTGTAACATTGTATTCTCCCTGCGACTGCTCAAGGCCCAACAATATCCCATATCCACCAGCGTTCATCCCTTCAGTGCTGTGGGAGAGATAGACACATACGGTATAATTTAAAAGCTATATACTATATCTATTAAATGTTATTAAAAAATGCATTTTCCTACAATAAACTAACACAGAGGTCTGCATTTTGAGTGGTCACTCAACCTTTCTGATCCACTCACAGATGTTCATATCTTTTAATAGAGAGAACATTTCTATCAATTACTGATTAGCCCCTCAGGTATTGGATTAATTGTGTGCAGTCACTTTTACACACAAAAATGGAGTAGGCATGTTAAAACCCAGGTGACTGCCCTCAAAACAGTGAAAACCTCCACCTTCGGGAAAGCAAACAGAGGGTGGCGAGTAGCAATTCTGCTAAATCCTGAAACACTAATGATCAAATGTAAGTTTCACATGTTTTCCTTAATTTTTTTCTAACTAGTTACTAAACTAATGTAACACTTTTGTATGACCACTACAGAAACCCTTGTTTGCTTCTCTACTTTATGTAAGTACTTTGTTCCTAAAGTGACACCGCAAAGTAGGTTATGATAAGGTGACTTAGGAGGGATGTGCTTTGTAGATAATTTGTGCTTAAAAACACTTAATCTTCAGGCTTACTTATTTAACACATTCACAACCAATTGCAGTTATATTTTGTATGTACCTATTGTTAATTTTTGCAATAAAAGGGACCTAACCTCTGTCAATTTTATCATAAATTCATAATTTAATTTCACTAGTATCCACTAGCACTACCTGATGATTTGCCCAGAGACTGGATTAGCAGCAAACGGTAAGAACCCAGTATGGTGGAGGTCTGTCCAAACCTGCAGAACAAAACCAAACACAGAACTGAAATGTCTGAGGCCCTTCTGATGCATATACACACAGTGATCTTCTACAACACTCACCTTAGCAGGCATGCGGGTGGCCAATACCGTCAGGCAGTTAACACAAGAGGAAATAAAATCCATTGGAGGGCTCATTACAGTGGTTAACCTGTAGAAATATTGTTTTAGTATACTACCCACACCCCCATATTCTCACTACATCCCACTCATGTGGAATTATCATGTAATGTCATTACTATACCTCTGCAGGAGCATGTAAATCCTTGATGTGATGGGTAGGAGACAATCTGCTATGGACAGGTCAGTACTGATCACTTTATGTACAAGGTCAATGATGGGTTTAACCCTGTGGCAGTGCTGGATAACATCTGGAGAGAAAGACACAGATTGATAAATATACATACAGAATACACTTAATTAAAACAAATACAGTGGAACCTCTATATTCATCATTTATCAGTTCCTGAGGGACAGACGGATACTGAATCTGATGACAATAGAATTCATTTTTTCCCCATTGGAATTAATTAAAATTGGAATAAATCGATTCCCACCCCCGAATCGGACACATAAATAAACATGTAACCAGTACTTTATATTTACTGAGTAGCGAAGATGGCAGAAGAAGAGGAGCAAAGGAATTATTGTTAAGAAGGGGAGTCGCCTTCCATTAACTCCAATTTGGTGATCAATGTCTTTTTTTTTTGTCTCTTTCCAGGCAATTCACCAGCATTTGATTTAGCAAAAAACTTGTCCAATGTTTTTTTCTGGCTGTTTTATAAAAATTTGGAACCAATAATGATTTTTTTTTATAAATATTGTAACTTTTTTTGACTAAAAAAATTTGACTAATATTGGATTTCACAGACATAGGGGTTGATTAATATAGAAGTTCCAATGTACAATAATACACTTGTTTTATGTAAAAACGTATATATTACCACAACACATCTTACCATAGAACTATACAAAAAATAAACAAAGAACTCACAATAAATCAAATACAAATATTTTCTTAAAAAAAAAAAAAAAATGTAATATCTAATACATATATTGATGTACATATCTGTACACTTCATGAGATCAATGTCAATATACAAACAAATATATAAATACTATAAAGATTACAAGATTTAATATCAATATACGATACAAATAAGAAATACAAATATCCAATATTTAGAAGTCTGCTAGAATCTAACACTTCCTTAGGCAGCTGAAGTATTATGGGGTTACACACCCTTACATATAAAAAAAATCATTAACACAAAACAGAAATAAAATAAAATAAAAGCACAAAAAAAGATGGCTCCTACAAACGGAATGCTAAAAAGTGATAAATAGCCACTATTATAACACCCCTTTATATTAATGTGAATATCCATTCTCAATATATCACAATTTTCTAAAAAAAAAAAAAAAATCAATATATTCCAAAAAGCCCCAATAAACCCCACAGTAATAGAATACATATCAATGTGTGACCAAAAAATCATGTGGACTGCAATAAAATACTAAAATAAAGTGACACACAAACAAGTTGTTTTTTTTATTACAGAGCAATGTATAATTTGAGGAAGTTCTTATGGACAAAAAATATATAAAAATACTTACCATAATGATTCTGAGATTAAATATGAATATATGATACAACTAATAATATATCTATTTATGGAGTTTTTAGATTGCAGTATATTAACACATATATCCATATTAACAATTAGACAAACAAAATATACCTAAATGTCTATATGAGAAAAAAATGTATTCAGTTTGAAAATACCTACAGAAATATATAAAAATGTACAAGATGGTTAATTAGAATATATATGTTTACAAGTACATTAAATACATTAATTTCCATTTCCCAACAGATCCAGAAAACACACCTTAACCCATCTGCACCTGAAATGTACTTCACCCTAAGACCAGGACACACCTTAACCCTTTCACTCTACATCTGAACTGGACCTGGGACGCCTGTTCCACTCTAAGGTGACCATTTCCATAGTTTTTGTGCTTCATTTAGACTGTCACATTAGCTCAACCGGTGCATTTGTGTTAAATTTATTACTTACAAACAACTCCCATTTGCCCAGATTTAACAGTTTCAACCAAGCTACCAAAATCAGCCCTATCATTAAGAGAAAATGTAAAGTAGTTACATAAAAGAATATATTATGAAAATAAATCTAATCCAATAATAAATTACAAAGTTCAGAGTCATAATTTAGGCCTAGGGTAAATAAGTCTTTAGTTGAGATATCCAAATATTTTAATAGGGTCACTTCCTTCCATCCCAGTACAACATCATTGGTCACAACTGATGTCACTCAACAAAAGAAAGACCACTGACCCCAAAAGACCTCCCTCAAGTTAAACAGGTTGGGAAAACTCGCAACAAATCGCTTCTCTAATATGTGAGTTATTGGTGTGGAATCACTTTATTTTATCTTGATACTTTATTGCAGTGTGCACAAATTGTTTGTTAATGTATGTTTTTGAGATTGGATACATTTAATAAGGAATATACATTAAGTAAATAAGGTTGTATATACATCTATTTCACAACTTTCACATATATTTTTGGACTAAAGGGAAAGTGCTCAGTAACACCAAGCTATATATTGCACTGCACACATTTGTGTTAGAGTTTTTGGTCACACATTGATTTGTATCCCATTGTTGTTGTTGTTCAGTCCTTCAGTCATGTCTGACTCTCTGTGACCATATGGAAGCAGCACGCCAGGCACATCTGTCAAGCCCCTTCACCGGGACAAGGTAGCGATCCAGAAGGGGTGTATACCATTAGTATGAGGTTTATTGGGGATTTTTGGTACACATTGATTTGTATTATAAAACGGTGTGATTTATTGATAATATTCACATTGTTATACACTGGTATAATAATAATAATGGTTATTTAACATTTTAGTATATAGTTTGTCGTCACCATTTTGGTGCTGAAATTCCCTATTTTGTGTAACAAAATCCATATTCACATTCTAAAATCTGAAATGTAGTTACTTAAGTGACCAAATTATCAACACTCTAGGCACAAACAAGAACTTAAAAGTCTTTTTTGAAAGTAGCTTATAGTGAAATTAATTTCAAAATGATCTAGAACAGCAGCATTCAATCTTTTAGATATGGGGATGAGCTGGTTATCTTCAAAAGCACATGGGGATCACCTCTGAGATCCAGAACATTTTAAAACATGGTGATGCGAGTGTTAAACTGATGTGAGTACATTTTACCTGCAGATCAGTCATTAATGATCTGTCTAATGTAGGTGGCTCTCCTCATCAATCTTTGTCCCCAGAGGACCAGAAGATAAGGTACATTCAGATGTGCTCTTTTAAATGTACTGTCACTTTAAGCATATGGTCATATCTCACCTGCTGTGGATACCACATGTAGCAGCATCTCAATTTCACAGGTGAAGAGGGTCCAGCTGCTGTAGGAATATTCCCAGCGCACAATGAAGCCACTTTCATCTGATATCACCTGCCCAATGGTTCCCTGTGGGATGCGCAGGTTAGTCTGCCCCATTCCTATGTGGGGTAAAGCAGTGTGAGAATGTAGGTGTTGTAATATGGAGTAGTGGTAAACAAATGAATACTTAGTCCACCCAATTAGTGGGGGTATTGCTAGCTCCTGCATTTTTGTCAAAGTAATGACATGGTATGTAAACTTAACCTTGTGAAGAAAAAAGGAGGGAAAAGTGGAAGAAGGGGGAAAGGAGAAAAAAGGAGGAGAGGATAATAAAACGTGAGAGGGAGTTCAATAAATGTCAGAGATACTAGTTTTCTCTAAGATAATATGGAATACAGTAAATAAGTATTACGTTTGTCTTAACATTTGAATGTCTAAAAACATATTTCCTGCTCAGAATTTGCCAAAATACAGTTATGAGGTCTCTGAACTTGTGCATAATCCATCATATACTATGCTTTAATTTGATTTTGTATGGAGTGAAAATGCATTGTGGACTAATTTGCATGTCCCATCCAGTTTCCAGAGGGCATAAATATTTTGGAGAATTCTGAGCAGCAAATAATAAATTTAACTTCTTTTTAGACATTCAAATGTGAACACAGATGTAGTATTTATTTACTGTATTCTGCACAGTGGAGGGCTACTATCACTCTTTTGCCTACCATAAGTTAAAAGATGTTGAGATAATACGGAAAGATCACATTTATGAAAACTACCTAGAGCGTAAAGGAGTTTTGGGGTACGTCTCCTCCACAGGGTTTCATCTTCATGTGACAGAACATCCTGAGGCTTTAGTTTGTACTGTTCTGTGTAAAAGGACATTTTATCCAGGAAGCTGTACACCTATAAGAAAAGATTGGGAACATTAGAGGCACAGCGCATAGCAGAAGGTGCGGATGTTACTGGAACAACCTTTTACTTCAGGCAGCTTACCTTTTTGGCAGTGGTTCTGTTGGACACAAGAGCAGTTAGGAGTTGTAGAAGAGGGGACAGACGATACGGGAACTTCCCACACACACTGTCTAGAAGGATCCCTAGGCCTGTTGTTGGTTCCTGTGTCAGAGAAAACAAAAAAAAAAAGGGAAATTAACTGACAAACACACATTGTGTGGAGTCACCAAATCCTCCAATAGATAATTACAAGATAATACATATGTATCAAACAACCTCTAGATGGCGCTGCTGATATTTTGCAGCACTGCTGATATGTTAGAGAAGTTCTAAGCTTAGAATGGTAGCCTAACCCTTAAACTAACCCTAAACACAAAAATGTACCTAAGCCTTCAGTCTATGATATGGCACTGGAATGTTGGGTGGTTAATGAGGTTGTTCCTTCTGAATCTCAAACTTATATACTTGGAGATTTCTTTAATTGCCCACACATATCACTTTTGTGAGGAAGCGGTTTGATTTCAGACAGGGCCCTCCATTCTTTTGCATTATGTTGATATTATTTTTGCCTGTATTTAACCCCAGTATAGCGCTACAGAATATGTTGATGCTTTTTAAATAAAGGATAATAAAGTCTGTTTGCTCTCCCTTTTTTCCACCATTTATCTTTATAACTGACAAATACTGACTGAATGTTTTAATATCACAGAAGGGACACTTTGAATACAAATCTCCACTCACCGTATTCCAAAAAAGATCTGGAAGATTTGGTGCAGCCAGGACCTGACAAGCAGTATCAATAATATCCTGAGGAAAGATTCAAAAATAAGCTGGTAAGGAGCAATATAACAAAAGAAAAAAGTCATATTTCAACGTTTTCAACTATAGAAGTAGATCTCAAACTAAAAAAATAGGTAGTTCTACGCATATGATAATCCACTCTAAGAGCATCCTCTTTTAGCTCACTTGTGACTTTCACAGGGAGAAATATCCTGTAGTATGTCCGTCTTGTCTCAATCAATACAGTGATCCAGTCCCAAAATACCAGGCAATTCTATCCCGAACAGGAGAAACAGCAAACCCTAGATGTACGCTTCGGACTTAATTGGGCCTAGCCAGTGGGGTGTAGCTGCTAACTATTAATGTGGTAGAGAAGGTAAAGGACACTCATTTATTGGTCATATCTAGGTTTGATTCATATGGCAATATTTATTATATAAATGGCAGTTGATCTGGAGCAAAGAAACGGAAGACCACAGATTTAAAGTAAAATGTAACTTTTATTTAATACTAAAAATATATCTATAAAATTAACATATATAGATTAATTGAAAAACAACGGCGAGTAAAATATACTATATACACAGCAAAGAATTATTGTGTGATGCGTTGCTATACTGTACGTTAACTATGCAGATATAGGGTATGCCCAGTATTTATGTTCTTAGGACCAAGTCTATATATGTGCCAGCTACATCAATATACATTCTAGGTAATAATCATACACCCTCTTAATAAAATAGTGATTAATATGTAGTCAATATTGGTACTATCTAATATAGATAAAGGTCCTAGAGTAGGACAATTTCAAACATTCTCAAACTGGCTATTGTAGTTATTGAGACTAGATTAAGAGATATTAAACAGATGTTGTACCTGGCGAGGTATTATTTTAAAAAGCGCTGTAGATTTTAATTAAAATAGATATACAGTGCATTGCAAAAGTATTCACCCACTTTACTTTTTACCTATTTGGTTTGCGCTTGTGAACAGCGATCTTTAAGTCTGACCACAGATGTTCTATTGGATTGAGGTCTGGGCTGTGACTCGGCCATTCCAACACATTTACATGTTTCCCCTTAAACCACCCAAGTGTTGCTGGTGTGTTTGGGGTCATCGTCCTGCTGGAAGGTGAACCTCCGTCCTACAGGTTTTGCTCAAGAATATCCCTGTATTTAGCACCATCCATCTTTCCCTCAACTCTGACCAGTTTCCCAGTCCCGGCTGCTGAAAAACATCCCCACAGCATGATGCAGCCACCACCATGTTTCACTGTGGGGGTGGTGTTCTTTGGGTGATATGATGTGTTGGGTTTGCGCCAGATATAGCGTTTTCTTTGGTGGCCGAAAAGTTCAATTTTAGTCTCATGAGACCAGAGCACCTTCCTCAATACATTTTGGAAGTCGCCCACATGCCTTTTCGCAAACTCAAAACATGCCATTTTGTTTTTTGCTGAAAGTAATGTCTTTCTTCTGTCCACTATGCCATAAAGCCCAACTCTATGGAGCGTACGGCTTATTGTCATCCTATGTAGAGATACTCCAGTCTCTGCTGTGGATCTCTGCAGCCCCTCCAGGGTTACCTTAGGTCTCTGTGCTGCCTCTCTGATTAATGCCCCCCTTGCCCGGTCCGTGAGTTTTGGTGGGCGGCCGTCTCTTGGCAGGTTTGCTGTTGTCCCATGTTCTTTCCATTTGGTTATGATAGATTTGATGGTGCTCCTAACCCTGACTTGTACTTCTCAACAACATTGTCCCTTACTTGTTTGGAGAGTTCCTTGGTCTTCATGGCAGTGTTTGGTTAGTGGTGCCTCTTGCTTAGGTGTTGCAGCCTCTGGGGCCTTTCAAAAAAGGTGTGTATTTGTAATGACAGATCATGTGACACAGATTGCACACAGGTGGACATCATTTCACTAATTATGTGACTTCTGAAGGTAATTGGTTGCACCAGAGCTTTTTATGGGCTTCATAACAAAGGGGGTGAATACATACGCACAAGCCAGTTTTCTATTTCTAAAAAAAAGTTTTATGTATATATTTTTTCTCATTTCATTGCACCAACTTAATTGTGTTCTGATCCATCACATAAAATTCAGATTAACAAAACATTGAACTTAAGGCTGTAATGTAACAAAATAGGTAAAAAGACAAGGGGGGGGGGGGGGGGTGAATATTTTTGCAAGGCACTGTATATACTGTAGTTGTCAGTGTGTGTAACGTTTGTGATGTTGGCCACGCTTTTGAGCACGCAGGACTTAGGCTGCAATGAGCGCCAAAGGCGATCATTGCACTGCAAGCCTCAAGGGACTTACGACCCGTACGACTTAGGACCGAAACCCGTACATGCACTGTGCGCTTTGCAAAATTATGGCCGAAGCACAAAACTGGAAAGACATGAAAAAAAGACAAAACAATAAATATGCCTAATTAACTTACACAAAGCACAGTGGAAGAGGCCCTGTGAGTCAGGTTGCAAATTAATTTGATGCATTTTTGCTGTTTTTTTCACAATCAAAAATCGTCTTAGCAAAAAGAAAATGGCTGCCGGTAAAACAATACAAAAATGACGAAAACGAGGCCCGAGGACGTAAAACTGCCCCAAAGGACGTAAAACTAGCCAGCAGGACGTAAAAAATAGCCCTAAGCAGTAACACTTAACAAAAGCCAGTAACACTTAATCCAAACCACTAACACTTAACTCAAGGCAGCAACACAACCCAAGCCACTAACACTTAACCCAAGGCAGTAACACAACCCACTAAAGCGCGAGGCCTATAAACTACACATGGGGAGACGCTCACTGCGAGTCATGCGAAGAGCGCCAAAGGTGCTCAGAGGGCCCATAGCTTCGCATTCTGTGGCAAACAGCATTGCTAGCCTTACAATCGTGAAGGACAATTTCCTAGTGTTCAATAATGGTAATGTCACTGCTGGAGGTTGTCCTTGCCTCTCATTCCCTAGAGACTGATTGGAGGAGGCAGAATGCTTCAACTTGTTTGCCCTGTTTAGACGGTTTGCCCACGGACTCAACTTGTTATTTTGCTACTTCTACAACAGCCAAGCTGTGATAATAGGGCTGTGAAAGGCCTTCCTGTGCACACCTAGCATGGGGGGAGCGAAGAGGCTCAAGAGAAAGAGGCTGCAGCTATGGACCGAGAGAGTGATAGGTTAGAGACAAGAGGTAGGAAGGCTACAATCCACTTTCAATCAATATACAGCCATTATTGTATGTTCAGTATACTGTTAAAACACAAAATCTTTACTTCAAATAGTATTTTGAAAGAAGTTGCATTAGGGCACAATGAGAAAATATAGCTCTTGCTGCATTTAAATAAATAAAAAAACGTTTTTTGGTTTCAGTATGTATATAGCTATTTCTCAGTAATTAATTTGTGTTTTAAGAATATACTAAGCATGCAATAATAGCTGTATACTTAATGGAAGCTAATTAGTATCACAATCTGCTTGTTTCTATTAAGTTAAACAAGTTTCCAAATGCTATAATAGAGTTAGTTCTTCTCATTTACCCTTTCCAAGCACTCTAGGAGGCAAATTGGCATAAATAATAATTAATATCTCAACAATGAATTACATAGAGAAACATGCTAATACAATGTATAGACAGTTTCTGATGCTCATTAGTAGATTAATAACGACTCCATCTCTTCACAGTAAAATACGTTTACATTAAAACTATTTCATGATTTAAAAAAAAAAAAGAAAAATCAGACTGGAAGGTTAGTTTATTTAACTACTTCCAATTTCTATGCTGCAGTAATATTAGTTTCAACTACTTAAGGGATTTTGGAAGCACCACATTAAGCAGTTATACAGTCTCTTTAATAGCTCAGTGAATCTACCACAAACGCCGGCGCTGGATTTTTACCCACATAGGAATTAGATAATTGCAGCCGTCAGTGATCAGTTTTAGAAACTTAGCAAAACATACTGATTGTATGGTTCTGATTGAATGAAATCTGACTACACAGCAATCCACAAAACCCACCTGCTGCTTTCCAAGAGTGTGCTCCTCGAGAGAGGTGAGGACAAAGCACAGGAGGCTGTAGATACACACACAGGCTGTGCTGGTTGTACACTGGAAAACAAACAATAAGAGAAACATCAGGGGGTGTACCAACTAATACACTAAATATGTAATATCAACAAGGGCTTAATCGCTATGTTTTTACTCACTAAAACCTTCCAAACTGTTTCAAGAAAGACATTTAGGTAGTGTATATTAATATTAAAAACAAGAAACCCTCCTCATCCTTAAAAAAAAATTTAAAAAATGAACAGTAACTGCAAAAAATACAAAATATTTAGCCTTCGCTCAGTGAGCCGACAATTAAAATCGTATTTTTGGAATCAAGACCAATTAGGTGTGTTTTTCTTGTTTATCTCCCCTCAATGTAAGAGCTATTTAATGCCCCCTAGATAAATAACTTACAGAGGAGGTCTCTTATAGATCATTTATGTTAAAAAAAATTTACATTCAAGCTCAATTATTAACATATCTACTCAAAATCATGAACAAACAGCTGTAATATGAATGTATTTGTTTTTCATTTCTGTGATAACTGGGACCTTTGCAGTATCAATTTAATAAATACAAAATTACTGACTATATTTACCAACTACTTCAGATGCGCTCACCACAAATGTTTTCCAAATTGTTACCTCGGGACAATTTTAACAAATATTAATAGAGATAAAAGTATTAATGATAATAATCATAATCATAATATAAGTCTTTATTTGTAATGCACCAACATATTCTGTAGTGCTATACAGGGGTTCAGCACAAGGCAAAAACCCAAGAAAAAGTTGTTTCAGATCACAAACATTTGCCAAAAGGTTTGTCTATTTTATCCGGAAGTGGGTGCAATGTCTGCCGAGTAAAATAAGTTGTGGTACAAAACCCATCAGTCCCAAGTAACAATTATTTGTGAATAGGAACCTCACATTATTTTCACCGCTTCCAAGAGCTCGAAGCATACGCGTCAAATACTGGAATACGTGGAGCTGGATGGCAGCACTGCCCATTTTACGGATGGCTGGAGCAGCTTCCTCCGGGCTCAGAGTGTGCCTCAACAGAGCCCAGGCCAGCAGGACAGGTGAATGGTGCGGGATGTCACCAAACATTAACAGAATGCTGTCCATTTCCTGTACAGGGAACATTAAATGTGTTAAATTTACAGAAAAGCTGGGGGGAAAAAAAGACCTTTGTGCAAAAAATAGACTCTTTACCTTGCAGATCTGAACTTGAGAAGCGAATGGGTGCTGCTCGATTTGATCGTTGAAAGCACACTCCTGTAGAGAGTCCATGTCCATCCCCTCCACTAGGATCAGAACTGAGAAGTACCTGAGAGTTTTACAGATATCATTAGTGGAAGGTGTTCTAATAATCACTATGTTTCTGTAGAATATTTTCATGGTACAACTTGGGAAGAAAGATCTCAATAGATCCATACTTCTGGAAATAGGTTCAACCCATTTTATTTATTGATATCAAAAGGACAGAGTATCACGTATAAGCAGGCCAGTACTCCCATTACTAATCTCATGGAACTCATTTGTTTAGCGTGCAGTTAAAATAATCCAATAAAGTCATCTAAAATGCTCAGATACAAATAAAGCAGTAAAAATAAAAACGTATTATTATTTTTTTCTATAATGGTGTCTGTCACCCATATATCTTGGTGTTTATGCTCCTTATAGCCATCTTCCGTCTTGCATTTGTAATGAGCAGGGGTGTGTAGCAGCTGTATACAACAGATTGCGTACTATGTGGTACATTAGAGTCAAAACAGTGGTGATGTCACTGCTGTAGGCGTCCCTAGAGACTGATTGGAGAAGGCAGAATGCTTTTTTGTATAAATAAAAACTATTCGTTATGCCACAGATTATCTTTGCAAAGATTTGTAAGACCTCCTCCTTACAAAACCTTTAATTAAAGGACCACTGCAGATTAGTAAAAGCATTAGAAGTTATGCAAGTCATGAGCATAAAGCATAAGAAAAAAAAATCTTAATTTTAGCAGGCTCTGCTAATGCATGAAAGCTATCTTGACATAACCTCCTTTTCAAAGTATATGGGAGTGGTTACAGAACAGGGCAAGCAAAGCTTGCAAGTATGTAATGAGTATATACAGTAATTATTATTATGGGGCTCTGAAAATATTGTGTTCAGCCTACATCCATACACAAATGAAGAAAACTGAATGTGCTCAGATGCAAGGAAGTAACTAGAACAGATTTTAGAATGAAAAATTAAGTGTTGCAATACTTCTCTGAAAATATGAATGAGTGAATTAATTGAGATCAGAAATAAAAAAATCATTTGTTTGGTGGACTAGAATTTATGTTTTTCCGATGCTTCAGCAGATGATATGGTGATACAGATACCTGCACAACATTATGCTTGCAGTGGTGTTAATTAGTTTTATTGAATAAACATCTGAATGGAAATGTCTGACTTTTGAAAAGAAAAAAAAAAAATCAAGTTTACAGAAAGAATATTTGGTGTATTACTAGTGACAATGTGAAAACGAGATGGTCCTACCCAATTCTGTCCATTAGTGAGTCCATGGATGGCTCTAGCAGAAGTCGGTTCTGTTGCCTGCGTCCAAAGCCTTGCTCCTTAAACAATTTGGCGAGTACCAGCAGGTCAGCAGGAGAAATGGCAAAATAGGCATAGTATAGGAAAACAATCTCCAGCAGCATGGCCTGCTCCCGCAAATGCTGTACAAACCAGCGAGACACCTGACGCTCTGTCTGAGGGGGAAAAATACGGCAAACAAAGGTTACTGGAAGAGTGGCTGAAATTCAACTATATTAAATAAAAGCTCAAAAGGAGTGCCTTTTTTCAGAATTAGAGGATTATTCTGGTAAGATGGCATAAAAATGTAACGAAAACTAGAAGTTATATTTTTTACATTCTAAACTAATTTCAGTCTGTTTTCCAGAGCTGTATAGCAATTCTCAATATGCTTTATACGTAGAAAGGAGAATCAGCAGACCAGGTGAGGGTTATTGTCTATGGTTCTTTGCAATTATAACATAGGATACCAAGCACAGAACCGGGCAAAGTAAAACTACTGAGGTACCATGAGGTTTCCATGTGTTTCCCACGAAGGAGTTTCTTCCTTGAAGAGGTTCTCATACTGCTTGCGGTATTTGCCTATGAAATCCTTCTGTTCCAGGCTGTCCATACAATTCATAAATTCCATCTGAGAAGGTGCATGAGAGGTAACAATGTTAAGAGCTGCATAAATGTTGCCTATAATTGTATCTGTTTTAGTTAAACAAACATAGAACTCAATTATTTGTCCAGTGTGCATTTAAAATAATTGTCAGCACCCTCAGAACGTTACCCCTACTCAGAGCACAGTGACTCACGTGGTGCAATGATTTAACTCTTAAAGTTCCACTGCAGCGCCTTAACAACAGGAGCGATATGTTTTAAATAGGCACTCTTAATTAATAATAATTTTCAATTATTTAAAGACGGTAACATTCAGATTTGGGTGCTGCACATCACCATTCATTCATTATAAGGTCAATGGAGAGGAGACTTTGTCTGGCAGGTAGCAGTTACATTTTCATGCACAAAATTATATCAACACATTGGCCTTAATAGCTGAAGACTTGTTGTGTTAAAAAAATTTCTGCAGGGGCAAACAATTAATGCCTGTTTATATAAACTATAGTCTTTGAAAGTATTTAGTTTAGCAAGCAGTGTATTGTCATTTGCAGGGTGCTTGTGATTTTTATTCCTTGCAGAAGCAAAATCAAGGAAGCTCCAGACATCAGTAAGGGAAGAAAAACGGAGTCAAAACAATGAAATACGCATGAATCGTATCAATTCAAAAAGTTTTGAGGAAATAAAAAGAGAATGGAGTTCTTTGTACCAAAAACAGACAAAGACACAATCAAAGATATATAATCGAATTGTATTTGGAAAGGTATTTGGAAAAGTCTCTTACCCTGTATGGGTGCTTTTCATCCTGGAAGTAGGTGAGGAGGTGCAGGACACATCTTAACATGCAAATCCGTTCTTCATAATAATAGTCTGCCATCTTTAGGGAAAAAGTAAAACATTGAATTTATTTCAGATGATCATTAAGCAAAGATTTAGAAGCACTCTACAAGCAGAACACAAATGATGAGAAAAACTGCAGAAAGAGGAATCAAATAATACAATACAAGGAACATGTAAATATACTATTCCTGCTTCCACTGAAATTAAAAAGAAAACTATTTTGTGCTCCTAAATTAATGTATTAAAAGGTATATATATTTTAATAGGTATATTTAATAGGTATATAACATCTAATATATATCTATATATACACATGATGTGTAGTGCCCTCGCCTATAAGAGAGCACATTGCAGAATACTGCTGTCTCTCACACTGACTGGTTAGTTAAGACACTAAGGGCCTCATTCTATTAGCGGCCACAGCCGTTGCGGGGCCGCAAGGACCGACCGCAAGCTATTCTGCTATTCTATTCCCCTCCGGCCAGGGATTCCGGCAGGCTTGCGGCCGGCGCCTTGCTATCTCTTGCGGCCGCTTGCGCCGGAGGAAATCCTTTGATCTAAAACGGCCGCAAGGAAATCGGCCGTAAGAAAATCCTATTTGCAATTCAATTGCTCCGGGAACCCTCTCTACAAGGCTAAAACCGAGCCGCAGCTTACTTGCAGGAAAGAGGTCCCGCTAGCACCAATTAAGCACGAAATATAGCCCAAATAAAGCCATCCTGCACTTTGAGGAGACTATAAAGTGATTTTCGGTGTTAGCAAAAATAGCACAAAATTCCCCTATACTCAAATCCGTAAAATATATTTTTTTTAATATACGTCAAATATCCATGTAAAAAGTCCATAGGGCTTGGAGCACCTCAGACCCGCCCACGCCGCAGCCGGAAAATAAACAGTTAATTTAAACTCGGGTTTGGGCTGATGTGCAAGCTTGAGAGTGGGTTACTATTAATCCTCATGTCCCCCAATATGATCCCTAGCATTTACAGAGCTTTACAGAGCTGTCTTGAATTTATTTTTGACTTTTTAGTTTTCAGAGCTTACGGCCGGTTGCAAGATTTACGGCCGGCCGTAAGAGGAGATCCTTGCGGGGCCGTTTAATTGAATTGCGAGGTAACGGGACCCCTGCAAGGAATCGCGGCCTTACGGCCGGTTTACGGCTGATAATAGAATGAGGCCCTAAGACAGTAAGTACTACAGAGGCTGTGTCTGCATGAAAAGCAGTGGACAGACCCATGCAAGGACTATTTGTATGATTTCAGGTAGTAAAAACAGAGCTTATAAACACCTTTTAATTTCCATATCCCCTCACAACACATCCAAAAGGAAGAACACTTAGATATTTAAAATACTAATAAATCTATAACAAAATAAATAATCTGTACCTTGACGAACCACATAACAAGCGCAAATGTTAAAAGCAGAAGAATGTATTGCCAACAATGACAATTAAAATTGCCTTTCATACTACACACACCCAAAAACAGACTATGTACTGTGTTACCTTACTGCTATTTATAATAGGGCATGGAGTCTCTGTGCAACCCCTATTGTGTCTCTGTAGTATGAAAGGCAGTTTTGATTTTCAATGATAGTAATTCATTCTTCTGCTTTTAACATTTGTGCAAGGTATGTGTTGCTTTATGATAGTGGCTGGTCCTATGATGGCCACCAACAGGCCAGGTTTTCAATATATTTCTGAATGAGCACAGGTGGATCAATCAAAAGGAGTGTGTGTTAAAGCAGAGAGAACCGGAATACGTAAGCAAAGAGAGACAGAAATCCTGGACCTTTTGCAGCCCTCCTAGGACAGAGTTGCCCACCTCTGCTTTAAGATTTAAATTATTATTATTATTATTTTTTTTTACTGATTTGGTAGAGTATCATTACAACTTTAAATATCTACAAGTGTTTTTTTCTTTGGGAAAGTTACAAGGAACAGGGAAATACACAAATATTGTAGAACAAAAAACAAACCTTCAGCATCAATGCCTGACTCTGCCTCTCATCTTGTGGCACAAGCTGCAAGAAGACAAACATCAGAATTAAAGGGTGAATGGTCAAGTCATCTTAGAACAAAATGTAGTAGACAATCTGGTAAACATTATAGTGAGAGTAGCTTAGACAACAAAGGAATATAAAAATGCTGTGTAAACCATGAGGATAAAAGCATTTTTACAGAAAATCTAGCTGACTTCACTTGTGTCATGGCGACTGCTAGTCAGCCTGTAACTTAAGTGAGAGAGTTATTCTACGTATTTATGCAGTCAAGTTCTTCAACAAAACTTAATAGAGATCTTAATTTATGGTTCCTCCCATCCCTCTCAAGTCTCTGATTCATGAGAAATAAATGCATAAATAAATATATATTTTCTAAACTACAGCTCATTCATTCATCATGGTCATCTTGGAGAGAATGGAAGTGGCAGAAGCATATAAAATATGTGTGTTTAAATGAATGATAAAATAAATTCTGGAAAGTGTCCCTTTATGTGAATCTCAGGAAAGTCTTTTTAGGCATCCAGAAACATGGATACAATGGTCCACATCAAGCTATCTCCTATGTACATGACTTACCTTTATGGAGTCCTGCGTGCCCCTGTAATCATCCTGGAGATAGCACTGCAACAGCTGTACACTCTGCTCCTCATCCAGACCCTAAGTAAATGAATAAACCCAAAATCATCTAGCTTCAGCAATGGAGTGTAGTAATATCTTTAGTGCTGTTAAAGCAACACCGCAGTCCTATATTTTCAGTGCATAATTTTAAAGAACTAGAATTAATAATGAGCAAAAGCATTTAGAACGTAAAAAAAAAAAAACTTTAATTTGATATTTTATGCAGCGTTAACAATCTTCATTATTAAGTTATAAAGACCTTCATCTGTCCTGTCTCAAGTTCCAAAGCTGGTTCCTGTTTCACAGTGATATGATTATATATCAGGGTATGATATAAGAGTACAAATAGCAATTCACGCTGTGTCAGTGAGCTAATCTCAGCCTCTGACATTAAGCTCTCAGAAAGGGGGAGTCCTAACAAGAGACCAATGGAGGTAACCGGGACAGCACACAGTTGCAAAAATAAATAGTACATTTAAAGTTAATTTTTATTTTTTACCTTACTAAAAAAAAGTTTTGTCTTATCAGAACTAGTCCTGTAAAATAGCATAATAAAAATATCCAGCTACAGTTACCGGTACAAAACCTGTAACTCACCAGAAACTTGCTGATCCTCAAACCAAGCTCCTTCAGGGCAGGCGGCACATTCTTGTTGGCTTTTACTTTTTCTGCCGAAATTGAACTGTAGGAGTCAAAACATTTTATTTGAAAAACACATCATGTAGTGAAATGTACCAACAATCAATAATATTAGATTTCCTCTTACCACATTCTAGTGCTAGGTTAACCGCTAAGCATCTACAATATCTTACATAATGCATAACCATGATTTGTTATATAGAAACATAAATTTGATGGCTGATAAGAACCAAAATGGACATTCTATCTAAATAAATATTCGACATAAAGGGACATTATAAAACATTCCTTAAAACACTTGAAAGAGCACATTTTATATTATAGTCAGCAATTCTAAATTATTACAGCCCAACAAAATGCAATAACATGCACAAGCCACTCATTATAAATATTTTTTTGCAACACGGAGGAATACCGACTAAACCATTGTAACCTCTATTTATCATACCTGGGGGGTCTGTAAAATTCAAGTCCCTGAAGGAATCTCTCTCCATAACGATCCAGCTCTGCTTTGATCTGAGACTAAAATATAAGAAGACAGCAGTTTATAACCATATCAGAACAGCTGCATATCTTATTTTTATATCAGATTTGTTTTGCAGATTTCCCTTTATTTCCACAGACCACTAATACTCCAAGTCTAAGTTTACTGCAGCCTTAAGTGAGACAAATAATTTTCAAATATACTTTATGGAAGAAAATGCCCTTTTAGTATATAACAAATGTATTAAATAGATAGATGAGCAATACTGTTTATGCCAAGGGTTGACAAATGTATATCAAACTTAAAGTGACAGAGGATTTCTGGAATTTTCTAGGTATATAATGTATCTATGGATTGTGCTATAAGCTCAGTTTTTCTTGAAAATCAAACAAATAGTGCCTGCTTGTGTGGCACTCTGCAGCCCATGAAGACACAGACTCTGTAGTACTGCCAGTTCAGAGTCTCATATTTCCTAACCAGGTGCAGTCTCACCGTCATGCTGCCGATTTTAGTCAGCAAAAACAGACTTTATAAGCACTACTTAATAAATGAAACTACATAAAAGCAAATGGATACATATGTATACTATATAACTGGTAAAATTCAAGAACTTTCCATGTCTCTTTGGGAGCCAGAAAGTAGCAGTGGGCAGACCCATACAGGGACTATGCTTTATTTTAGGCAGTAGAACAGAGCTTATAATCATTTCTTAATACAATTAATTATATAAAATTAAATAGATACCTAGGTATATTATACACCTAATAACATCCAGAAATCTTCCATATCCTTTTAAGTAAAAAGGGAGCTGCTACGGTATTTGAGATTCACGTTATACCAAATTATTACTTACTGGATCTCGCATAGCAGAGCGGCCAAGCAAAATAGTCCATAGCTCCCGACTGCTCCTATCAATACATAGTTGAAAAGTTACAAAGCTGAATCAGTCATACATTATGACCAGAGCCAATAGACATTACCTAAAATAATAAAACTGTGCAACAAAGAGTCTTGTTAAAGTCCCACAAACATTGCCATATGCACTCTGCACTATCAGTTAAGAGGGTCGACATTTATTATATTGTGAAGCAAACAACAAATAGGACAAAATAACAGAACAAGTCAATGTGCATAACTATTCACCCCCTAAAGTCAATACTTTGTAGAGCCACATTCTGCTGCAATCACAGCTCCAAGTCGCTTTGGATAAGTCTCTATGAGCTTGCCACATCTTACCACTGAGATTTTTGACCATTCCTCCTTGCAAAACTGCTCCAGCTCCTTCAAGTTGGATGGTTTGCCCTTGTGATCAGCAATCTTTAAGTCTAACCACAGATTTTCTATTGGATTGAGGTCTGGGCTGTGACTCGGCCATTCCAACACATTTACATGTTTCCCCTTAAACCCCCCAAGTGTTGCTTTAGCCGTGTGTTTGGGGTCATTGTCCTGCTGGAAGGTGAACCTCCGTCCTAGCCTCAAATCACACACAGAGTGGTACAGGTTTTGCTCCTGAATATCCCTGTATTTAGCACCATCCATCTTTCCCTCAACTCTGACCAGTTTCCCAGTCGCGGCAGCTGAAAAACATCCCCCCAGCATGATGCTGCCACCGCCATGTTTCACTGTGGGGATGGTGCTCTTTGGGTGATGTGATGTGTTGGGTGTGCACTAGACATAGCGTTTTCTTTGATGATCAAAAAGTTCAATTTTAGTCTCATCAGACCAGAGCACCTTCCTCCATACATTTTGGGGGTCTCCCACGTGCCTTTTTGCGAACTCAAAAAGGTCCCATTTTGTTTATTGCTGAAAGTAATGGCTTTCTTCTGGCCACTCTGCCATAAAGCCCAACTCTATGGAGCGTACGGCTTATTGTCGTCCTATGTACAGATACTCCAGTCTCTGCTGTGGATCTCTGCAGCTCCTCCAGGGTTACCTTAGGTCTCTGTGCTGGCTCTCTGATTAATGCCCTCCTTGCCCGTGAGTTTTGGTGGGCGGCCGTCTCTTGGCAGGTTTGCTGTTGTGCCATGTTCTTTCCATTTGGTTATGATAGATTTGATGGTGCTCCTGGGGATCATCAACGATTTGGATATTTGTTTAGAACCTAGCCATGACTTGTACTTCTCAACAAAATTGTCCTTTACTTGTTTGGAGAGTTCCTTGGTCTTCATGGCAGTGTTTGGTTAGCGGTGCCTCTTGCTTAGGTGTTGCAGCCTCTGGGGCCTTTCAAAGAAGGTGTGTATATGTAATGACAGATCATGTGACACTTAGATTGCACACAGGTGGACATCATTTCACTAATTATGTGACTTAGGAAGGTAATTGGTTGCACCAGAGCTTTTTATGGGCTTCATAACAAAGGGGTGAAAACAAACGGACATGCCAATTTTCTGTTTTCTATTTCTAAAAAATAGTTTTATGTATATATTTTTCTTATTTCACTTCACCAACGTAGATTATTGTGTTCTGATCCGTCACATATAATTCAGATTAACAAAACATTGAACTTAAGGCTGTAAAAAATATATATATCTCTATCTATAGTATATCCCCAGGTCCTGATGGAATACATCAAAGGGTACGGAGGGAACTTGTTTTTTTAATAGCCAAACCAGTATATCAATTTTTTCAAGGCTCACTCACTATAGGGTCACTACCAGGTGAGGAGAAAAGCAGAGGTGATACCTATATTTAAGAAGGGGGCAAGAGAAAAGCCAGAGAATTATAGACCAGTGCGCCTCACTTCTGTAGTGGGACAGATTTTAGAAGGGTTGATAGGGGATAATATACAAGTATATATCTATTCAAGAAGGAATATAAGTAGGAGTCAACATGGATTTATGAGGGATAGGTCATGTCAAAAATGCCTAATCAGTTTCTATGAGGAGGTTAGTAGGAACCTGGATCAAGGCAACTCAGTGGATATAGTCTTTTTGGATATTGCAAAGGCTTTTGATACAGTGCCACATGGGAGACTATTGTGCAAACTAAAGGATACAGGAATTGCAGTAAATATCTGTTCATGGATTGAGAGCTGGCTAAAAGACAGGAAGTAAAGGGTTGTGGTAAATTAAACATGCCCAGCTTGGACTAATTTGGCAAGTGGGGTTCCTCAGGGTTCAGTATTAGGTACTCTCCTTTTTAACATATTTATTAATGACTTAGAAGTAGGACTGGAAAGTATTGTCTCCATTTTTGCTGATGACACTAAGTTGTGCAAGGTAATTGAATCAGATAATTATGTACTTTCCCTCCTAATGGATTTACATAAATAATATAAATGGGCAACTAAATGGCAGATGATTTAATACGAATAAATGGAAAGTTATGCATTTGAGAAGGAAAATGCCATGCAATTTATAATCTTAATGGAGCAAATCTAAGGGAAACCGATATTGAAAGATTTGGGAGCGCTTGTGGACAACCATTTAAGTAACAGAGCTCAATGCCAAGCAGCAGCTGCAAAGGCAAATAAAATATTAGCATATATTAAGTAAGAGTATAGAACAAAGGGAAGCAATTATAATTCTGCCACTATACAAATCCCTAGTACTTGGAATATGGAGGACAATTTTGGGCACCACTTTATAAAAAGGACATTTTAGAGCCAGAAAAAGTAAAGAGAAGGGCAACAAAATTAATAAGAGGAATGGATGGGCTAAACTATAAAGACAAACTAACCAAATTAAACTTTTTTTTTTCCTCTAGAAAAAAAGGCACCTAAGAGGGTTATATAATTACATTATATAAATATACCTAGGGTCAATACAAGGCTTTGTCAAGTGAACTTTTTTGTGCCAAGGGGTTTTCAATTGACAAGGGGTCATCCTTTGTGCTTAGAAGAAAAAAGATTCCACCTTAAAGGCATATCCAAGTTTCATGGATTAATACATTTCTGCACTCTATAGGCAAAAAGCAGCCTATGTGTATGCAGCACATATAAGAATTTTTTTTATTTATCAATATGTAAAATATAACTCTAATTATGTTGACATCCCCAAAGGGGTGTCTACACAAGCCCCTGACCCCCACCCAATCAACATGTAGCATTAGGGGAGCAATTTAATCCATTATTCACCTGCTGTTTCTACCTCAGCTAATAGGAGAGCACTGATGTCAGCACCCAAGTCACTGCTGGGATATGACTCCCTGCTGCTTCCTGTCTGTGCTCTGCTGCTACCATAGCACCTAACATAGCCACACTACATATCCCAGGCAACTTTGCAGCACAAGCAGGGACTCCAGAGATTAAATCAATTGTTTCAGCTAACCTGATTGACCAAAACAAATTATGAAGTGAATGCTAATTTAGCCTGGGTTTGGAGGGGGTGTTAGCCCTAATTTGCAACTGTCAGAAATTACAAGTCAATGTGCTAACTTCAAAGGTAAGTGTTTAAATGTATATTTTGGTATTTTTCCCCCCATGCAAAACAAAATGTTTTCATACACTATTAATTATCTATCAGATGCACTCATAATCCAGGAAACATAGATATGCATTTAAAGAAAGAAATGGTGGTTAATCTGTGGGATTCTCTACTGTGTGCAGTGTAAATAGGCTGCGTGCGCGAGGGAAAGCCGTTTGTGTAGCTGTGTATTTCCGCATTCTGTAAGTTAGTGTTGTAAAATGGCGGCGAATGTGTATGTGGTACGCGGGTTTGTATGATTTAGCATCCTTGCTAATAGTGTATGTTGTAGGTCGTACGGGTTTTTGTAAAAGCCGTATTTGCTTTGTGTTATTTAGCGGTTTTAGGGGTCGTGTAGCCTTGTTTTCTTCGGCGGCCATTTTTTCTCTCGCTTAGGAGATTTTCGAGTGGTCAAACTTTGTAAATTTGAACGAATTCAAGGTTTAACCTGTGTTGCAGAGGTCCTGGGTGTCCCCCCTTGGTGTGGGTAAAGTTTTTATTTTTGGGAGTATTTTTGCGTTTTTTTATTGTTTGGCGCTGTGTGCGGATTGTCCGTTAAGGTCGTATTTTTGCAAGTCCGTAATGTTTTTTTTAAGTCCCTCGAGTCGTAATTGTTTTTGTGTAAGTCCGCAATTTATTTGTTTCCAAGTCCCGCAGCTGGTATATTTTTATGTAAATTTGTAGTTCGTTATTGCGTGTTTAGTTTTTTTTTTGCAAGTCCCGCTTGTGTGGTGGTTTGTAACCGGTTGTGAGGCTCTGTAGAGGCTCCACCTCCGCAAATGCGGACCCTCGCGAAAGCCTGCGGCTCATTGTAGCCGACATGGGAACCTCAAGCTGCGCAAATGGGGCCCCTCGCTTTGCGAGGGTCCGCATTTGCGGTCCGAAAGTCGTAGGGGGTCGTAGGGATCTCCACCACCTTTGGCGCTCCTTGCCAGCAACTGCAGCCCTCGCTTTGCAAGCAACAACAAGCGTTAGCAACAACCCGCATGCTCACAACTATATATGTGATTATATCCGCACGACGACAACTCATACTTCCCATTATAACCTGACAGCCCCCTATACCCCAGCACTATAATATATATTATTATACCAGCACATTGACAACTCATACTTCCATATATAACCTGACAGCCCACTATACCCCCCCCCCCACACACACACACATACTTGACAGCACTTTTAATTGTATCCTGGCAGCCACCTATACCCCAGTACATTATTTATATAAATATTACATCAGTGCACTGACTCCCTGTGTAGTTACACTCAATTCATTTACTGTTTATCATAAGAGCACATGGACAGCTCATACTTTTTCATTGTATCCTGACAGCCCCAGCATATTATATCAATACACTGCCTCCCTATGCAAATATATTCAACAAGTTATTCACTGTTTATCATAACCGCACATGGACAGCTCACTTGTCATTGTATCCTGGCAGCCACCTATACCCCAATACTATATTACATCAGCTCACTGACAGCCCCAGCACTTTATTTAATACATCCCACTATGGAAGTCCATGTGGTCTCACACTATCCCAGCTCCTATATGGTCCCCTCACTCCCCAGCCTCATAACACGGGGCCCCCTCCGTGCCATGTGCACCCCATGCCCTCCCACCACTGTACGCCCTCTTAACATGTCACTAATCCTCTCTATCCGTTACCTCACGTCCAATCCCCCGGCCGCCGCCATCTTCACTCCCCCCTAACCTCACACGTGACCTGCAGCCCCAGCGCGGGAGCCGCTCGCGTGACGCTCCCAGGGCCGGAAGCCACGCGGACGCCGGAAGAAGGCGTGACTAGAACGTCAAGTCGTCAGATCCAAGATGGCGCTGTCCAAGGTAGGGAGAGAATGGGATGTGAGGAGACTGGAATAGAAACAGAACAACGAAATAATATTTACACATGGACAGTGATTGAATTTTGTAAAGCTTTTATTGTTAACAGTAAATATTATTTTTAAAAAAAGAGACTAATCAGTTTATTATATTATTTTAAACCACTGAAACCGACAATAATAATAAAAAAAACAACAACAAACGTTTACGTGAGGTGAAAAACATACACAACAGTTTAATGTATAACCTGTTTCTGTAACTTTGTACTGCCCTGGCCACCTCCATTGTTGTCAATCAGAGACCTTGGAGGCTGAGATCAGCTGATTACCACTCAGTGAGTTATTATTTGCACTTTAATAAGAAATGCTCTTTGCTTATCTGTCCTTCAAGCAGCAATCAGATTTAAAATGAAAGATAGAGAGGTCTTTGTAAGAGAACAATGGAGGTGACAAAGACTACATATAATAGCATATTATAGGCGGTAAGTTAAAGGTTGCTTTTATTTTTTAACAATCTTAAAACATTTCTCCAGTTATTACTTCTATATTTTTTAACCAGAGCACTGAAAATTCCACTTCATGGTCATATTGCAACACATCAGGGACCCACAGGCGGGCGACATGGTGTTACAACATCATTGTGTGCCTCTGCTGCTTTCCTACAGCTTGCACAATGTCAGACATGGCACTTTGACACAAATAATAATTACAAGTTCAGTGAAAGTCAAATAAAATATACAAAAATACAATAGTCATTGTATTGAAGGAATCTGGAAGGCTCCTGATGTTACTGGGTATATAATATATCTGTGTATCTATTTACTGTTATCTACTTTATTTTAGTAAAAAGTGCTTATAAGTTCTGTTTTACTGTGTAAAATCAAATAAATAGTCCTTGTATGGGTCTACCCTTTGCAGCTCACAGAGACACAGACTCTGCTGTACTTATTGTGCAGCACTGCCGATATGTTAGAGAAGTTCTAAGATTCGAATGGTAGCCTAAGCTTTAAACTAATCCTAACAGCCTTGACTCTATGATATGGCACTGTAATATCAGGACCGCACTTCTTAATAAAATAAAGCACACAACTGCAAATATATACACAGGGATATTATATACCTGGTAACCTTCAGGATCCTTCTATGACCCTTTAAATACTTATTTTATTTATTTCTTGTGTATAAGACCGCACTTCTTAATAAAATAAAGCACACAACTGCAAATATATACACAGGGATATTATATACCTGGTAACCTTCAGGATCCTTCTATGACCCTTTAAATACTTATTTTATTTATTTCTTGTGTATAAGAAATACATTAAATGACAACTGTAGATTAGGAGACATCTTTACATGTCACAAAGTAACAACACCAGCAGCTGTGTAAGTCGTGTGTATATATATATATATATATATATATATATATATATATACACACACACTTTTGCATTGAGCTTTGTTTTTTTGCTCTGCTCTTTCATTTCTATCACAAACACTTGCTGTTCACCACTACTGTCACTATTCAGTCAAATACATTTTTTTATCAGGTATCCAAAATAGTAATTTATTTATAGTTAATTTATATTATGTCCTCCACCTTAAATTTAATATGAAATTGTGTTTTAATTTATACAGTACAACAATTTTCATCCTCAACTTTCACATTTCTTTTGTAGGTATGATCGTGAGCAGAGACCATGCAAAGAACAGGAGGAGTATACAGTATATGGATATTGATTTGGTATTAATATTAACAAAGGAAGAAAGAACACACAGATTGTAGCCTCCTGGCATCATGGTGAATAAGCTGGTGCTGGCGGAGTCTCTTGTGGTATTCTGCATTGTCCTGTGCATCCATGGGGTGGTCTGGGATCGCTTCTCCTGGTGTGCACTGGCCTTGGCAGTTCAGGCATTTTATGTCCAGCATAAATGGGACCGGCTTCTACAATCTGGTGGAGCAGTGTTTCACTATCGATCAGCTGCCAACAGTGGACTTCTGCCAGCCAGCATGGTCATCCCACTACTAGGCATCGTGATGAGAGAGAGGTGCAAAGTTTCAGGTAATGTGTACTTTGAACGTTACGGAGTGGTGGTATCTGCTACAGGGATGGCACTGGCATCTTTCCTGTCCATCATTGCCTTGGGCATCACCAAACCTCTGCCTAGAAATACATGTATTGTGTCAGGAGCTGCTGGTGCTGCCATTCTATATACCATGAAGAACTCCCTGACAGTGTCAGAAGTCATTGAAGTCTTGGAAGTGCTCCTCATCTTTGTTTATCTCAGCATGATAATCCTCTACTTGCTGCCTCGATGTTTCACTCCTGGAGAAGCTCTACTTATCCTTGGAGCACTAAGCTTTGTTCTGAACCAGTTAATCAAACATTCTCTCAGTTCTGTGGGCAGCAGGGGAGACCCGGCTCATTATCTTCTACTAGTTACCCTGGTGGCTCTGGTTCTTCTCGGAATCATCTTTGCCACCCTTTTCTTTTTCATGGAGTCCTCCACCTGGACCTCCTCCTTGTTTTTTTACATGATGACAGCTGTTTTAGGTCTGGGGGTTTTCGTTCCCTGGTTACAACTTCTAATCCAGCAGCATCCCCTCTTCTGGCTGGTGGAGTTCTTGCTCCAAACTCAAACTCGTCTCTATCTCCTGAGCTTCTGGACACTCCTCCTTCTGTTTGCTTGTTCTGTGGTTCTCTACCAGAATTCCAAGAGGACTACAGAATCGAAAAAGCTTCAAGTCTCCACAGTGACACGCAAATACTTTCATTTCCTTGCAGTAGCCACGTACATTCCTGGACTTATCTATGACAGACAGCTGTTGTTTGTGGCCTCTGTGGTGTGCCTGGCGGTTTTTGTCCTCTTGGAATATGCACGTTACTTCCGTATCAAACCAATAGGACAGGCATTACGGAACTTGTTGACACTTTTCCTAGATGAACGAGACAGTGGTCCTCTTATTCTAACTCATATCTACCTTCTTCTTGGAATGTCTCTTCCAGTCTGGCTCTTTCCAAGGCTCTGCTCGGCTTCCCTCTCCGGCCCCTCCACATTGCTCCCATACTGTGGAGTGTTGTCCGTGGGAGTGGGTGACACCATCGCATCTGTATGTGGAAGCTCCATGGGGGAGATTAAGTGGCCTGGAACAAAGAAGACATTTGAGGGAACTATGATGTCTATATTTGCTCAGATAATTACAGTTGCCCTAATTCTAGTCTTTGACACCAGCGTCATCATGAACAGTGGATACATCTGGATTGTGGGATCCATCACACTTGTGTCCTTACTGGAAGCCTTCACAACACAAATAGACAACCTAATTCTGCCCCTCTACCTCCATATATTGATGATGGTCTGAAAAGTCCATTCACAAAATGTCCATTGGAAAAAAATATGGTACTAACAATTACACTGGTCTGAAGAAGAGGAGTAATGTATTCTTTTTGTAGGAAAAAAGTAGTACTAACTATTGAAAAAGATGGTATATGTATGTATGTTTTTTAATTTATTGGCAGTGGACTTCATTGGCTCAGTGATCTAATGGCAGGCACAGACCAACAAAGCAGTGTTATATATGAACACACAGTATTTGAAGAGCCCATGGTTTCCATAAAACAATCTTGTAACAAGCAAAAAGCAATAAGGACAAACATTTTTAGGGTCTTTATTTAATCAGCCTCTTGGGTGTCTGTGTGAAGTTTTAATGTGGCACAGCAAAAGTCCCATTTATTAAAAAACATATATATATATATATATATATATATATATATACGTTTGGTATTTTAAGCATAAATTACCCGAAAAGATCCTCCATTTCTGCAAGTTCCTTTATCTAAGGCCGTTAAAGAGATAAAGATGGTTCCTGGATTTTACTATATATATATATATAATATCCCTGTTTATCTATTTCCTTTTATGTACTTTATTTGAGTAAGAAGTGTTTATAAACTCTGTGTTTACTGCCTAAAATCAAACAAATAGTTCCTGTATGGGTCTGCCCACTGTGGCTCATAAAGACTCTTCTGCACTTTCTATGCTGTGTCTCATACTAACCATCAGTGACCATCTCTCAGCAATATTCTGCAACTTGCTGTGAGGTGTGGTCCCTGATAGGCTAGGACACTACACTGCACATCGTGCCCTATAGAGTCTGTGTCTGCATATGCTTCAGTGGGCAGACAATACAGGGACTATTTAATTGATTTCAGGCAGAAAAAACAGAGCTTATAATCACGTCTCAATAAAATAAAGGACATAAAAGTAAATAGATACGTAGGGATATTATATACCTAGTAAAATCCAGAAACCTTTTTAATAATTAATTCTCACAGTGGAGAGTGATAAGCATGAAGAGCATGCTCACCTGCTATAAAATAATAATACGATCGAGGATTGTGTCCAATTGGTTAAATCAAAGGCTTTTTAATTGTTGTTTTTCAGTCGTGTCCAACTCTCTGTGACTCTATAGACTGCAGCACGCCAGACACATCTCTCAGCCTTTACCCCTCTGAGCTTGTTCAAGCTTATGCTCATTGCCTCAATGATCTCATTCACCAATTTCCTCCTCTGCCATCCCCTTCTTTGTGTACCTTCAATCTTTCCCAGCATCATAGTCTTGAAGTCTTATTATTATTTTTTCTTTCATACCAACCGGACATGCTTCTCACTCCCACTCTTAGGCCTTAGAGGAAAGGAAACTATAGAGACAAGTTGTATCTTTTCAGCTTGTTTATGTTTAAAATACCTAACTTTCGAGTTCAGTTATCTAACACTTTCACACAATTTTTAATAATTGTATCTCCATGTGTACTTTTCATTTGTGTAACGCCCGGGATCTTTACTGTGTCACTTAAAGTGCTGTGTTAAATCTCGTCTTAAAATCATGAGCCAATTAAAATCATGTTTTAATTTCCCGACAGACACCTGGGTAGATCAGCCGAAGTCATCTAATGAATCTAAATTTTATTTTTAATATCAGACGAATCATTTCAATAAGAAGTGTGAATACTCAGGACTGCTCTGTGTGGATGGGTTTAGTTTTTTATCTTTTTATTTTTACAGTACTGACATCATTTATTGTGTTGTCTGCATGTGTGTAGATTCCCAAGCACAAACACATTTCCCAAGAATATGAAATCATTCAAAATTGCCTTTTTTTTCTTGTCAAATCTAAAAATGCTAATTTTTGGGAACTATAATAAACTTTTAATGTCTGTACACATCGTCTGTGAGTTCTCCATAACAACATAAAAAGCATAGAAAAGTATATTACTGGAACCAGCAACCACATATATATATTTTTATGACCTATAAACCAAGCAGCCTTCCAGCACTTAGGCTGCAATGAGTGCCGAATTTAACGGGCTAACCGCGGAAATCGAAAAAAATAAATAAATAAAAACACATTCCCACACAGCACAGAGCCAGGAAGCCAAGGAGTGAGGCTGCAAGTGATTTTGAGCCTTATTTGAGTGTTTCGTCACTCGAACATTGGCTAAGCAAGAAAAAAAATGTCTGACAAAAAACGTAAAAAATTCTGTACGTGGGTGGGATTCCTTAGCTTGTGTATAATGCAACCCTAGCTTTGCTCAAAGCTGTGTGATACAGTGCGCATATGCTTAAGAGAAGCTATGTTTGAAATGGTTATGGATTGCAAGAGCGAAGCCTTTGTGGGCACATTTGCATGTCCCTGCCAAGGTTCCCAGAATGCAGTGTAATAACTGTATTTCTCAGAATTCTGGGCATGAAACAAGTTTTTCAACTTGTTTTAGACATTCAAATGTGAACACAAATGTACAGTGCCTTGCAAAAGTATTCACCCCCTTGGCATTTTATGTGTTTTGTTGCCTCACAACCTGGAATTAACATGATTGTTTGAGGATTTGCATCATTTAATTTACAGAACATGCCACAACTTTGAAGATTTTTTTTTTTTTTTTTTTTTTAATTGTGAAACAAACAACAAATAGGACAAAATAACAGAAAAGGTCAATGTGCATAACTATTCACCCCCCTAAAGTCAATACTTTGTAGAGCCACCTTCTGCTGCAATCACAGCTCCAAGTCGCTTTGGATAAGTCTCTATGAGCTTGCCACATCTTACCACTGGGATTTTTGCCCATTCCTCCTTGCTTGTCTGCTCCAGCTCCTTCAAGTTGGATGGTTTGTGCTTGTGATCAGAAATCTTTAAGTCTGACCACAGATTTTCTATTGGATTGAGGTCTGGGCTGTGACTCGGCCATTCCAACACATTTACATGTTTCCCCTTAAACCCCCCAAGTGTTGCTTTAGCAGTGTGTTTGGGGTCATTGTCCTGCTGGAAGGGGAACCTCCGTCCTAGCCTCAAATCACGCACAGAGTGGTACAGGTTTTGCTCAAGAATATCCCTGTATTTAGCACCATCCATCTTTCCCTCAACTCTGACCAGTTTCCCAGTCCCGGCTCCTGAAAAACATCCCCACAGCATGATGCTGCCACCATCATGTTTCACTGTGGGGATGGTGCTCTTTGGGTGATGTGTTGGGTTTGCGCCAGACATAGCGTTTTCTTTGATGGCCGAAAAGTTCAATTTTAGTCTCATCGGACCAGAGCATCTTCCTCCATACATTTTGGGAGTCTCCCACATGCCTTTTCGCAAATTTAAAAGGCAGTGTTGCAAAATAATGGTGGTCACACAAAATATTGACACTTTTGGCCCAACTTGGACATTACCACTTAGGGGTGTACTCACTTTTGTTGTCAGCGGTTTAGACATTAATGGCGGTGTGTTGAGTTATTTTGAGGGGACAGCACATTTACACTGTTATACAGGCTGTACACTTACTGCTTCACATTGTAGCAGAGCGGCACGTCCTCAGTGTTGTCACATGAAAATATATAATAAAATATTTACAAAAATGTTAGGGGTGTACTCATATTTGTGAAATACTGTGTATATGTATATATATATATATATATATATGTATATATATATATATATATATATATATATATGTATATATATATATATATATATATATATATTACATAGTTACATAGTAATTAAGGTTGAAAAAAGACTTTCAGTCCATCAAGTTCAACCTTTTAAGATCTCTGATCTGCAATATGCGGATTAAATATTAATTAGTTGTTAATCCATTATTAATCAATTATTTAATTTGTATTTATTTTTTATTATTAATCCAGAGGAGGGCAAACAGAAAAAAAAACCAAGTGAGACTTAGCCAATCGTCTCAAATGAAAATAAGAAAAAAGGAATTCCTTCCTGACCCCAGATACTGCCGATCGGATTTCTCCCTGGATCAATACTGTCTCTATAATTATACATGATAACCCTGAATTCCCTTCTCAATTAGAAATAAATCCAGTTTCCTTTTAAAGTTATCTATTGAATCCGCTGTCACCACCTCCTTTGGTAGAGAATTCCACAGATTAACCACCCTTACTGTGAAGAACCCTTTTCTTTCTTTAAGGTGGAATCTTTTTACTTCTAACCTCAAGGGATGTCCTCTTGTCAGATGAAAACATCTTGGCACAAAAAGCTCCCCTGACAAATCTTTATACTGACCCTGGATGTATTTATATAAGGTAATCATATCTCCTCTTAGACGCCTTTTTCTAGAGAAATAAGTTTAATTTGGTTAGTCTTTCTTCATAACTTAGCCCCTCCATTCCCCTTATTAGTTTTGTTGCCCTTCTCTGTACTTTTTCCAGCTCTAAAATGTCTTTTTTATGAAGTGGTGCCCAAAATTGTACTTTATATTTCAAATGAGGGCGTACTAGAGATTTGTATAGTGGCAGAATTATATTTGCTTCCCTTGCTTCTATACCCTTCTTAATACATGCTAATATTTTATTTGCCTTTGTAGATGCTGCTTGGCATTGAGCGCTGTTACCTAGCTGGTTGTCCACTAGTACTCCCAAATCCCTTTCAATATCTGATACACCAAGATTTGCTCCATTAAGATTATAAATTACATGGATATTTTTCCTTCCCAGATGCATAACTTTACATTTATTTGTATTAAATCTCATCTGCCATTTAGATTCCCATTCCTCAATTTTATGTAAATTCCTTTGGAGGGAAAGTACATCATTATGTGATTTAATTACCTTGCACAACTTAGTGTCATCAGCAAAAATTGATACAATACTTTCCAATCCTGCTTCTAAGTCATTAATAAATATGTTAAAAAGGAGGGGGGTTTAGGATGAGGAGAGGGGTTTAGGATGGGGCCGTTGAGGATGAGGATAGGGGGTTGAGGTTGAGGATGGGGGGTTGAGGAGGGGGGTTGAGGATGAGGAGGGGGGGGTTGAGGATGAGGAGAAGGTTTGAGAAGGGAGGTTGAGGATGAGGAGGGCTGCTTTCTTACAGAAGAATGCAAATTGTCTGCCAGTATTTTCTGATAATATTTTCATAAGATTCCCCGTGCCTTTAGAGCCCCCCCCCCCCCCCCCCCCCCCCACCAAACATCAGTGAGCCACCACCATGCTTCACAGTGGGGATGGTATTCTTTTCACTATAGACCTTGTTGTCCCCTCTCCAAACATAGCGCTTATGGTTGTGACCATAAAGCTCAATTTTGGTCTCGTGTCCTAGAAGCTGTGAGGCGTGTCAAGGTGTTCTTGGGCATATTGTAACCAGGCTTTTTTGTGGCATTGGCGCAGTAAAGGCTTCTTTCCGGCATCTTGACCCTGCAGTATCGTCGTATTGTGCTCCTTGAAACAACCACACCGTCTTTTTCCAGAGCAGCCTGTATTTCTCCTGAGGTTACCTGTGGGGTTTTGTTAGTATTCAAAACAGTTCTTCTGGCAGTTTTGGCTGAAATCTTTCTTGGTCTTCCTGACCTTGGCTTGGTATTAAGAAATCTCCTAATTTTCCACTTCTTAATAAGTGATTGAACAGTACTGTAATTTTCAAGGCTTTGGATATATGTTTATATCATTTTCCATCTTTATGAAGATTCATTACCTAGTTATGCAGGCCTTTTGACAGTTCTTTGCTGCTCCCCATGGCTCAGTATCTAGTCTGCTCAGTGCATCCATGTGAGAGCTAACAAACTCATTGGCTGTTTATACACAGACACTAATTGCAATTTAAAAAGCCACAGGTGTGAGAAATTGACCTTTAATTGCCATTTTAACCTGTGTGTGTCACCTTATGTGTCTGTAACAAGGCCAAACATTCAAGGGTATGTAAACTTTTAATCAGAGCCATTTAGGTGATTTCTGGGTCCTTTCCCTCTTCACCATCTCAAAATCTGACAGCTGCAGTTCTGCCACCGGCTGCCAGATGGTGCTGCCGATTTTAGCCTATAAGGCCTTGAGCTATAAAATGGCCTTGCTGTCGATTCAGCGCCGTCGAATTGCGCCACATCGGAGGGAAGAATTGTTCTTTGCCTTCCCCGGAACTTGACGGCGCCCGAAAACTCACAGCGCCCTCTGGATGTAACTAACTGCAGCTATCAGTGCTGCAGAAGAAATGCACAGGGAAAGAGGGATAGATCCGATTTATGATTTAAAAAGGAGCCAAACATCTATGTGATAGTAAATGGCTTCATATGATCACTATCCTTCAATAAGACATTTTTTTTGCATTATCAGTCATATTTTCAATATAAAGTTCTGCCAGGATATGCAAAGTTTTGAGCACAACTGTGTGTGTGTATATGTATGTATGTATGTATATATATATATATATATATATGTTTTACATTTGTGTTCACATTTGAATGCTTAAAACAAGTTAAAAAAACTTGCTTCCTGCTCAGAATTCCAAGAAATACAGTTATTACACTGCATTCTGGGAAGCTGAGCAGGGACAAGCAAATGTGCCCACAAATGCTTCGTTCTTCAATCCTTAACCATTTTAAACATGGTTTTCTTTTAAACGTATGCCTGCTGCATTACACAGCTTTTATGCAAAGCCAAGGTTGGATTATACACAAGCTGGGAATTCTACCCAAGGACAGCCGTTTCAGGGTTTCTGCCGATCATCAGCGTGGGGCAGGATCCCAGCTTGTGTAGTGCATATTTTGAGTAGGTAGTTCACCACAACAATCATTTAATATATGGTGGGCAATAGAGCGATAGAAGCCTCTACGGTACAGTAATTAAATAGTACATTTGTGTTCACATTTGAATACCTACAACAAGTTAAAAAAACTTTCTTCCTGCTCAGAATTCTGAGAAATACAGTTATTACACTGCATTTTGGGAAGCTGAGCTGGGACATGCAAATGTGCCCACAAATGCTTTTTTTTTTTTAGCGCTACGGAATATGTTGGTGCGTTATAAATAAACGAAAATAATAATAATCACATATATTAGTTGTGGTAATTGCGAGTTTGTCGGTAACGCTTTGCATGCGCATTGCACCTCAGATCGCCTGCTTTTAGCCGCAGGGGGCATTGGGAGGGAGAGGGAGGGAGAAAGGTATATATTCCTATGTATCGTGTCCTCTCACCTATGGCACAGATCTTCCTGTCCGTCACCCACACCCGTGTCCTCTCTGCTCTCAACCCCAGCACCGCACAGGTCCTGATGGCCGCCCCCTCTAGGCCTCACACATACAGCCGGAGGGAGTGGTGGATAACACACACGCTGCCCGGGCTCATGGAAGTTGATGAGGCCACCGCGGTCCGTGCGCTGGAAGTCAGCCCCCAGGCCCTGCAGTCGAGCCTGCTCCTGGGCTGGGTACGGAGCCTGGCGGATCCCTATAGTATAGACAATCGGATGCTGGCACTGGATTAGGTTGTCCTGAGGAGCTGGGCCTGGCTCTGATTCCTTCAGGGCCTGGACATAGAGTTGCTGCACCCGCTGGGCCTCGGTGTAGGGGAGCAGGCCTCGCCGGACAACCAGCAGCATGGGCCATACCAGGGGCTGAGGCCTAAAGATGAGATGGGAGGGGTAGCGGTAGGGCCAGAGAGATGAAAAGAGCCGAGGGGTGCTGAAGCATAGGAGAGGACGTTGGGCCTAGACCAAGGGCCCAAGTTCCCTTCAATACTAGACCAGGAGAGGGAGGCCCAGATACACAGGAAGGAGGGAGAAAGGAGACACAGAGGAGGGAGGGAGAAAGGAGACACAGAGGGAGAATGGAGACACAGAGGAGGAAGAAAGGAGACACAGAGGAGTTGAGAGGGGAGGAGAAAGGAGACACGGGAGGGGGAAGAAGAGACACAGGGAGGGGGGAATAGACACATGGGAGGTAGATGGAAATTAACTTAGGAGTTATGAACTGATTTGTTAAAGAAGCAGAGAAGAAATTTAACACAGAAGGATCCTTACATGTCTATATTGGATTAGACTGTTCCTATAGACTTATTACAGTTCTATTGGTAGATTTGTTTGGAAGCAAGGTCAAGTGGCCTCTAAGCAGAAATCCAAAATAAAGTAAACTTGCCCTTGAAAATACTGTTTTATATTTTGGGGTGATAACTTCTCATAAAAAATCTATAAGTTTGAGGGTGTGGCTAGCAGCAAACAGAGAGGAAGCAAAACAACATAGCTCCAAGCAATAAGGCTTTAAAAAGCATGAACATTATATATGAAGTAACTTCTCTATCACCAAATCAACAAATTTGCACACAGGAGGACCCAGCTGGCTTTAAAAATCAAGTTTGGCAACTTTTTTCCTGAGATTTGCAGCTGAACCAGAACAAAGGAGACTCTGAAACACTGATAAACAACATGCCTACTTAAGGTTGGTAATGACTCATATTGCCTGTCTGTTTCAAACCTATGCAATTCTTTGCTTTATACTACTGGAGATCTAGTCTGTGTAATAATCTAAAGATATGGTACACAATAAACTGTATTACTTTTTAAGAGAAGAAGACCCAGCAGCTTATCTCTCAAAGCTATAATATATGAAAGATGTGTGTTTCTGCTGAAAAAAACATTTAAGACCATATATAAAATGACTTAATTATCACCAAATTGATATATATGGCCAGGATTGTGCACAGGAGGACCCAGCTGGTTTTAAAAATCAAGTTTTGGGATCCAGAAGCTGCAAGTTGCACCCTAACAAGAAGAGACTGTGTGAGAGGCCCAGAAAAGATTAGGTTTGTAGTGTTTTTAGTAGCAGCAAGGCTGTAGAGGCACTAAAGGGAGGCTTTAATACTCTTGGCTCCCAAAAGCTCAGGGACCTGTACAGTTAAAAACACTCCAAAGGGACACTAAAGGGTGACCTCACTGCTCCCTGACTCAAGTAATATAAGGGCTTGCTCAGGACTTTAAGATTCTAAGGCCTAGATACTGACCCTAAGGGGACAAAGACTTTGCACTGCTTATAAGACTGCAGAAGGGGGCATACAACCTCTTTATTTTCATCTTCATTACTACTGCCTCATTACTAACGGTAACAAGATTTACCTTTCCTTATATAACTGCTTCAGCCGTGGCCTGTGATCAGTATTGGTACAACAACAAACCAAACATCCTATTATCACTGGAGGGAGCAGCACTGCCACCTACTGGTGCTCAGAAAATAGTGCAGTCCAGCACTCAACAAGATACATCACCTGCACCAGACAGAGCATTGACGCCATCTAGTGGGACATTGATGAAAGCAGCTTGGGCCTACTGAGAGCACATGATTGACAGAGCTCAACAATACATTGAGATGTAACTACAGCGGCCCTACATGGTTCTAGCCGGCAAGGACCAAAAAAACCACCAAGACAACATTACAGGAACTGGGTGTATCCCGACAGCACCAAACACAGCAGATCTAATTACCTGAGAGGATATAGCTGAAGCGGAGGGTTCTCATCAGAGCAACTGGCATCCAACAGCCAACCCGGAGACAATCAGCGGCGTAGAAATGGGGAAAAATAAAAAATCCTTACCGTCAAAAAAAATTGACGGACATTTTAAACTTCTGGAAGCATTGGAAACCCCGGCACAAGACCTCGCCTCAGAGCAATCGGACATCTCAGATTTAGACTCTCAGGAGGTAACCTTACAGCCGGAGGTATCCATCAATAGTGCCTCAATGGCAAGAATTGAAGCGCTCCTGGCCTCCCATATTAATGGAGCAGTCACGGCACTGCAAAAAGACATACAAGAGATCGGACAGAGGACCCATCAACTTGAGGAAACCATGGACCAAGTGGTAGAGGCGCAGGAGAAGGACAGGGCCAACATTGCTGGCAATTCCTCCCGTATCTCGGATATAGAAGATAAGTTGGAGGACTTGGAGAATAGATCCAGAAGATTTAATTTGAGGATTAGAGGCGTCCCCACGGCTATAGTCGATCTACCACGCTACCTTAAGGGCACGATAGATGAGATCCTCTCAGGATACCCGGACCACGAGTGGGAGGTAGAGCGAGCGCACAGAGCCCTTGGGGGGAGCCGCAATCAAGACCTCCCTAAAGACATCATTGTCAGGCTTCTGCGCCAACAATCCAGAGACCTGATCCTCGCAGCTACCTGCAACAAGACCTCGATCAGTGGTCCTGACGGGGCTAAGCTCCATTTTTTTTCTTCTTAAGCTTCTTAAGCGTCTAGAACTAAATGGGGGGGACCCAGCCCCTATGGCATCTGCTTCAGCAACTTTGCCTCTTCCAAAGAGACAATGGTCTGAAGTGACCAGACAAAAGAGGCCTGCTGATCACGTCTCAAAAACTGCCAACAGACGCCCCAGCCAAAACATGGACACACTGACACACTAGCACAATTGTCTTTATCCTCAGGACTGTTCAAAACGAGGGTTCGACTAAAGAGGCACCATGCTATCAAAAAGTCCTGTTTCCTGTTTGCTTTTTTTTTGTTTGCTTTTTGCTGCTACCTAGGGGAGACTCTCAGGAAGGTTGCTCAGAACTGAGCTAACTGTTCTGTACTACCTTTCCCCCCTACTTCTTGCCTTTTGGGCTGGCTCCCGGAGGAACTCAGGACTTTTGCTACGAGTTGTACCCAGTTGACAAAAGACTTTTGAACTGTTATTAACCCATGCTTTGCTTTTCCTTCCTACAAAGCAGGTTGTAGTAGATTGTTAAAGAAACACCTACTGTTGCTAATTGAGGGAATAATACATAGCCTGGCGAGACCCCTCTGGCTGGTCTAGGTTTAGCTGTTTCTACTGTTTATAATTTATGTAAAGAGTTTTGTTATTAATGTTAGCACAAATTATTTATAGATCTGGCTACTCTATTACGGTAACACTCCTTTTTATCTTATTTATAATTGTCCTTGCCGGCAGGACCTGAAGCGGAACCTGCTAGTACTTTAACGGATTGACAGGAATAGGTTAGGACTAGAGGTCCTAAGAATGCTTGATTTTTCAATAACCACTCTATTTGTTCTTCTCACAACTTGCTGTATTTGTGCTCACCTACCATTTACTTACCAACCGGTGCTCAACCACCCTCTACTGGGTTCGGAACTAAGCAATTCACTCTCTGATTACTGTGTCCCTGCCAAAGCATACATTTTTAGAGTATATCTAAGCTGGGATCAGCTAATTACGCTGCTTACCCGACCTCCTAATGTCAATCACCATCCAAATAATTTAAACTACCCACATCCTTTGCCTACTCGCCCCCTGCGCCCCTTTAGCATTCCCGGGGTCTCAGGGCATAAGCGTAATGACCCTTATCTGGTGGAGGCTTTAGTGGTTGCCTGTTTGCAGGTCAACGGGCACAATCTAATCCCATTGATAATTACATTATCCAAGCCGAAATTAAGCCAACTGTTTTTTATGATAAGGCACCAGGGGGTGGCATCCAAACCCACACACTTTTGCTTTTATATTCTAACTAGAATCAAGCCTGCTAGAACTCGCTCACCTAGGGCTCAGCCACTTCCACACCTCCAGAAGGAGAAGCCGCTCCTCACTCCCTCCTCGACAGCTCGCCGGAAAGGTAAGGCTAATTCAGCATATCTGACAGACACCTTATTAATTTACCCATGCCCATAACAGTACTCACTCACAACGTGAAGGGCTTTAACTCTCCTTTCAAGCGGAGGAAGGCCTTTTTATACTATAAGACTTACAAACCATCTGTAATATTCCTACAGGAGACCCACTTCGCTAGGCATAAGACCCCTACATATCTTAATAAAGATTACCCTCAATTCTTCCATTCCACCCACACTTCAAAAAAAGAGGGAGTAGCAATATTGCTACATAGGAACCTCCAATTCCAGTTAACATCCAAACTAGTAGACCGTGAAGGGTACTTTATCATTATAAAAGGTACAATCTTGGGAAACACGATTTCTCTGGCTTCCTTTTATGCCCCCACAACGGCACCACATAAGGCCCTAATAAGATTTTTAAGGGCACTGGAAGGGGGGGACTGGGGGAACTTAGTGGTAGGAGGGGATTTCAATTTAGTCTTAGACCCAAAGGCGGACAAATCTAGGGCTCCAGTGAGTGACCGATTCTCCAACAAAATTAGACAAATTAAGAAACTCCTGCACTCTGTTAGCCTGGTAGATGCCTGGAGGGGACTTCACCCGAGAGGGAAAGAGTTTACTTTTTATTCACCCACACATGGCTCCTACTTGCGCATTGACACCATTTACATTAGCAGCTCACTTCTTGACAGCTCACACAGAGCGACTATAGTGCCTTGCACTTGGTCCGACCATTCAGAAGTTTTATTGGAAGTG
Source organism: Discoglossus pictus (assembly GCA_027410445.1). NCBI lineage: Eukaryota > Metazoa > Chordata > Amphibia > Anura > Alytidae > Discoglossus > Discoglossus pictus. Next base: position 10,325,105 of record CM050168.1, read on the forward strand.
GACCTGGGAAGTCAATTCAGCATGCCTTACACCTGGAGGCTGAATGAATACCAAATCTCACTACCTTCAACTCAGGAGCAGATAGAGAGAGAGTTGCTAGACTTCTTTGGGTCCAATGCGGGCAGGGAGACGGGAGCGGGATGGGTTTGGATGGCACATAAAGCCTTTATAAGAGGAGTGTGCATCAAATTGGCTTGTCAGTTCAAAAAACAGAATCTACAAAGGGAGAGAGATCTTGCGAGCAAATTGGCACGACTGGAGCTTCGAAATCAGCTCTCCCCCTCCTCCTCCCTGAGAACAGAGATAGACAAGACGAGGCTGGAGCTAGATAGCGTATTGTCCAGAAAAACGGACAAGGCACTGAGACGGACGCAGCATTTGTTTTACAATAAAGCGAATAAACCGGATAAATTGTTAGCCAGATGCCTGAGAGCAAAGTACGCCCAATCCAGGATTTCCCAAATCAGGAATAAAGAGGGCGACCTCATATATAGCCAAAATGAAATACAAAAAGTTTTTAGGGAATATTACCAAAATATATACTCCACTAAACAGGTGGCCATGGAAAATAACATTGCTTCTTACTTAAACTCACTGGACCTTCCTCAGATTTCGCCCGCTGACTTACACTCTCTAAATAAGGAAGTTACTATCAAGGAAGTTCTAGAAGCGATTAAGGAACTAAAACTAGGAAAATCCCCGGGCCCGGATGGGTTCACCAATATCTACTATAAGAAATTCTCAACACTTCTGGCTCCTCATCTATGTAATCTCTTTAACTCGATACTGAGAGGGGAGATTACCCCCCCAGAACTAAACCATGCTGACTTAACAATATTCCCTAAAGAGGGTAGAGATCAGAGAGATGCCAAGAACTATAGACCTATCTCACTGCTTAATGGGGATGTCAAGTTGCTTGCCAAGATATTCTCTCAAAGGATCTCAATATTCCTTCCCTCCTTGATTCACAAAGACCAGTCAGGGTTCATCCCGCATAGACAAACTGGCGACAACATCAGGAGAACTCTAAATGTCATCCATTTGGCTAGGTCTAGGGGGTCACCGGTCTGCCTGCTTGCATTGGACATAGAGAAAGCGTTTGACACCTTAGAGTGGCCCTTTCTATTTGCCACGTTAGCAAAGTTTGGGTTTGAAGGCAACTTCTTAAACTTATTACACACTTACTACACGCTACCCAAGGCCACTTTAAAATTACCAGGCTCCCAGACGGCTAGTATTAATATAGAGAGAGGCACGAGACAGGGGTGCCCTCTGTCCCCGCTGCTCTTTGCTTTGGCCATAGAGCCCTTGGCCCAGGCGATAAGAGCAAACTCCTCTATAGAGGGGATGCGGGTGAGACATCAGCATCTAAAATGTTCTTTGTTTGCTGATGACCTACTGTGCACCCTCTCGAATCCTGGCTCCTCCATAGATGCCCTACTGGGCACAATCAATGAATATAGCACTCTCTCTGGACTGAGATTGAATCATAGCAAGACAGAAGCCTTAAGTGTGGGCATTCCTGGGGACATCTTGGACCAACTGAAAAGGGTACACAACTTTCTATGGCCTGCCTCTTACATTAACTATTTAGGGGTAAAGTTGACTAACTCACTAGCGGATATTTATAAAACCAATTACCCACCCCTATTTAAGACTCTTCGAAGGGACTTAGACAGCTGGACAAAAAGGCAGATTTCGTGGACGGGCCGAATAGCCACGGTCAAGATGAACATCTTGCCGAGGCTGCTTTATCTGGCCAGGACTTTGCCGATCCAAATTAATAACAGGGAATTGGCACAGTTTCAAGCCCAGGTCTTTAGATTTGTTTGGAGGAATAGACCTCCTAGGATCGCCAGACATACTATGTATAAACATAAGTCTAGAGGAGGATTATCCTGCCCTAATTTCAGTACCTACTTTAAGGCAGCTCAAATTGCCTCTATACCGTTAATACATTCTACCACCCTACAGCCCAATTGGGTTTTTATTGAAGAGCTACAAATGGCCCCATTTAAATGGGAAATCATTTTATGGGCTCCGAGTTCGCACACGTTTGACTCCCTAATCCATAACTCTATAACTAAATTTATGCTGAAAATATGGAAATGGGCTAGGAAGGAACATAAACTGATTCACCCCGTATCACCTCTTACTTCAATTTTTACATCAACCTCTCTAGCGACCACCCTCGCAGCTGACTCCAAAGCATTCTGGACCACACACAATTTAGACAAACTTGAGGCATGGTTTGAGGGCGACAGAACTATTTCTTGGGCAGAAATAAACAGGAAAATTGGGATACCACACCAAGAAATGTTTAACTACATCAAAATTAGACATTGGGTTGAGGAGATACATAGGATTCATGGCCCGCCCAAAGAATCGTGGATGTCAATAATATGTAAAAACACAAACTTAACTAGAGGAACCTTAGGCTCACTGTACACTATGTTTAATGCCCCAAAGGCTTTGTGGAAGCCTGCTTACACATTGAAATGGGAGATAGACATGCAACAAAACTGGGAGGGGGACAAATGGGCGGAATCCTTTCTGAGCCTATCTAAAGGCTCATATAACTATAGCTTGCTAGAAACCTCGTTGAAAATCTTACACCGAACATACATGACTCCTGCCAGGCTAAATAAGCTATCTCCAACAACTTCAGATAGGTGCTTTAGAGGATGCCAGGGAAGGGGAGACTTTATTCATACGTGGTGGAAATGTCCTAGAGTGGCTAATATTTGGATTGAAGCTACCAAATTAGCTTCACGAATTCTCAAATCTCCCCTAGAACCATCAATCTCGACTTGTCTGTTGGGAATTCATTACCAGGGGCTGGGTAATAAGGGGAACAAATTGGCCCAAATGATTTTTTTAGCCGCCAAAAATATAATTGCTAGAAGATGGAAAAACAGTCATATCCAATTTCAGGAAGTCATAAACAAAATAAATTATCTTTGCATTAACGAAAGAATGACTCACACTTTGTTGGACACTCACCACATTTACCTAGAAATTTGGGGACCTTGGATTCCGTCTCCAGATAGCAGATTGTAGGGTCTAGACAGGAAAGAACATTACATTTTGGCTAACAGCGGTGGCTTGTCCGGGGAGCGGAGAGTGGAGCGGACTGGAACGGGTGGAGCTGGGAAGCGGAGAGACAACTCATCTAGACGACAAAAGGTACTGAGGGTGGCACGGGAGATCACAGGAGTGGATGTAGGGAGGAACACTTAGGAGTGGAACTTTAATTGTGTATTTACTTAAAACCATCACCAAAAAAGGAAAAAAATGTGAGAAATCTGGCTGAATGATTGTTTATTGATATGAATACTATATTTTAATAACAATAGACACAATTATCTTAATAATTTCAGTTAACAGATGTTTGCAATGTAATTGTTTGTTCTTAAATGCAATTTCCCCAGTTAAAAATGCAAGTCCTTCACATGTTCATAGGGGGAGCAAAATGCCCCCAACAAACGCCTGGTTGAACCATGAACTATACAGATACTAACATTATTATTATCCTTTATTTGTAAGGCGCCAACATATTTAGTAGCGTTAAGTACAAGACAAAATACAATTTTAACACAATGTAAAAGAATGGAGGGCCCTGTCTTAGAAATCAAAATGAAACGTACATAGAGCTTTCCTCAGCGCTCCAACAGGATCGAAAACTCCCAAATGTACAATCTGAAGGGATTGTTGCTACTTATTGTTACTACTAATGTTATATAGAATCCAGACAATGCGAGCCTCCCCTCCCCTCTACTTTACAGGCCTCGCGATGAGCCTTCGGCGCTCACTGCAAGCCTCTCTCCACTCTCTCCCTCCCATGTCTCTTTGACCCCTCTCTCACCCCTGGGTCCCCCCCCCCTTATCTCCCTCCACTGTCTCTCCCCCCCCCTTATCTCCCTCCACTGTGTCCCCCCCCTCTCACCCCTGTGTTTCTCCACCCCCCATTCCCTCCCCTGTGTCTCTCCCCCCTCTCATCCCTGTGTCTCTCCCCCCTCTCACCCCTGTGTCTCTCCACCCCCCATTCCCTCCCCTGTGTCTCTTCCCACCCTCTTTCTCCCCCGTCTCCCTCCTCTGTTCTGCTGTTTGCATTTACGGGTGTGAAACCATTTCCGGGCTTGGGAAATTGTTAATTTTCCCCAAGCCCGAAATGTGTTACCGATTTACTGGCTTGAAAAAAAGTTACATTTTTACGGCCGCCATGTTTTTCCTCGCTTAGCCGTTTTCAGACCTTCCAAAAACGCCAATTAAATATCAAATTAGCTTGCAACCTCACTTACAGGCTCCCCGCCTCTCCCCCTGTGCTGAGTGTGAGGTTGTAAGTTCATTTTTTAATTAATTGGCGTGTTTTGGGGGTCTTCCGACGGCTTCTGACTTATGGGCATGAAAAAAATGTCCGCCATTAAATCCGTAATTTCTTTGACGTCTGTAATTTGTCAACCGTTTTAAGCCTCGATGATCGCTTTTGGTGCTCATCATGAGACCCGCAATGAGCACCTTCATTGCAGCCCCGTCAAGCCAGTCATGTAATGCCCTTGTGATGGGTGCCGTTGGCACTCATTGCAGCCACGTCAAGCCACTCACATACGGGCCTCATGATGAGTGCCTTTGGTGCTCGTCGCGAGGCCTGCACTGAGTGCCTTCAGCGCTCATTGCAGCCCCTGTCAAACCTGTAACTTTCAGGCCTTGCAATGAGCACCTTCAGCCTTCGGCGCTCATTGAAGCACCGTCAAGCCAGTCACGTACTGGCCTCACGATGAGGGCCTTCGGCACTCATTGCAGCCCCGTTAAACCTGTAACTTTCGGGCCTTGCGATGAGTGCCTTTGGGTGTCATTGCAGGGCCCGCAGAGAGCTCCTTTCGGCGCTCCCTGTGCATGCCCGTAACATATAACATAGCATTACCGACAAACTCGCAATTATGACAACTATTATATGTGATAAAAGGTTGAAAGGCTTCCCCTGATACAGCAAATGTTCTACAACTGTTGCTTTAAGGCATGCTCCACTGCAATTAAGAATAGTAATAAATTATACTTACTTGTAACTTAATCTTATAAGATTTCTTGTGATGCAATATATGCAATAATATCATCTTCGTTTGTGGCTTGGGGATCTTTGCTTCAGGATTCAAATGCAATTTATATTCATGGAGCCTCTGTTTAATCCCCACCCAAATATTTAATAGAGAGTAACTTCAATATTGGTGTTTTTATCTATATATATAGAATTATAGTTATATATAGATATAGACACAACAAGTAAACAATCTGTATAAAGTGGTAACTCTTCTCACGACAAAGATAAGTGACAATGCAGAGTGATCTAAACTGTATACTTTTAAATGTTGCGAGGCGAGGCGAGCCGTTAACACGTAGCACTTTTAACACATAGCACTTAGCCGATGAGCACCAAAGGTGCTCATCGCTGCGAGGCGAGTCGTTAACACATAGCTCATCGCCTGCGAGCCTCGCGTAGCAAGGCGAGCCGTTAAGGCACTACAATGCACAACAACTATCACCACAAACACAATGAGGCAATGAAACACGCGGGACTTAGCCACAAAACACTTCCTAAACGTGGGATCGCCTTGGCCTGCAAGCGGTTTACAAACGCGGGACTTAGAAAAAAAAATTACAGGAGAGGCTCGCAATAAGCGCCGAAGGTTCTCACAGTACAATGTATGTCAAACAGCATACCCATGGCTTCAGGTTTTATTGCCCCGTCATTTTTGACGGGCAATTCGCTAGTAATCTTATAAATCTAGTATTCTTAGTTGGTTACATTTCCAAGTCTGAGGTTTGTTGTCACGCAGGATCTAGACCAGCGACGGGCACCTGGTTTTACGGTGGCTGCTGTATTTAGGATTCCTCATTATACTGTAATATGTGTGATCACGGCCAGATCACAGCTCCAAGTCGCTTTGGATAAGTCTCTATGAGCTTGCCACATCTTACCACTGGGATTTTTGCCCATTCCTCCTTGCAAAACTGCTCCAGCTCCTTCAAGTTGGATGGTTTGCGCTTGTGAGCAGCAATCTTTAAGTCTGACCACAGATTTTCTATTGGATTGAGGTCTGGGCTGTGACTCGGCCATTCCAACACATTTACATGTTTCCCCCAAGTGTTGCTTTAGCAGTGTGTTTGGGGTCATTGTCCTGCTGGAAGGTGAACCTCCGTCCTAGCCTCAAATCACGCACAGAGTGGTACAGGTTTTGCTCCTGAATATCCCTGTATTTAGCACCATCCATCTTTCCCTCAACTCTGACCAGTTTCCCAGTCCCATCCCCACAGCATGATGCTGCCACCACCATGGTTCACTGTGGGGATGGTGCTCTTTGGGTGATGTGTTGTGTTATGTTCAATTTCAACTTTAGTCTCATCAGACCAGAGCACCTTCCTCCATACATTTTGGGAGTCTCCCACATGCCTTTTCGTAAACTCAGAACGTGCCATTTTGTTTTTTGCTGAAAGTAATGGCTTTCTTCTGGCCACTCTGCCATAAAGCCCAACTCTGTGGAGCGTGCGTCTTATTGTCATCCTATGTACAGATACTCCAGTCTCTGCTGTGGATCTCTGCAGCTCCTCGGGGTTACCTTAGGTCTCTGTGCTGCCTCTCTGATTAATGCCCTCCTTGCCCGGTCCGTGAGTTTTGGTGGGCGGCCGTCTCTTGGCAGGTTTGCTGTTGTGCCATGTTCTTTCCATTTGGTTATGATAGATTTGATGGTGATCCTGGGGATCATCTAAGATTTGGATATTTTGTTATAACCTAACCCTGACGTGTACTTCTCAACAACATTGTCCCTTACTTGTTTGGAGAGTTCCTTGGTCTTCATGGCAGTGTTTGGTTAGTGGTGCCTCTTGCTTAGGTGTTGCAGCCTCTGGGGCCTTTCAAAAAAGGTGTGTGTATGTAATGACAGATCATGTGACACTTAGATTGCACACAGGTGGACATCATATCACTAATTATGTGACTTCTGAAGGTAATTGGTTGCACTGGAGCTTTTTATGGGCTTCATAACAAAGAGGGTGAATACATACACACATGCCAATTTTATGTTTTCTATTTCAAAAAAATTGTTTTATGTATATATTTTTCTTTTTTTTTGGGGGGGGTGGGTTTTTAGAGTTACGCGCATGTGTGACTGCACCGCTGCACGGCTTTGCGAGGTGCGCAAGCGTGATGACAAATTGCAGTTTGACAACTATTATATGTGATGCCATCATTTATGGCAGGCAAAAGGGCGATAGAAGCCTCCACAGTACAGAGTAAAGTAAATAAATAAATAGTACATCTGTGTTCACATTTGAATGTCTAAAAATATGTGAAAAGTACTTCCTGCTCAGAATTCCGAGAAATACAGTTATTGCACTTCACTCTGGGACACTAGGCAGGGACATGCAAATGAGTTCACAATGCATTTCAATCTTTAATCCAATGCCATTTTATACACGGCACCTTTTAGGCATATACTTGTATTACTGTATTACACAGCTTTAAATCATAGCATGTGATGGATTATGTACAAGTCAGGAGACCTACCCACAGACGGCACCATTTCAATGTGATGAGCGCGGGGTGTATTTTTCTTTTTGCATATATATATATATGGATAAATAATGAGTATTGCAGTATATTATGATACCTTTGTAACAGAAAGTGTTGATGATCTTACCACTAGGGGTCACTAGAGGCAAACAGTGTGCACTACAGCTGCGTTTCAAACCCAAAGAACAGAGCTGGAGGATCTGGTTTATAAATCACTTCTAAATCTCCTGATCACAAATGTGCTGTTTTTCTTAAAGTACAGTTCTGTAAATAGACTTTTTTGGAAGATATATAGTAGCCTTTGCATTTTTTTTGCATCAGTACTGATGAGGTCACTGGTAGATGTAGATGCCACTCTCTATACTCAGGAAGTAGATTACTGAAACTATAATGGTCACAGCAGCGTAACTGCACATTGTCCAGTTGCCCTATAATCATATCAGTGTTTAGCCCTGAGGTCCTCTATGCACAATGATATGTGTACTGGATGATTGTTAGCGTGTGTATACCTTTAAAATCTAATACATTCCATGTCCTTGCAGTGAAATCATTAAAGGGATACCCCTGAGTATTTACTGACATGTACTTTGTTTTATTAAGAATAGCTTATAAGATCTGTTTTTCTGTTTAAAATTGAACAAATTGTACCTCTTAGTTCTGCCATCGGCAGCTCATGAATATACAGACTGTAAAGTGCAGTGTTTCAAATAA